>JBBMOC010000010.1:12643297-12851775 GCA_037975185.1 Centropyge bicolor | reverse complement strand
GGTCTCTTAACCTGGTGCGACGGGGCGTGTGCTTGTAAATAAACATCAGCCTGAGATTATTCTGAGCACGAAAGCCCAGACCGTGCGGCCCTGAGGTCAGAGTGGGCCCATACCTGGCTCTCCCTCTCTCTCTCTTACACACACACACACAGACACACACACTCTTATCTGCATCCACACCTACAAAGACTTTGTGTTGAGAGCAAAGCCTATTCAAATACTGGTCCATGCACACAAACACATGAAAACAGACACATGCATTTGGGACATAAAAACCCACAAGCATGCATGCATCCAAACACACACCCATCTGCACACACAGACACACACACAAATGTAAACTGACAAATGCATACAAACACACATGGTACATACACACTAAATCTAGCAAGACAAAAAATGGATTTGAACAAAGAGAATATGCACAGTGCTGAAGTACCCACTCACACAGTGCCCACAGACTCACAGAAAACCTTCCACACAAGCCTGTGTATACACACACACAGTCTCTGTACTGTTAACACCCCAGATGTCTGTAGACATCCAGTCATCCCTAGCTCAGACGCTGTGTGTCATCCATCTCATTTTTTGTTCTTCCCTTGTTGTTTTTGAGGAACCGACTGATGAGCCCAGATACTGGGATGTGGGATTATTCACAATGACATAATATGTCGCTAAATTCACAGCACACTCACACTAATCCGTCAACTACATCTTGCGTCCTCGGCATCAGAAGCAGAGCGAGTGGGGGCCCACGTCACCTTCGACTGACCTCCCCCGCCCCTCCCTGTGATTCTAAAGGTATCTTGTCTTTACATGTGTAATACTGAGACAAACCTTCAGACCCTTTCATGTTCCCTTAATACGAATGAAAGTAAATGTTAATGATAAATTCATATATAAAGGCAATTTACACGGAAATGGGTCCAAAACAGTTGTTGTTAATAGAGAAAAAAGTGAATAATCCCTGCTTACATGAGGAAAAATACAATTGGTTCTCATTGATTGAATAACTGATCAAAACATACATTTAAGGGAATCAACCTATAAAGATGTAACCCTGATTCGAAAAAGTTGGGACGTTGTGTAAAACATAAATAAAACAATGTGATAATTTACTAATGCAAATAAAAAATGAATGTATGACCTCATCAAGTTCATTGATTTGAGTAATTATCTGTTTATTCTAAATTTGATGTCAGCAACATGTTTCAAGCAAGTTGGGACAGGAGCAACAAAAGACAAAATTTCAGAAGTTCACAAGCAAGGATGGAGAGAGGTTCAATACTTTGTGAAAGACATTATTTGCAAATGATTCCAGGCTGTTTTCTTTTTATTTTACACAGTCTCCTAACTTTTTGGAATCAGGGTTGTACAATAAAAACATTTTTTTATTGGTGTGATATACTTACTGTTCAATGCTCGGGGAAAGGTAGAGCTTAGGAAAGACTTGGGTGGCCTCAGCATCCTCAAAGCTTACTGAGAGAAGGGCCACGTCCTCTCCAGGGTCCAGCGCTGTGTCCTGAGAAAGACAGTCAGGTTGGTAATGTTATTCAACCATAGGCTAAACACAGCTGGGATATTGGGACTCATTTACACAGCCAAAGCCTGCACTCTGATGCTTGGGGTTGTTAGAGTTAAGAGGTAGAGAGGTATGCATGAAGTCAACTAGTTGTAGTTTGTAAAGGCCAATACACACAGAAACTCTTTTTGACATCACTCACTCGTAAATGTAAATCTGTCATTGCTGTTATTACTATTACTATTACTATTACTGTTATTATCATTATTATTATTATTATTAATACTGCTATTATTTCTGACACTGAAGTTGTTGATGTTATATAGTACAGAGTAGTATACTACTAGTATACTAGTATTATTATTATACCACATATTACATTATATTATTATTATTATACTAGTATTATATTATATTATATTATATTATTATGATAACTAACTAGTAGTATATTACTGCTATTACTATTATATGTAGCAGAGTGTAGTATACATCACATTACACTACTATATTATTATAGAATTCATGTACATGTATGTTATACTCTTGGATGTTATACATTGTATATGCTATATCATACTACTATTACAGGCTATGTTATATTATTATATCATACGCATATGCACTCTATCATTACCATTAGCATACCATACCCACTGCTGCTACGCTCAGGTACACACATACACATATGCATATATAAGTGCCTATTTTGATTCAAATTCCTGCTACCTCTACTGCCTAACTTATTGTGTCCATTTTTAGAACTTATAGATTTTTATTTTATATTTTATATTCTATTTTATACTCTGTATTCTATATTTAAAAAGTGCAATATATGAGAAGCGATGGAGATGTCAATTTCCCGGAGGGAACCTCCCAAAGGGATTAATAAAGTACTCTGTCTGTCTGTCTGTCTGTCTGTCAGTATGTCTGTCTGTCTCATCTGTCACATGGAAAAGACAAACTTCCATTTTTTCCATCAAGTTCCAAAAACTCCAAAAAAAAAAAAGGGTGAAAAGATGCTGATCAATAATCTGACGAGCACTTTGTTTGAAGCAATCCACTTTGCAGATCATATACTTCTACGCGCACAACAAGTGTGCAAGTCCCAAAATATTGAAGGAGATGGAAAGGAGTAGGGGAAAGACACCAGAAGACACATCTGCTTTGTTTCATGCCACATTAGCTTCAACAGCTGCACTATGAGGCTGAGCTGATGACTGGGAGCACCAATCAAATCATGTGTGAGATGGATGCAGAGGCCACCCGGAGCTGCTCGCTACAAACCTCGTCTGTCTCTTCAAGGCTCTAATTTCTGATTCTGTGATGTTTTTCCTAGAGCATGGCTACTTCTCAGGCGCTGTCATTAGTGCAATTCCACATCAAGTACCATTCTGGGCTCTCTCCCGACAGAGGCTCGGCAGCGTTAATCAAATGTCTTACAGATGGTTTGAACTCATCCATTTGTTATAATTGCTGCCCGCTGTGGTGAGAGGAAATCTAACCACCATACATGATGGACAGAGGTACAGCGCAACCAGTTTGCAGCAAGGCAGCCTCGAACGTGATCACGCTTATTAACTAATTACACACGCTTTGAGTCTGCTGATCACAAAACCAAACTGACCGTTGGTTTGAGAAAGATGCAGCGAGTGGGTGGACAGAGAAATTCTTTCACTGAACATTTTCTCTCCAAGTGGAGTGGAATTAATTTTTCTGCATGCGATGTAATGATTTTGACCACTGTGTTTAATTAAAGAAAACACAAATACATTAATCAAAAACAATAAAATCACTCAAAACTTGAGTTGGTTGCAATCCCAGGTGACAAACAGTAGGTGCACAGGAAGCAGCTCTTGAAGGTTTCTCTTCATGTATGTAATATGGAATGCAAACAATTAAAGTTCTTAATGAACCTACAGGACATTTACATCATATCACATGCAGATATAAACAGTCAGAACAATGGCTGCGGCTCTGCCGACTATCATGCACTCTGCCTTGTCATGGCAGATACATTAGGGGGTAAAGACATAAGGAGCAGAAGGGAGGCATTGAAAGACAGTGGGGTGTGTGGCATCCAAAAGTGTTGCCTGATGGAATCAGCTCACATCAATATAGTGTGCATCAGTAAACAAGAACTGCTCTCTGTCTCACAGCAGCGCTCGCGGCTGCTGCAGCTGACGATATGGGACAGATAGGAACAGGCACGGATGTGAGGGGCCGGGGTGGGCGTGGGGCTTGGAAAAAGATTGTTTTGCTCCAGTTTGTAGCTGTCAAGTCCCGTTCTCGTCTTTAAAGGTGATTTAATGGATGCTTCCTTTGGACTGGGACAGAGTAAACAGACAGATGAGAACCAACAGGAAGGTGAGAGGGCCAGACAAAGAACATGGGGCAGCTCTGCACGGGCTGCAGCGGACCATCCCTCGATTCGGTCAGACCAAGGGCGCTGTTGAAGGGAGAGCCTTTTCGTGGAATGATTCAGCCTCATCTCGTCCCAGCAGACAGCGAAGAGCTGTCACAAGTCATACTGCATCAGTGAAACAAACAAACAAAAACTAAAGGCAGACCCTTTAACTTTTAGCTATTGCCATTCTAAATTAATGTGCTGTGCAAGGGAGCTGAAACTACGGGGATAAAAATTGTTTTTTTTGGTCCTGTTTGGTTAAATATAACTATAAATCAAACTTCACATGATTATTTCACAACCTCACTTTTATGTAAAACTGAGAAGCAACACGCAGACGCTGTCAGAAAAGTTTCGCCTCCAGTCTATGAGCCTAAAATTAAATATTATTTAGCAAAAATATAGAGTCTAGAGCCACACTAAGTGCTCTGTGAGGCTGCACTTAGACATAGTACAGACTAAATGCTAACATTTGCATAGTAACATGCTGATGCTCACTATAACGTCACCATCTTAGTTTAGAGTAATAAGGTCTTTCCTTGTCTCACTATAATGTGAAAGAGATGCTATAGCAGTCTTTTGTTGTCATTGGCGTTGACTCTGCAGTTACTATCACACTAAATCATGCCACCACTCAAATTTCAAGATGCCACTTGACAGCTGGTTTTGGTTATGGAATACACAGTGTGCTGACAGGGCGTCCTTGAAGTGTGCTGGTGATTTAGAGGCATTTGAAAACTCTGTCTTGATTTTCTTCTTCCAGAACTTTGCATATCTATACAGAAAGCTGTTAAATGATAGCTTAATGAGAACAAAAGTTGATCTTTCGACCTGGCTGCCTTGAAACCATTACTTAAATTGACACAGAAGAGCTCGTCCCTGCGTAATGAAATAAAAGCCCCCAAATGGCCATTAATGTTTCTGTGCACACATACACACATCTTAAGCCCTTTTCAACCAAATACACTTGAGGGCAACTGCTGCTTGCTTATGTAAAGAGTTATTAGAGAAGGAACATTGAAAAAAAGCCTTGCTCCACAGGCCACGAGCTGGACCTTAATGAAGAGACTTCTTCATTGGTAAGTAATGAGCGCTGAAATGGCTGGGGTCAGAGGACTGCGAGACAAGGAGGGCGTCCTGCAGGGGTGTTGGTTTGGACGTTAAAGCAGTATTTACTACATGCCCCTGGGGGATGTGACTCAACAGCTCGAGGAGTGGATTTAAGAAAGCGGGTGAAGAGTGTGCGTGGACATCAAGGTTAGAGGGTGCCTCCGAGTCAAACCCTTTCACGTGGCCACCATCCCACGTCTTGCCATCCTCCGTCCTCTTTCAGACGCACGGATTCATGGACACGCACAAATGCACAGACACTCTTCCTTGTGTCCGTCCTTGTGTCTCCTGATGCCCCGGCCCCTGGCATCTCCTCTGTGTTGCATGTGACAGGTTGGAGATGTGACAGCTGTCCTTATGCCAGAGTAAGTCTGGCCAAAGTCACAACACACACAAACACACTCATCCGCAAACGCTGCACAGGGGCTCCACTGCAGGGCTAGTACGAAGGAGGTAAGGGCACTTTGTCCGCCTTCTTCGCCCAACTTTAAATGTCATGCCAAACTTAATGGGGCAGCTTGACTGACAGCAGGGTTGTTGTGCAAGGACATGTCCAGCTTCTAGGCGATCAGCTTTGAGTGCCCCTGTACATATGCTGGACACAGTGCTGCTTCGCATTCGGAAATCTACAATAAGTACACGGCAGCGGCAGCAATTCAGGTAGGACAATTTGAGGAACTCTTAACTTGATGATCAAGGATGACTGAAGTTGCTTTCACACCTACCCTGTTTGGATCCATTAAAATGAACCCTGGTGTGTTTTGCCTGTTTAATATGGTTCACTTATGCAGGTGTGAAATCTATCAATCGAACCCTGGTGTGAAACAAGTAACTGGACAGATATGCAAAAACGGTTCAAATGATGATTTCCCTGTCAGTCTGAACAACTTTTTGTTTACAGCTCTTTCAGTTGTTAAAAATAAGTCAGCGTGAATTCAAACATGAGCAGAACAAAAGGCAACATGATATGATTTTTTTTTTAACTCTGTCTTACCAAAATGAAGTGAACTACAGGCATGAAAGCACCAAGCACCTGTACAATCTCACTATTAGGCACTGGCGGATATATTTCAGTGCAAATTTACAGCGCAAATTTTGAAACTTGAGAAATTCCACTAATGAAGGAAGATGCAGTAGAACAAAGACTCATATTTCACTTACAATGACTATGATTGGCAAAAGACAGCATGCTACAAAATAAAAAGACCACATAGCAAGAAAACACCTGAAACATGATCCAGCCACTATCATCAATTACCACAGCACCACCAGTGTCACATCTGCAGCACCAATCAAACTTGTGTCACTTCTCTGCTGACACTTCCCATGCTGGCAGTGTATTACACCTGCAGTTCTTTAATTTGCTTGGCTGTAGCAAAAAATGGTGGTCAGCTCTACAACTCAACCAATGAGCTAGGTAGTCTTGCTGGTCTCTACCAAAGTAGAAGTTCAGTTCAGTTTGATGCTGAATATTTAATAATTATAATAATAATAACTTTATTTATACATAGCACCTTTAAAAAAACAGAGTTCCAAAGTGCTTTACAATAAAAACATATAATAAAAGCAAATAAGATCCAGAGCATAAAATGTAGACAGATTCAGATTAATTAGAATCGCTCAAGGCTTTAAAGACAATATCTTAAGGTAATAACTTAAAATCAATTCTGAAACTCACAGGCAACCAGTGAAGGGCAGCATGGATGGGTGTAAGGTAGTCACTTCTCTTAGTATGTGTTAAAAACAAAAACAAGTCATACGACAAAAATTGAACAGGTGTTTTTGAAATCATCTAAGCATCTGTTGTGGTTGGTACAATAACTGGATCATTATTTCTAGAGAGGATTAAAGTGCAGATTTACTCCAAAAACAGACATGGACAATGAAAAGTGATTCTGTATATATGTTCAAGAACAGTGTATGTCTGATTAGCTCCCACTAATTCACAAAAACACAGCCCTTGGACTCAAACATTTGTCACTTTTGTGACAGTCAACAGCCTGAAAAAAGCTCCATTTTATGCCCAGTTCATACATTTTCACTCAGGATACCACTGGATATCTTTAATAGAAAACCTGACCTTAATTGGTTATAACACTATTAATCACTGATTCAGAGTAAGAACATCTTATGCTACGTGTAAGCACAATCATATTTTTTTATATTCTATAAGGTCGTATTGCAGAATTGCTGACCTTTCTGCAATTTAGCTCTATATGTATGAGAAGTTTTATTTCATTCACTTTGCTGGACAATTCTCTAATCATCCAACAAATCATTTTCGGTGTCCTCCTGTAAGAAATGTTGGACATAGCAGCACAAAAACGTGTCTTCTATGTTCAGTGTCGAGAGCTTTGAACAGAGCAGAAATGAAGAGCATTGCCCTGTACAAAATGCTTAATATACTTTGAGACCTTCAACAGAATATAGTGTATTAAAGTCTGACATACTGAGTTATGTGTTTGCGTCAGCCTTTTCATAGGTTGACAGAGGCTTACGCCATCACACCCAGAGGGCGAGAAGCATGGGGTCAAGGTGGCAGCTGCCAAAATGTCTCATTGCATGACGTGAAATGTTCTGATTGAGAAAGAGAGTTGAGGATATTGTTCCTAATGATGTGGTGGTGCTGCTGCTGCTGCTGCTTGTGGGGAGGGGATGAGCTGAGATGTGGTGTACTCCAGGGGCCATGATGATCCCACTCCCTCCACCTCAAAATACAGAACACTGCAAATGAAAGCACAAGTCACCACAACCCAATTGGCACGCATGTCCAAGAGGAGCTAATGCCTCCCCTGAGATATGTGCCCTATCACATGTCCAGTCCTCCATTGCAACAAAGTCTCAGCTCATGCTGCAACTCGGGCTGATGTAAGAGGAATGGTAGATGATTAACCAGGTAACTTCGTGTCACCACATAGTTGCACCCCGTGCCAGGGCTTAATTTTGACATGAGCACAATAGGCGAGAGATTACAGAGCACACATGCTCCGCCTGGAACCGTGTTGGTAGAACAGGACCCAAACACACCTAAACACTGCCCTGTTGCCACAGTCACAAAAGCTTTGAGCACGGGGTGTGTCTGCAAACTGAAGAATAAGAATATACTGCGTGCCTCCCTCTGTGGAGCACACAGGTCTTTTAGTATAATGGGTGTGGAGACAAATGGTAATCTCCAGAATTAGTTGCCAGAATGTTCCTAAGTTAATTGGTTAGTGAATGCAGACATACAGTCTACAGAGTAAAACACATTATAGAGTAAAATTGAATTCTATAATATAATCATCTTAATTCAGATTACGGCTTTGGGCAACGGAGTGTTGCCCATTAATAGTTTTAATTTAAATATAGTAATTATACAAACCATATACAAAAAGAAAAAAATGGTTCACATGCCATTGCAGCTATTCTATGTACACAGACCGATTTGAACTGCAGGAAACAACATTCAAAATGTTAGCAGCTGTGTTTCCAATTTTGAGCAGGCCTAAGAAAAATTTGCTGAAGTGAAAATATTGCTGAGGCTCCTCCAAGTCAACAATAATTCAGATAGTAAAAGCAATAGAACAAGAGTCAAAACGGGCATTTCAGTGCAAACGTGGGTACAGTTCACAAACACTAAGGGCAGTTTCGGTTTTGGTGTGATCTTTACTATGGCCTTTCAATAAGTCATTCTAATCCAGTATAATGGAAATAAAAGAAGCTGCAACGACCGAGAATAAGCACTGTGTGTTGCAAAACACTCAACCAGCCTCCACCCCGAAAAACCCACACACCTTGCATCCACTGCTTGGAAATGAGATTGAATGAGACGCCTATCGCGGAGTCATAACCATGGGTAAAATATAGGTTAATAGAACCAACTAGGATGACAGTAGTCAATACAAGTTATCTGAGATGAGACAGAAAAAGCTTAGAATCAAATGGATTAAAAGCACGACAGGGGACCTAACACATGAAACTTGAGTGCTTTGTTTCTCTTGTCAAATACTCTTCTTTCTCAGGAGCTGGACCAGGAGGCGGAGTCTTTCCATCTTTGTGACAATAACTGGCAGATGACCAACAGATGTGCCACTGAGACAGTTAAGTGCCGATCATTATTTCACTGAAACACGAGTCATATGTGTGACTGTGGCCAAGTGTCACTGATAGTGTGTCACTGATAGCATGTCACTGCTATGATCTGGCCGGCGCTGTGTGTGTGTGTGATGCTAGTGCTTGAAGCCACAAGGATGACTCAAGCATGTGGATAACTGCATGCCTGTGTGTTTTTGAAAAAAATGAATGAATGCATGTAGTATGTTCTGATGCACAGATGACACAATCCAGGGTGACTTAGAAGTCAAGTGTCATCTGACATGTAGACCTTGTGGTGACAGAATTAGGTGTAATCCTCAGATCTTAAATCTCAAGCTTACAAGAGGGTTTAATTGCACCATAAACACAGTGGAGTTTTTTTTCTCACTATCTTATCTGACTTTAAACACTTGATATAAAAATGATGCTAGCACTCACTGCAAACCTTGAGCTGAAAAGGCTAGACTTTGAGCAGAGGGCTTAACACACTGGTTTGGTTATTGTGGCATTTTCTGGGGGTGATAATTGTAATTGCATTAATATTGCTTCAGTGACACTGTTGCAGGGTGTTTTTGTCCTATTGCACCGTTAATGAGACTATTCCGGTCATTTGAACCACTGCAGCCCCCTGCCCCTATTTGGGACCGATGGGACTTCAGGCCTAAATAACCGTGAAATAAAGGCATTTACTGAAATTACAAATCATTTGGCTCCTGACAAAAAATTTTTCATTAGGATTTGTCTCAGCACTCAGGACAAACCACCCAACGTATAGGGCTACTACTGTATATCGGACATGCATTTCAACATGCACACACTCTGCCTATTGGTCCATGCTATATGAGAACTACTAGTGATTTGCTTAAAAATCTTCTCTCTTTGAATGCACTATTGAACTTATTCGCATTTATGAATTTGAAAATCTGACCCTTAACACTGCATAAAATATAGCTGTATAGGTGCAGTTGAGTATAACAGGCAGCATAACATTAGTTTGATATTCATTACTATGAAATGCTGACAATGGCAGATTCATCTTTTTAGTAAGATAAAGGTGACTGATTGAATGGCACAAATTTACTACTAAATCATGTGATCTATAATACTTACAGAAAAACATTAAAGTTTAAAAGCAACACACGTTGGGGTTCTATGCTCACAAAACCTATATTTTTAAGGGACACATACAAAAATTCAAGCTGTGGTGTTCAGAAATAACATTAATACATCTCTTTTTATACATTAAAAACACAATATGCATATTGGAATTAGGCTTTGGGTTCTAAAACTCTAAAGATTCAGTTTGAAGCCTGATGGCTGACAGAAACAGTTCTGAGTGGCAGCTTTATTCATGACCACAACATGCAGCACCAATCTCAAAATGAGAAAGAAGTTAATTCATCCCGAGGTGAACAAGTGTAACTATGACTCCTGAAGAGGTTTCACTCCCCTACAAGGCAGTACAGCAATGTTAAAGAGTGATGCTTCTTTTACTTCATAAAACATCTAAGTACAGACACCAGTTTGCAGAGAGCATATAAAACCAACAGTGGCAAAATTTGATTTTGGTTTTTTTAATGTTAATTAGTGACAGCTGATGTGTCATTTAGCCTGTCAAAGCAACAGTCAGCATGGGCTAAAAATGAGAAGCTGTTATCTGAATAATCTGTACGGTGATCATTGCTAATAAGAAACAGCAAAGAGAAAAGTTTCAACAACGGATTTGTTGGCATCAGAGCTGAGCAAATCGCTTGCACCACTGCAACCAAATAATTCCATCTAGTTGATAATGCAATTAATCCGGTTCACTTGTTTTCACATTGTGCCACTTTGAGGCTATTAGCTATGATGCCTTCATTTAAGCTTTTATGTGTTGCTTGGAGAAATGAAAATGAAGAAGGAAAAGGAAGACTTGGGGAGTCTGATTCTTTATTATTGTGGGGCTTTGTGAAGTCATTGGTAAGCCATGTGTATCCAGACGCTGAGGTTTACAAATGAGCACAGACAGGCAACATATAGGGGCACGATTTCACCCTGAAGCCACCAATGTGTTAATAAAAAGCCTAGAGAAGGCAGAATAAGGCACAGAGACAGATGTGGAATTGAGAGTTAAATGAAAGCAGAATAACGGTGGGGTTGAGGTGACAAAAACAAAGGATTACGAAGAAGAACGTTTGGAGGTATTACGGAAAAACAACATATAGATAGTGTACAACTTGATATAGAGCGAGGGCGGAAAGTAGGCCAGATAGAAGTAATTCCATAGAGGCGTGGAGAAGTGTGGGGGGGGACGGAGGAAGAAGAGAAGGGGGGGTAGTTCTCCTGAGACTGTAAAGCTGGAAACCTCTGATGATCAGTTGGGGGTACAAGCAGGTGGGTGGGAATCTTCATTTGGAGATGCAGTGTGGGTGGTTGTTGGGGGGTGGGTGGGGAGGTGTGAAATTGTGGATCACAGATTTGCCGAGGGAGACAGGAGGCAAGGGGGCAGGGGCATGACCTTTGGTATCAGGGTGTCATATTGGGGTCACTGGAGAATTATGGGAGTGGATTTGAGCTCTGTGCTCTCTAACCAGCCCTCCTAAGGCTATGATTTCTCTTTGATGCCACTAGTCCATGGAGGATGCTGAGGTGCTCTCCTTCATTTCTGCCATTTACTTCCACACTTCAAATGGAGGTGAAGGAAGCTTCCAATGATACAAGTCTTGACATTTCATCATTTCCTGATATAGAAGATGAGCGCTGTACTTGCACGTACTCATGGGGATGTAAAAGGGGGGTGGGCTTTTTTTCAACAGGCGGGCAGAAATGGAACCACTTCTTGAGTAAAGAGTAGATTACAAAAAAAAATGTGTGTGGTCTACATTAAACAGCAAGAATGCTACACTCACTGCAGATATATGCACTGCACTGTTTGCCTGCAGCATGAGACACTGAGAAAATGAACATAAAAAGCAACGACAACAATAATATAAAAAGATATATATCATAGAATAATATAAATAAAAATGAATGTCCTCAGGTGTCATCAACATTGAGATGAGACATACTGAGTAAATATGTTCCCTGATTGCATGTCTGCCATGACATCATGAGGCAAGAGATGACTCAGTTACAGTGAGGAATATGTTGTTTATCATGTGCAAACAATTATCAATTCACCAGCGTCAGAGGCATTCTGTGGCATTAGTCACTGCGTATGGTCCCACACCTAGTTATGATATGATACGCCAAGACTTAATAGGCCAAATGTGTGTCATCATCAATGGGATGTGAGCGCACTAAGGTGTCTCGGATGAATTCTCACCTCTGATGAGGATTACTTGCTTAGTGTGGCAGTGCTGAATAAAAGAAAAATGAGTCTGGGAAATGGAAAAAGACGAAGGAGAAAAGAAAAAGCAGCCGAGGTGATGGGAGCTGTCATAAAGCACAGAGAAAGTAAAAGGAACAAAAGGTCAAGGAGCTCACGTTTTCCGTTGTTGCTAACCACCTCATCATGCAGCGAGGCTCTGGTGCCACCAGTCATGTGTCACAACAAGAAATGGCGGAGAATGCCTGACTCCACCTCAGGGCGCGACCTTTCTGACAACCCATCTTTCAGTGCGGCGCCAGGGTTGTTGCCGCAAGTGATGGGTCAGTGGATGGAAGTACACTGACGGAGGTGAGGACTCACGACACATGAAGCAAACAAATAACCAAAACCTCTGACCTTGTCACATTTACACTTGTGGATTTATTACATGTCGTGAATGCAAACAATGGAAAAACTTCAATAAAATGAAAAAAAAATGACAAATTTGTCTGAGTAAGAAGCTAATCTGGTGTTGTCAGCTATTCATCTTAATTAGACCTCATCTCAGATTGAAATTGGGTGAAGCAATGCTGAGAATTATGAGGCTGATGCTATGTGCTAACAAGAATGAAAATGAAAAAATGCAGCTCAGTCCCACTTTGACTAATCTCTGCGAATATTTGTGACACGAACCATCCTCTATTGAGGCATACAGGACCAGCAAATTCAAGAATGTGCTTTTGCTTTTGGTTTGAGCTCCGACCCACTCGAGCCACTTTGAGGGTGAAAGGTCACCTTTGCTTTGACCTGCAAACCAGTAAATCTCTGCAACAACATTCTGACTTGATAGCAGGAAAAGCAGAGGAGTAACAAATAAGGTTACTCAAATATCCACTCAAGTGTGCTATCAGGGTGTTCCAGTCAAGGCCGGCACATGTTGTTGATGGCTGAAAACATGTTTACATGTGCGTCTTTATATGCATGTGTGAGAACAAATAAGACGAGGAGCCGCTGAGAAAAACATTGCACCACAGCACTACTACACAATTACAGTAAGTAACACGGATAATGTAGTTAGTTACATCTGTATTTGGGAAGTCAAAGAGCAGATATACCTTTATTCGTCCCACAGTGGGGACATCTGCAAAACCTCACAAAATGTCTTGAACTGCATATCTCTGTTTCCAGAAGTACATGATGACCAAAAATAAGGAGCAGAATAAGATGGATGCTGCAGGGCAAAGGTCAGACCGAGGCATTGATAAGGGCCAGCAATTGAGCTGTAATTAAGTCTTATGAAAAGGTGTCTAATTTTCTCCAGGTGGAATGCTATTGTTAGCCTGCTAGGCAAGCTAACTACAGCAGCTCATGCTTGTGAGCCTGCTGCATTATTTCAGGTTCCGCCTGATTTTCTAAGCTGCCCTGCCCTGGAAGGTGCTACGAAACAGGAGAGAGAGGGAGATGTGTACCAAGCACAGCCTGCACATGCCCACACAGTATTCACACTTCTTGTTGATATGGTATAAATGATATACTGCTGCGTTTCAGTATTACATGTGCTGTGCTGTTGGCTTAGCGTTGTTTGTGTGATTTACCTACCAGGTGGGCACACATGTAAAATAGCTTCAGCTAATTTTGGGTCAATACATCAAGCGTCAACATTTATGTTTAGTATTGCACAATGTCCTAAATGAATCTCCTGGTTTGCCTTTACATTCGGCCAAAGCCACCTTCTCAGAAACTAAAAACAAGTTGAGCAGCACCCTGCTGCTGGCGTTCAACAATAATGATTATGTCATAACCCAAAGATCAAGCTCAAATATTTACATTTGGCTCTCTGGGTGTTTCAGGGTGTGGGCATCACTAACCACAAATTGATATTTACAAGAACATGGATAAAGTACTTTCTGGTTTCCATGGGCTTTCTACTTTTAGGATTTAGATGAATGTTACAGTATATTCAGCTGTCTACGTGCCCAGTCATATCTATTCTAGGCGATTTGCTGGAGTCACACTGTGCAGTAATTTATAATGACCTCACACTCTTCCTGACTTCTACACACAATGCCATTTACTTGACATCAGTGCAATGAGTTAGTGCACTGTGGCTTTCTGCATGCTATTGCTATAAACAACTCCTGATACAGTCTTTATTTGAACTTCACTAGAAACCACTTTAAAAAGAACAAGGACACTTCCAGAGAATACAACTTCCAGAGAACTACTATCTTTTCTCATAATGTTTTCTTGGGCACAGTCCCAACGTCCAGCCGACACACTGAACCATCAGCCGTAAGTGCAAGCACTTGCAAGTGTTACTAACACTGTATGGGAACTGGGACAGCACGTTTTTAAACTACTGCTTTTTCTGTCGTGTTTGCTGTTGTTGATGAAGCAGTACTTTTGCAGCTGTAATATGAATAAAATTCTTTCTCTACAGCAGGTGTTTTCAGGGAGGCCTCTGAGATGAGTCGCACGAACTACTGATTAAAAGCATCATACTGCATGCGTCTGTAACAGTTACTCACGAATATTATTTGTTTACACGCTAGTACGCAGGTGTACTTTGATTTCGGGACCATGCCCACCGTACGGCTGCGCTGCACTTTCTTTGTGATGGTCCGAAATGAGTGAGATGAAAGCATGTTCCTAATAACAGGAGCAACTCCATCCAGACTTCCTTCAACTTTCTCATTGTGAGGCATTTTATCAGAGGGCTGAAAGCTGTGGCATAACAGATGTTGAACCACCTGGCAGTAATAACAGCAGGGTTCTCGAATCCATAGAGCTTGTGGACAACAAGAATCAGACACAAAGTCCTGGCCCTCCAACCAGGAGGCTCAATTACCAACAATTACAGGCTTCGATCAATAAAACACAGGTACACTCAATGTCCAATGTTTCTAATCATGGACAACACACTTTCGACTGTGACCATGCCAGCTTTTATAGAACAGAACAAATCAACAAATGCCTTATTTATAAAAAAAAATCTTGTCTTAGAAATTCCTAAAAACCCATCTTGATGCACATGGAGCATCTTTTTTAGCCTCTAAATTGTGTCTGTTGTGTATTTGATTGCTTGTTTTTGACTGTTTAGTTAACCCTGTTGAAATACTCTTTTGGACTATTAGTGTGACTGATACCAGTATTACACAAAGAAACACTGGAGTACACGTATGCATCATTTCCTGCGAATTGCTGGTTCATGTGAAGGTTCCTGTATGTGAATGGCAGATTAATCAATGGATATAAACAGTACAGCCAATAACAGTAACAATGAGCATTTGATAGTGACTATACATTTCTTGATATTGGTCAAAATCAAAGAGTCTTCCCACCCAGAGATCAACACAAGGACTGATGTGACACTTAGGTTAGATAATAACCCACAACCCACTGACCCACTGTAGCCTCCTCTTTTGCAACTGCATCCTACCTCTTGCAACAGAGGAGTTTCAGTTTACTGTGTCAGCAAACTCAGAAGAGGGGTGTGCATTTCCTGCTGTCAGTTTGGACTCAAAGCCATCAAGGAGATATTACTCATATCTGATATCATCTCTTATTACTGATCGATAACCAGCCAGTGGATATAATCAACTAATGACACCATCGGTAATCACAATTACAGTATGGTTTTAAAGTAAAGATATGAATATATACAGTAATATCTGAAGAAAAATGAATATTTCACTTTCTACTCCCTAACTTCTTATTTCTGTTTTAGAGCTGTTACGCCTGACATTTAAATTCATCTTCAAGAGCATATCAAGCTATAATACTTCCACCATTTAAAAGCCACATAATTGTTTATCTGCGTGGAAGCAGTGGCTGGCCTTTTCAGATTTCAGTGGTACACTGCATTAGTGAAGCCCAAACTGGCAATTACTTGACGATGTCTTTTGGGCAACTTGCTTCCCTACTAAATGCCATGTCTCAGTGCTATACAGATATGCCATCACTCAGCAACGGGCCTTTTAAAAAGCATGATGAACGCAAAATGAATGCCTCTTGATATGCTTTGGTTTACCCTGAATTTATTCAAAACATAGCTGAAGATTGGCTTTGCATTCTCAGTACTGGAAGTAAAACATGTAAATTTCAAATGTGATATTAAAATATACAGCATGGTCATGACTAAGAGACAGTGCAGATACCATACCGTCTCTGGCAAAAGCCCTCTTGGCTTCACATCCCACCACAAGTATTTAGGACAGTAACCCCTTGTTTAAATGCTTTACACAATACTTGATCATATTTATCTATATAGGGTTCATGTGGACATTTAACATTTTCATATTAAAATGAAAAATGTTCTCTCCCCATATAAATACTAATGTCCAACTACTTTAAGAACTAGTGATACATTTAACTTCTGCATACAACAGTAAACATTTGCTAAACCTTGATGACACATCAAGGACTAAATCATTTTCTTTGTGCCATTAGGTAACTGCCATAATGGGCAAACTGGAGAACAGATACAGCAGAGAAAGCACTACTTTTTTGCATAGCAGCAGTGGAGGTTGTGCAAAAAATAAAGAGATGAGACAGACGAGGCAGAGCTGAGGCACGGAGCAGAACACTCTGGGCATTATGGGAGTAACCTGCAATTATTTTATAGCTCTTAAGATTCCTGAGCTCTTAGTCAGTGTTTACCGTGCAAGGGCACGGCAAGGCCACAAATTACAACCACTTGCTTTGGCACCAAATGTTCAACAGTCACGCACAGGCCCGAGCTTTCCCTCCAAGTAGCTGATAGGCCGAGAATAGAAAGACAAAAAAGGTAATGGGTGGAAGGTGGCCATTAGGTAATTTTTTTTGTTTTTCCTTTTGTCATATGATCACCAGAACTGGTAACACTCCAGTCCTTTTAGACAGCATAATCCAGTCAGAGCTAATTCTATTCAATTCACTCGACTGAGTGACAACAACTCTTTTGACTTGGTGTGAGGCCATGTGGTAAAAACCACAACCAGCAGGTCAAACCAACAGAATAATAAAGCAGTCAAAGTACGCAGCAGACACAAGTGCTATTGAATTCCCTGCTCTGGTTATGACACAGCACATAACACAATGGACAGTACAGACAGCACGACCAGCTCTAATGACCAATTGAGGCCCATTTTAATCATAGCCTTAATGGATCTTCAGTGATGGGTGTTGTTGTGTGTTCATGTACGTATGTACGTATGTGTGTGTGTGTGTGTGTGTGTGTGTGTGTGTGTGTGTGTGTGTGTGTGTGTGTGTGTGTGCATGTGGCCACACTTGTTTTCCAGGTCTGTGCAGAGAATTGTGAAAGAGTCATCATGTGACGCAGTTGGCTATCTTCAGCCACGACTTCTCCAAAAGCTCAACTGCCACGCAGAGGGGGACGTAAGCTGGACAGAAAACCGCAACAACGAAAGCCTCATGAGCGGTTGAGAAAGGAGCAACAATCATGTGGCAACCGGAAAGGTATGGTAACCACAGCTGCTGCAAAACGATGAGGTTTTTGGCTTATCCTTGGAAAGCTGTGGTAGCCACCGTGTCCTCACAAAAAAACGGACAAACACACAAACAAGCATGAATGTTGGCCTGGAATACCCAAAAGGTGCTCCGTCCCCAGTGGTGATTCAGCGGTGTAGGCCGTCACATAAGTGGCTTTGTGTCATTCTCCAGCTCTCTTAATCTGGGCTTTGTGAAGAGGAGGTGTTGAGTTAAAGTGTTTTTAAAGGAGTAGTCAGGTGCTCCTGTTGATAAGACTGGAAATCATTGCACTATAAATGTTACTCTGAAGGATTTTATTTTTCCCATGGTTTAAAATGATATGGACACAGTCAGTAGATGTCATGTTCAAGTTCTGCTAATTCTTTGGTTGAATTTTACTTGACAGCTTTAAATGAGTTATAGTAACTTTAGGTTAACTCTGAGAAGTGTATACAAAAGTCAGAGAGTGAGGCATAATTGTTCTAAGTCCTGTATTGGGCCAACATGTTACAGGTCAGTTGAATTTGCTGTCTTAGTGGAATGTCCTAACATATCCCAACTTACTCTTAAAGCAACGAGTGAACACTTAAAATGTAGAAACATCCAAAAGATTAATTTTCGATCATTGTATTGAGAGAACTGAATACAGGGTTGAGATTAATCTGTTTGATGATCAACAACAAAAAATGAAATCAGCAAAAATGGAGATAGTCATTCATTAAGTTGGAAATCGAGACATTCTCCAGTTCCAGCTTCCAGCTTAAAAGTCTCTATCTGTTGGTTGGAAAAAGCAATGTGCATTTTCGGCCACTGGGAAATTTGACAGGTATCTTTCATTATTTTCTGACATTATAAACTAACCATAATAAACCACATGTCCCTTGGAGTCTTTCAGGAATGACCGAAAAATGACTGATCTGACTTTATTAGACCTAATGGATCAAATTGAGACGATATAAAGAGTAATTTTTCTTTGTTCGAAGCTCATTATTTTCTTCTCATAGCTGTTTATTTTGTAATGGTTCTTCATGGAACCAACTGTCATATGACTTGCAATTCTAATTGTGGTCACAGCCTAACACTGTTCCTCTGGCCTGGCCAAGTGGCTGGTACTGTTACACATGACATCTAATTTACTTTTATTTTTTCTGCACAGGAATTCATTAACCCACTGAGCACACTGACAATATATGTACCTGTACAAACTGTGCATGAAATTACTTCTCTTCTGTTCAAACAAAGCAATACTGCATGTGACTGAAGGCAATGTGTACAATGTGCATAACTAGGGCAGTAAATAAACTATTTCCATTGCATAAATTCAAATTTTGAGCACAAATGTTATGAGGTTCATAAATCTTAAAGGAATAATATATTATTTTACCTATCAGTTTAATGACAGAAGGATATCATTGACTGGATGGAACTGGATGACAAACCTTGAAAAGTGAAAATCTGCAGATTACTGGTTAAATAATGGCTCCATTATTGGCTACAGATGATGCTCATTACTTGGCCATGACTGTTAACGTTCTTAATCCATTTTAAAACCTCACTTTGAGACAGACAATATTAGCAAATAAAGAAATGCATAGAGGTGAAGAGTGGGATGGGATAATCAATTGATTTGAATAAACAACACCTACTTAATCAGCCCCCTGATTTAATCAAAAACTGACCTCATGCTATCGGTGACGCTTCTGGTTTGATCCCTTCATAACCCATTTAAACGAGCTCTTGAACAGGGTATAGGTTACAGGGATATTTTTCTTTTTTTAGCCGTGGTGTCAAAGTTGGAACTATGCATGAAAAATCACTGCATAGAGAGACAGCCTGAGAAGAGGATAATCATTCAAATTACACAAATCAGTATTGTTGCCCATTCTTCAGCAGTTTAGCAATGTACACAACATGGGGGCTGTTAGCGAAAAATTCAGTGTTTCTTAATGTAATTTGCAATTTCAATGCAGTTTCCAAATCTCAAAAGCCATGATTTTGGGGACTGTGAAACAGCTCATTCTATTGATTCTAGTCTATGAAGCATTCAGTTCCAGCAGCTACAGTGCAGAGCTGTGTGCGGCATCATCATCCTCACTCTGATCAAACATTGAAAGATATGACTTACTGTTGTAACTTTTGAATGCAATGATAATTTCTGAATATCATTGATTGACGTCGGCTAATGTGATATGCTAATAAATCTGAGGTCAGCTGGTAATTTTTTCTTTTGAAAAATATTCAGAATTTGACATTTGGCACTGATTGACACTGATGTAAAAAATAAGAACAACCAGACAAAAAGAACACAACAGTACACAAATATAGGACTGTGGTTGAATTCATTCAACTTAAATTGCAGAAGTAATTTGATCAAATTGCAAATAGATGTTTGATGATCCTAAAATGGTTGAGCTCTAGGTACAACAGCAATACGGTCACTAGAATGTTTCCTTCACGTTCAGTGTACTGGTTAAGCATTTTGAAATGAAGCAGTCTGTCAGTCCCAGGTGTAACCACAGCTGAATTGTTATGCACAAGAAAACAGTCTGCCTGCCGTCATGTGCCATGTCAAGAGTCTTTGAATACACAGTGAGATTGTGACGTGCTTGCCACACACTCTGCTGCCAACCACAGCCATACCCTCAATCTGTCCTCAGCTCCTCCACTGGTAGCCTCCAGCTACCAAGGTGGAAGACAGTGCCATTTGCAAACACAGCCCTGAGGAGCGCCAGGAACATGTTTAAAGAGGATCATTAGGGGGACATTTTCATGTTTTGTCTCTCTGAGACATGTTTACTGAAGCTGATTTGCAGCTCTTTAAATAACTGGAGCATTATTACTAAAATTAGAGTAAAAAAAAAAAAGTCAAAACCCAGAGGTCTTCCACTTGAATATTATTATAATTAAGATCTTAACTGCCAAAGACAAACTAAAATTTAATTGACAGTATGTGGATCTTAAATTTTTGATTTCCAATTTAACTGTAATTTATGTATTTCAGTTTTAATTGTAAATTTCTCATTTCTCAAAATAACTATTTTGGGAATGCAACATTTACTCAAGGCTACTTCCAGAGTTGATATTTAGATGAAAGAATAAAAAACAAAACAGGAAATGAAAAGGAAGTGCAGAAATAATCAAGTCAGCGACACTGGCTCCACAAATGAAAAGAAAGAACGAGAGCCCGAGGCCCTGCTTCACCCTGAACCTCCCCTGTCAGTTACTGCCTGTGGAGCTCCGAAGGTTAAAGTGTGTGTGTATGTGTGTGTTTAGAGGGGGGGAGGGGCAAGGATGCAGGACGAAAAATAATTAGAGTAAAAATAATTAGATGTAAGTGCTCTTGTTGAAGCATGCACAGCTTGTACAGACAAAATGAGGATATAGGAACGCCCAGAGCTCCATGCAACCCTCCCTCAGGTCAGTTTTGCAGGAAGCCAGTGGGATGGCTGGGATGCCAGTTCCGGGCAATTTGAGAGACTTGGGATGAAAAAAGGTTAAATAAAATGTACAAATAAAAGTGTGGCCATAAAGCTATACTAATTTTGGACACACTCATTTGCTTTCTGGCAGACAGTTATCAATGCCAATGTCATGTATGTAACTGAACACTGAGCAAGATTTAAGATTTTTTTCTTTTGTTGCATAATTAATTTAGATTAATAGATGTTCTGCTTGCAGTTTATACAATTCTTGTTAATTTTTCAGGAAATAATGTACTCCTTAAACTCAACGGAAATAGCTTAATGCTACAGAATAGAGCAGATATCAGTTAGTGCAGAAAACCTGGGTCACCTGAAACATCTGATTGGATCAATGACAGCAGCTTATGCATAATAATACATTTTCATTTTAGAACGTGGAACTTTTTCTATTTTCATGCCCAGAGTCAGAGTGTTTTAGAACCCCTGAGACGGAGACCTTTGGCATTCGCTGACCCTGTTTTAGTTTGAAAACTCTTAGACTGCATTGTAGTCTGGATGGGTAGGAATGGAGACTTTTGGAAAAGATGACACAGACACCCACATTCCTCATTTGACATTTTCTAAAGTGACTACTGGATACATGTGCAGTAGGCAAACAGCAAACACATGCATATGCCCAGTTTAGGTGAATGTGCATGTGATGTGTTTTCAGGTGTGCTAGTCTAGACAGAGATAATTTTCATTTTAAATGTCATTTCAAAACGCACACACAGACACACGCATCCACACAGAGCAATCACTATGAAGCTGGTGACATGGGTCAGTGCTTGTGGGGGAAAACAAAGCTCAAGTGAAGCGAGAGCAGAGGGCTCAGTCACGAATCTGGCGTCACTCCATGTAGATCAGTGTGGACATTTAGAGGCAAGCCGCTGCTATACATCTGCATACTCTACAGAGCAAGGACGAACAGACAGACAGCAGTGAGATGCAATAGCGGCATACTTCAATACCAGGTCATCGGCTGTAATTAGAAAAATAATAAGCTATTTCCTGTGTTCAATCAGTGGCATGATGAGCGAAATGAGGAATACATGGTAGAATTAATTCGTAGCAAGGCCATAAAAAATATAGGCCTGACTATCTATTATGTTTTGTTTATCTCGTATAACCTTCCAGAATGAACGTGTTAATTAGACCATTACAAATGAGACACATTGTACTGCCACCACAAACCACGTTAAAGACATGACGATATGAAAAAAATGTGCTCTGCAGTGGGAGGTCAAAGGCCAATGCTAAATGAGAGGGTATGAGTAAAAGCAACTTCAAACGGGTGACAACCCAGAGGTCAAGGTACGATCAAAGGATGAGACACTAAAACAGTGCCCAAGAGGACCACATGCCCTTTAAAGGGGAAGAAAACTGCCAACATCCATCTGTGTGCATTTCACTATCTTCCCTTCATCTCTCTCTGCATCCTCTCAACTCTTTCATTTTGACTGTGACGGGCGGCTCCCCTTTAAAAAAATAAATAAATAAGTAAATAAAATAAACCTGCGTTCCTCCCCCCTCCCCGAGGCTGGGCAGTCCATGCACGAAGGTAAACATGTCCACTGTGGTGAGCTCAGACCACGCGGATGCTTCGCTCCAGGTAACAGTCGTCCTCCACAGCTCTGCGCCCACCAGCAACATCTCGGCATTCACTAGCAGTGCAGAGTAGCCTATGTCTGAACAGATTTCCGCTTCAGTGCCAAACCCTCCCTCCTCAAGCAAGGACATCCACGGATTTGATGAGGAGGTTGATTCAAATCAGGGTCAACAGTCTGACCTCTACCTACAGTACCTGGCTGATGGCTTATATTCTGTCTGAAAACCATCACCTTTTTGATGTGTTTTTTTTTTCGTGTAAAAAAAAGAAAGAACTGCAATCGAATAGGTTGTAACTCAGTTTAAAGGCTTAGTGGGCGTTCAGACCTAAACAGCCCTGTGTTAAAATAATACAAGGGGCTGCATTGGTGGGGGCGTGTTGCTTCAAGCACCGGTGAGCTGATGAAATGTGATTGAGGAATTTCAGTTTAAGTAACAGGTCCAGCAAAACGTTTGCCAATCACTTTATGTTTCCTTGCTACGATTACCAAGTACAGTAAACAGTGGAAATCAACATTCACGTAATTGACCAAGAATGTGTGCATTCAGATATTTGATTGGCCAACACAGTGAATTGCAGGTTACATTGCGTTACATATTGGCAAAAGTTGAGCCAGGTTCAGCCTTTTGGCCGGACAACCCTGGGCGTCAGCAGCTGTGCTGTGTCGACATACTTGTCCCATTAAAATGAAGGAGAATGATGCTGTTGTCTGTCTGTGCTCGTGTTCTTTTTGGACAGCAGATGCACAAAAATTATTAGCAGACTTACTAAGGTAAAAGGCAAATGTGCAATGCAGTTTACTAAGGCAACAGTTCATGGGGCAGTCAGGTCCTGGACAGAACCTGGGACTGCCCTCCTGTTGTGTACTGCGCCTGAAGGAAAGCTCAGTAAGTGCAGTTGATCACTAAACACTAAACAAATGATAACATAGTGATCTTGATCTCAAATATTGTACTTTGGCCGTGGCACAACTCTGGTAATTAACACAAAAGGAGACAGTAAATATGTTCACGGGAAATGAAAAAAAGGATGAAGTCATATAGTAAAACAAATAAAAGACACACAGGGCTCTGCAAAAGGTAGAAAGACAGAGAGAAGCAAAATTTATGCACGAAAACTAAGAAATTGTACGACCTTCGTAAAACCAGAAAAATACATAATCAACCAGCGTTAACATGCCTCCTCCTATTATTTGTGCGAACCTCCCATAAATACACATTCAATAAAGAGAAAGACGCATCTTGCAGCCGGATGGAAAAATGAGCACTTTATGGCAGAATTTGTCGAATCAATGGCTGACAAAATAGTAAATCTGCTGCTTCAACTAAGCATCTTGTGGTTGAGATGTTCTTTTGCAGTAAATATATAGGGTATATCTGTCTGCTAAGTCAGGAAGTAATGTACGAGTGAATTAATTGCACTTCAACTGCTTTACAGCAGTATGGAATTACTAGCAGTGCAAAAATGTGAGAAAAAGAAGAACTGACTCCAGACGGCATTCACACTGACAGAACTAATTGCACGACAACTGTCAAACTGAAAATTCAGGTCATCAGTTTGGCGTACAGTACATTTGTTTTCTTAGAGTCCAGCCTATATGCTTCATAATCCCGTTCCTCTGTAATGCGTGGGTGGACAAGGTGTGGGCTGACGTTCATTACTTTCCTCTCTGCTAGTCGATACTCTTCCTCAGTCTTCAAGCGCTCCCATGGTGATACTATGTATACCCTAGCTGCCAAATACAGCATAATACTGTGAGTGTGTCTGTGTATATGTGTGTGTGTGTGTGTGTGTGAGAGAGTGTTTGTGCGTATGTAAAGCAAAGAACATGATATGATTAGGGTGACAGGAATGTACATCCATATCCAAGATTTCGTCTCTAATAAAATCACTAAATATTACAGAGAGTTTCTCTTTGACAATATTGTGTCAATGGCTACACAGCTACCACCACCCACTGGTTACAGGTGTCAGTGTGTCTGCCTCGTTTTTCAAAGCCTTTGCACAAAAACTGCCAGCAAGTGACAGCGTGCTTGTTTAAAAAAAAAAAAGAAAAAAAGTCACCAATAGAGCTCGCCTCAGGGCTGGGTCTCCAAACTTTCCTGTCTCAAGACACACAGGTAAAAAAAAAAAGAAAAAAAAGAATATAAACTAAAAATTCTATCATGACCAGCAATGTGGCTGTGAAATATGACTTTGACTTTGGATGAGTCCACTCAAAGCCAGCAGAGAGAGACAAGTCTCAGTGCTCCAGGTCTCAGAGACACGGGGACAGAGGCTGATGTGAGGCTGATGGTGGTTGCTGTTTCCCTTATGTTTACCATACTTTCCCCTCGCAAACAGACGCCAGGCTGGAAAAGGCCAGAGAGTCAGGGCCTCCAGCGTGCAGGCAAGTCCAAGATGGGGGGTAGCGACAGTGAGTGAAAAAAAAAAAAACTGAAGATAAAGCAGAGAGCGGGAGGAGGGTAAATGCAATCACTGATGAGAGAGAGAGAGAGAGAGAGAGAGATTGTGTGTGTGTGTGTGTGTGTGTGTGTGTGTGTGTTCAGGCTAAGCTGCCTCCAGACACCACGCGGCTCAGAGCAGATTGAGAGTGACGGCTTGCTGATTAGTCAACTCACAGCCCCCAAGACTGGAGTCCGCGGACATGCCCCACATACACACACAGTTGCATTGCAGATCATTTGAATAACCATGCCGTTATCATTTCACACATAAAAAACATATGGAGACACATACATGTAAACACACAAATAATATCTCATTGTATCTAAGGTCTGCAATGTGAATGTGTGCACATAATGCGAGGAAGGTGCATACCTCTATTATGAGTCGTAATGTGTATGGGGTTTGGTGGTTAATTACCTTGAGGAGATAGACTGGGATGTTGCTGAAGTCCACAGGGAGCTTGAGAAGGAAACGGGCTGAAAACTCTCCTGTCTGGAGAACGAGAGACAGAGGTAAAGACTTTATAAAGAGTACAGAGGGGTAAAAATGACACATGTAAACATATGTAAACATGCAGTCGGCAGACAGAATTATCAACATGGGGCTGGGTATTTTTTTAAAAATAAAATATTACAGCCAATGTAACACATGAGTTTCTGTAGCAGTCACAAACAACACTTTTTTGATACTGAATGTTTGGTTTGGGATTTTGACTATTATGTTCTTTAACCCATTTTGTCCCAAACTGCTAAATGTGAAATGTTAAAAAAAAAACTATGCCTTAATAGATCATAATCAAAAGTTTGAAATGTTTTCTGAACAACCACTGGACACTTCTTGATAAATGGTGATGATAGATCTCAGAGGGTCAGAGTAAATGGTGCTGTCTAAGCAGCATTTGTCCTGTCCCCGCTAAAGTTTGTTTTCTATGCTAACGGCTGTAGGAGACATCCGTTTCATTAAAGTGAGACATCACATGGGCCCGTGGTCAGTGGTCTTGTTCAGCAATGTGATGATTATTTCTGGGATTAAACATTTCTAAAATCAAATATATGGTTAAGGACGTATAGAAAAATCACTTATACCTTGTCAGACTTAAAGGACATAAAGTGGAAAATGTTGAGAGCTATAAATACCTTGGCACTTATACTGACAAGAAAACAGGCCTTTATGTGAACACTGATGCAATATGCAAGAGAGGACAACTAAGACTGTATTTTTTGGAGGCTATAAAAGTTTCAACTGTTGCCGATGGTGCTATTTACATCATCCATCATACAATCAGTCCTGATTTTCTCATTGATTTATTGGTGAAACAGGTGGCAACTGTCAAGTTAATGATGTCATTGTAAATCTAGACTATCCAGTGTTTAAGGAACTTGACATCCTATCCTCTTTAAAGAGATACAGGTTTTCTAAAATTAGGAGCAACAGGTTCAAGTATTCATTGATCCCATGTGTTCTTGATTCTAACACACCACAAATTGCCTCTGGGTTCCCCTCACAGCCTAGCACTTTATCTTATCCTTCTCCTGTTATTGCTGTTCTTTCTTGCTTTTATCACATTGACCTTTTATTATGTTCTGCATTTCATGTACAGTACCAGTGCTCATAATGTCTTCAGTTGTTTTATTGGGTCTTTATTGTGTTCATGTTTTTGTGTATTTATAGTTCATGTTTTCATGCTGCCTTGCTGCAAAAAGAAGGTCCTATTGAGGGACAATAAGATCTGAGCTGAACTGGGCACATTTCAGTCAGCACTCAAGAAGTATTGAGGTTTGATAGCCAGCCCTGATCAGCAAATGGAACACAATTTTTCAGCTGCAAAATCTTAGATGAAATATAATTTAAGCACTGAGCTTTCTGCGACCACAGCAATGGATCATCTTTACCACAGAGACTGGTGGCTTCCCAAAAACCTTGCTACATCAGTTAGCACCAACCAAATTGGGCACAGCTTAGAACATTTTGTCCCTTATTATCTGTTTTTGGAAAAACAATGTCATGGTTTTCCAGCGGGGAGCTTTTAAGTAAAATGATTGCAAATCTTTCTCTTTTTTAAAGAAATTGTTGGGTTTTTTGAGGCACTGTAGGCTTTTTAAATTGGAGACGTTTTATTGATTATTTTATACATGACATGCAATAAAGGTCCCCGACCAAAGGTTTCCTTGAGACATTGCGGTTATATGGTATGTGCCTTAACCAATTGAGCTCCTATTAATGAACCGTTTTAACATTGAGACACTGTCATTTTGCTGTTTTAGAACACCTAAGGAATTACTGTAAGATATGACAGATATTTACCTGATGCTAATGCTAATACCTATGCTAATGTTCCACCTTGATATATCAGGAAATAAAGGTTATGTGAGTCATGCCATTAGTTTGGTTAATTATAGCTTTCATTAGGTTCACAATTCATTAGCAATATATAGATTTGTGTTGAAATACACATGATCTGAAATAACACAAACTGTATCTGGAAGTATTATGTAGTTAGAATGGTCAAGGTCAGCTTTCTTTAATCATATGCAAATGTATGCAGTATGAAATGTACAATAGAGTTGCCATAAAGTTGGATTATGTACTGTTCAAGAGTGATTGTCATTGTCTCCTCAAGAATGTATCTACACAGCCATACAGGCACACAGATGCAGACATGATGGCACAATTGTTATGTCCCACTAATCTGTGCATATCGTATTTCTTGTTTTATTTTGGTAACAAGCTTCCCCTGTCATTGCACTTCCTGCCCTCCTCATCATCCACACCTGTCTCATTACTCACCTGCCACTGTCAACCCTGTATATATACGCGTCTGACTGCCAGATTGATCATCCTTGTGAGTTCATCACTTTCGAGCAACTTCCTAGTGTTACTTTCTATGTTTTTTTTTTTTGTTACTTTGCTTTGTTCTTTGTTTTTGGGATTTTTGCCTACTCCCTGCCTGGATTTATTTGCTCTGTTTAGACTGATCACTGATAAAGACAATGCTTTGCATTGTGTCTGGTGTCTGTCTCTGCCTCTGAGTCTCTCACCTGCCTATAAACATTACAACAATGATCTGAAAATCATGTATCATGGGGCAGCATATTGT
Organism: Centropyge bicolor; assembly: GCA_037975185.1. Lineage (NCBI taxonomy): Eukaryota > Metazoa > Chordata > Actinopteri > Pomacanthidae > Centropyge > Centropyge bicolor. The sequence goes on along the minus strand of JBBMOC010000010.1, from coordinate 12,823,289 downwards.
GATTGGTCAAAACAAACTTAAAAGGAAAAGTTCTAACATGTCTGAGATATTTTGGACAATCATGCAGGAAGTCTTATTACATGCTCTGAAGAGAATCTCATATCTAATGTTGATCTCAACTCAAGACTGCCCAAGCTACAGGGATAACATGTGAGTGTTTCCAGGGTGACATTTCACTTGAGGTGTTTTGTTATCAAATGCAGGACATCACAAACACAAAGTCGTATAACAGTTGCCTACCCAGCTGTTCTTGCGTCCGGCATAAATCTCCATGTTGCGACCATAGTCTGGATCCTCCAGCAGGCTGTCGTACTCAAAGAGCAGCCTGGAGCTCTCGCGTAGACGCTGGCACTGGTAGTGGTGGTACTGCTGGATAAGCTCCTTCACCAGCTGGAGTAAACATTCTGGGTTCCCAGCATCCCACTGGTCCAAGTGCTGAGGTAGACACCAAGGAAGAGGCATAAGGACAGACGTAAGAGATGCCATTCATCTATTTTTGTTTCATGTTAACAACATGTCAGCATGTAAAATCAATATACCACTATTATAATTACAGAAAGCAAATGAACTGAGAGGATTAGCAGCCTTATTTTGCATCTACTCCTTTTTTTTGTTGGGGCAGATTTGGAAAGAATTCCTCTGAAACTGCATTTAGGCACAAAAAGAATTTTCAATATGGCATTAAAAAAGTGAAGATTTCAAGATGTAATACATCAACTAACAACAACATCCTGATGAGACACAGTGGAGCCAAAGGGAACATTATTAATGTTGTGGATGAATACCAATTGTTTCCAGTATTATGGAAAGGTACACAGCACTTGAACATCCTGTTGGAATTCACTGGCATACATGTGGTTAGATAACACCATCTAAAGACAGAGCTCATCAATGTGAACAAGCATTAAGATTCTGAAGGAGTTTTAAGACAACATTGGGAAATGTTGAGCATAAATGAAAAGAAATAGTATAGTGAGTAGAAAATGTGGTATTGTAGCAGCAGGGATAGTTGGGAAGACCACTGGCAGAGGAAAAAAGACTGGGCCTGGAAGAAAGAAAATATCTCAGTAATAGCCTAATCCTGACAAACGATACTTCCTATTACCAGATCAGAAGGAAAGGGTTGTACTGAAGGATGTCCTGTTGCAACAGAGGGATTTAGATTGATATGGAAAAGTACTGAGCCTGACCTCTTCTATCTGCAAATTTCCTGACCTCTGTTGCCTTACTGACTGATAGCTACAGATTGTTGATAAGATAAGGTAAGAACTTTATTAATTTTGAAGGAAATTCTTGTGTCAGAGTACTCCATAAATTACAGCAGTAAAATACAAAATACAGGGCATCAATAAAACATAAAATGCAAATTGTTCTGAAATTGCAGAGGAAAGCATGACCTTAAACATACACAATGACTATTATAGACTATTATACAACAGTAGAGTTTTACATCTTTCAAATGTGAATTTGAATTTTGTCTTTCAAATGTTGAGTTGCAGGTGCTTCAGTCTACACCACTCCACAAACCTATCCAGCACTCCTCTGTACTCACAGTACAGTTTGTAGCATGGGGACACATATTACACTCAGACAATTTATTTACAAACATTTTAATAAGGTGCAATAATTCAGCAGAGCTCAAAATATTTGAGCTGATTATTTTGCGTATCTCGCGTGTCTAAATCGTCCATAGTGCACACAAACTTTCCCTCCAACCAATCTCAATTTCAGCCATCGCAAACAGCACTTGACCGACTGACTGAGGCCAGAAGCCAATATGCAAATTCACAGGACAAAACTAAAATCATATGCAACCACCTGACACATATGAGTAGGCAGAATCGACCAAGTGTGACCCTCTACCGGGCTAAACTGAAGTTTTTCCTCTCTTGGGAACCTGTCCATTGATGCGCGAGGAATAGAATGTTTATAATTAATGAGAACAACACTGTGCAAAAATAAATTGCAGGAAACATGTCAAATCTAATACAGACAAATGGAAGGTGAGAGCTTTATAATAGAGAAGCACGGCACGCAAATCAAGGCTGAAGCAAAAAAAAAAATTAAAAATAGGCTAACTGGCTTAATTAATTTACTGCACTGTTTGGACTTTGAAATGACTGTGATCGTTAATTTAAAGAGATTTATGCTGGCACTTTTTTTCTAATTCATACAATATCTTTCTTTCACACAGACAATGATTTTGGACAAGGGTAAGATCGAAAGTGCAACAGCAACAAACTTTTTCTCAGATTTAATCTGAAGAGGATGGAGATGACGATGACAGCAGAGATGAAAAGGGTAGTAAGTGGCTTACAGTCATTTTATAGCATGATGCAGGTGTCTCTGCAGCCCCCGAGACCTGAAAAGTGAAAGCAATAACTTTCCCAAGTCATTCTGAAGCAAAATACTGCTGGCAGACTAGCCAAAAGATGTGCGACCTCATGACATAACTGCAAAAGCTGAAGTAAATGTGTACATTGTTTTTCCCTGCATTGTGGTAGCACTCAAGCCAATTAAATACAGGTCAACCTATATGATTAACAAAATGGAACTGAGTGCCATAATGGTGTTGACTGAGTGGGAGGGAGGATTAGTATGTGATGGAAATGTTTTAACCATTAATAGCAATTACATTAAGGTGTCAAAAGTAAGACGTCTTGGCACTGGTTTAGTTTGTCTCCCTAACTGTCTGTCTTTTTGTCTGTCTTCCTGCCTGTCTGGCAGCCCATGTCAGCCCAGTGGAGAAAGCTTCCATTGTTTTAGAGTGACACCAACCCCCCGATGGGAGAAGGGGGGGAGTAATGGCAAGGCCATGCTAAACAGAGACAGTGACCTCATCGTTCCTGATCCACCAGTGGTTACCAGCAATGCCGGGATTCCCGAAACAAGGGGGCGACGCAAACAAGGATGGGCATTGTCCAAAAGAAGCAGTCAGCGCTCCGGGCCAGGAGCGGGCTGAAACTGAGGAGAGAGCTAGGAAGTGCTGTGTCAGGATTGTGACACAGAATATCAGTGAAACTCCACTGGAGAGAAGGAGAGGCAGGGAGATTAGAGGTGGGAGAGGGGGAAGGGGGAAAAAAAAGCTGTAGAGCTCAGGCAAGTAGGCCAAAGCTAATGAAAACAGGCTTGAAATGCTGTTTTGGTTTCATTTAAGGTAATAATGAAACTAAGCTAAACTGTACTGCTTTAATAAAATAAGTGAAATGAGGGTGAAGTGAGGAGAGTGGCGATGCAACTTTTGACTGTTTAGATGATAAGGCTGTGATGAGACTGAGCGATCAAGTGCTTCAGGGGCAAGTTCCTGTATGTTAGGACAGAGAGTGCAGGAGAAACACTCCCTCCATAATTACAGTTAAGTCATGTTCAGTCGTTAACCTCAGCTGCTCCGGTGGAGCTCTTCACCAACCAATGGCAGTGGAGCTGAGTTTGTCCTGAGCAGCTCCCAGGTGAAGCTGGGTGTGCTGGAAGAGAGCCAGTCTGACTTCTCCCAGTATAAATAAAGACCATTGTATATGTTTTAGGACGACTAAGAGTCTGCAGTATTGCGAGCTGCTCTGTGAAACTGCACAAAGACACAACTGTGCCTTAACAGGTATAATGTTTACCATGTTCGCAATCTTAGTGCGTTAGCATGCTAACGTTTACTTATTTGCACTGAACAATTAGTACACATGAGACTGATGGGAATGTCAATAGCTTTGTGGGTTTTGGTCATAATCCAAAGTATTGCTCAAATAAATGTTTTGATCTAATGATGGTGATAGATTGAAACACACGCACCACCAAACTCCTCCGAATTCATCCTCTGGGGACTTTGGATTTAGAGTTAAATATCTTAACACCTATTGGATAGATTGTCATGAAAATAATTCCTGGTTCTCAGAGGTTAAATCCTAAATCCTTAAATCCTCAATTTTTTTTCTAGTTTTTTCAGTGAATCGTCTTGACAAGTATTGGATGAATTTCCATGGAATTTGATACACATATTCAAAGTGGTGGACTGAAGGACAAAACCAAATCAACATTGCCAACTCTACAACCATAATGCTATCATGGATAAAAAGTCAGTAGTGGCCAATAACAAGACACTGCACTGGTTTGTCTTGCATTGCACTGAATGTTCTGACTTTGAATTAACAAGGTAGTGCTTGAATGCTGCAGCAGAGCATTGGTCGAACATACAAGGAGAGACAGTGAAAAGCACTGAGCCAAAAAGCAATGTCCATGTGTTGCAATGTGTGTGTGCAGACATGTGTGTCTGTACAGTCTCTTCACTGAATTGATTTTATACGCTCTGCTGAAGGCTGTGTGTGCCAAAACAAATCTATGTGTTTTTTTTTCATGAATAGGATAAGCCCTGCGGAAAATGTACAGATTTGATACGTAAAAATAACAAAAGATGCAGTAGTCACAATCTTGGCTATTTGAGAACTGAGATTTAACATTTGATGAAACAAACTGAAAAAAAAAATCCATCTACATGCCCTCTAGATCATTCTGTATATAAGATACATCTTTCTTTGGGCTTTATCCACAGGGGGTTGATGTCGTAGCCCTCAACAATACTGCCTGGTTCAATCTGGACTTTATAATCCAATTATTTTGTCACAACACACTGGCTAAACCTGTGTCAAATGATTAAGCCTAAACTTGGCGAATGATAAAACCTGTCACCTCCAATAAATAAACCACTGATACTTTCATTTTTTGCAAAGCGCATATATCTGTAAGGAGAGCCATTTATAATCGTATTACGTTAAGATATTAGGATTTGATTGAATATCAATGCTAAACACAGCATATTAAAAATATATTGGATTAGCATTGGAAATTAGCATTTTGGGTATTCATGTATCACTGTGTCCAAGCCAATGTTAAAAACACAGTCAAAATAGCACAGTTGGTAAACAGAAATATTATAGAACACTATGCATTTTAAAAGAAAATCTTTGTTCTTTCTGCCTAATTATTAATTTACTCAAATTGCACCTTTTGTCCAAAGTACTGGACAAAAATCACCACAATCATTAGAGTATATCCTTTTGGGGCACTGAATATCTATGTAGCAATTTTTACATAGTTACACATGTCAATCTCTATCGTGGTGATACAGGGAAAATTAGATCACCAAAGTCAGCCATGAATATCTGTAAAATCTTTTACAGCAATCCGTACCATAGGTGTATACATATTTGAGTTTGAACCAACCAACTGACAGACTGACGGCCATCTCTAGAGCTACGCTCCTAACAAGACAGAAAACAACCTACCCTGTCGTACACACACAATTGAATAAAGAGAAAACTAGTTTGTTTAAATTTGTGACTGACTGCACCAAAGTAATAATTTGAAGATATGTCCCGGAGCAGTGACTACTTAAAGCTACACTTTCAGCGAGTCTAACATATTGTAAATATGTTGAGGATAAGGGAAGAACTCACATGAGAAACAGTGTTTTCCTTTAAGAACAAAATGTACACCTAAATTGGGCATCTTCACACTGAATAGACCCAAGTTGACAGAATTATGTCTTCCTGTGCCATCCGTCTGTACCATCTTCGATCCAATATTTATCTTAGGCCAATGAGAGAAGGACTGGCATCTGAAAATGCAAGATAATTATATAGGCCAAGAGAAGATATTTGTTTTTACGTCTTAAATGTGATTTTTATAGATGCTGGCAACCTGATCCAATAAATCGCTGTAGACTTGAAAGTGTGAGGCATTAAAAAAACTCCCAAGTATTAAATTAATCTCTGTTAGTCTCTAATTCAAGTGTGGGCTCACACCCTGTTTCGCCCCCGGAGAGTGCCAAGTCTAAGATCATGCTAAATTGCTCTTGTCATGTGTTTAAGACACTTGGCATTCTCAGCCCAGTGTTTTTTCACTGTGATCTGAGCGGTTTGTGTCCAACACAGTGCAACTTGTTGACAGAAATAGCACTTTTCTGAGTACTTTTAATGTGGTTCAGTAACTGCTTTCGCCACACCGACGACTGATACTACTGTCCCATCTTAGTCTTGGCATTTACCTCTCTTGTTTTCTCCCATCCATCAGCTGCTGTTTATGAAGTGCCAAGCCCCTTTCCACCAGCCATCTCTGGTCACAAACAATAGCCTGCCTACTAAAAGCATTCCCAGACCTGTCAGTGAGCCCTGCCAATAATAAACTCTAATAAAAACTGGAACACATTATTCCCAAAAGCAGGAAGGAAGCAGGAGCAACAGTTGGTACACTATGCCCAGGTTGACATAATCTTGCTTTATGGGCCATCTGAAGTCCATTGTCAGAACAGTAACAGGGGACGAGCTGGAGCAGCAGATAGGAAATGCTCACCAATGCATGGCATTCAGGATTACCAGGGGGTAACGTGAAGTTGGGAATGTTTCCTTTTCCTTGACTGGAGAGTGCTTAGATTGGCTTTACACTCCGTTTTCTTTATGGGAGTTGTCCTGACGTCTAAATTAAAAACAATGTCTCATTGTACAAGACCATAACTTCTCTGAGGGGTCTTAATTTTCTAAAAAAGTGGGAAAATAAACAATTCTTGCTGTGAATATATACATCGTTATTTCATCTAAGCAGGACAAATTACTGAACAATGAGTGCGACTGTCACGAAAGCATTGAAGGATAGAGGATAGATTTTACACGACATCCTGTCAATACTCTTGAAACTTGGGTCATGCCCTTACTTTGAAAAGAAAACCCTGCACTAAATCAAAGGGGGGAAATAGTAGTAGTAAAACAGTGAGTTGATCATAATCACAATGACCAAGCTCTTACCAAGCAAGACTAGCATAAATTAGTGTAGGTATGGGCTTTTCATACTGGATTTGGTGTCTCCATAATATGGGGTTTATAAAAAATGAAAAAATCTTTGCACATAATTATTAATTATTACATACTGGATGTGGCATAATCTCAGAGTGGATCTGGAGTTAAGTTCAAATTGAGATGCAAATATTTTGTCATTATAAATACAAAGAGGAACATGTATCATTACTATTCAAGCACAGGTAAAGCAGACAGACAACTAGACAGGTATTCTCTCGGTATTTCAATTTCTGGAATTTCCAGTGTGACGAGACAGAGCCTGCCTATACCACACAGCAAAGTAGTGCAGGAAAAAAAACATGATGTTCTATCTAGAGAGGCCATCGAGGCTAACCCCAGGTCTTGGGCACTTAGGTACACAGACTGAGAAAGATGTCAAACACTGGGGAACTCCCGAAATGTTCAGCGCCTGAACGCATCACCGGACAAGTCTAGACCTGACAAATGATACATTAGGCAGAAAGAAGGGGGACGGAGGGGCAGACAAATGGTAGCATTAGGTGAGTAAAAAGAGAGGTGCAATTAGAAAGAACTGTCCTTACGTGCTGCATACTTACTCTTATCTCACGGTAGAAGATAAGGAGTATGTATATCATGCTCTGTGTTGACCACTTATAGGTCTGCAGCAATGACGTGTCAAAAGCAATAACATTCTATAAAAGGAGTCTGTTCAATGACCCCTGCTGTTCCACTTTAAAGGCCTTGCATGTGTTAAAATACAATTTGATAACTGCTGGATGATGAAGCTGAAATGTTCAAAAGATTGTTCTGAGACTTTCATCATTTCTAATATTGTTTTACTTTGTACAATTGCAAAACCCTTTAACTCACTGAAAATGTGTGGGTGGGCACGGTAAGTGTCTACAATAAATCAAGGAAGGGAGTGGACGACAGACAATTTATGATTACAGAACAGGGCATCACAATCACAGAATGACCACAACACCAAAAACAAATAACAGCGAAATACCCCCATCTTAATCAGACGTGCTGAGTTTGCAACTTTTCACATCAAAATGGTTCAGTGGATTTGTATTTTTTGGATAGTTCATGCAAATATTTGTATAAATATTAAGTCTGAATCGAATTCCACCCTGTAGTCAGTTACTACAGAATTAGGGAAGAAAAAAAAAGAACTGTGTTATGCAACACCACATCTTCTGCGTAAGAGATTTTAGTAGTACTGTTCTCTACCTTCCCTCCCTCCTTTCCTGCATCTTTGTCATTTCCTCCTCTCTGGTCGTTTTTCCAAGCAACTGGTGAATAGACTTGTTAAAACTCCTCTCCACTGGGCTCCTCCACCCAGGCTAAGCTGAACGCAGCCTCGATTGCTATTAGCTGGTCTACTGACTGGAACAGGCTGTGTTGTCACTGGTGAACCACAGGGGAAACAGTTCTAGTGAAAATGCATCATGTTTTGATGAGAATAGCCAGATAGTTCGGCTGAGTAAAGCAATGTTTGATTATTTCAAGAATTAGATGGAAACACTGTAGAAGAATCGATAAATAAGACAGCATGTTTCATCCACCAGTATCTACTGCTGGAAGCAAATAACCGACAATAATAAGAATAATTTAATACTACAGTTTTCTGTTGATGTTATAAACAGCATTTGGGCAAAGATGTCTGTCTTCTTCATAGCATTCCTCCAATGCCACATGCATTATCAAATGTGGACACAGTATACACATAAAATCTGCAATGTCTTTTATCCACCATTCATTTTTCCACTTTTAACCTCGCCTCATTCATAGACTGGGGAGACAAAATATTAGAAACACCCCTCTGTATAGGGCAATATAATGAACATACATTTGAATCAACACATCAAAACTGAACATTATAGCCATCATAAAGGTAGGATTGAAAGTCTTCTGTATTAACCCTTTATAGGGCACTCATTGAAATACTTAGAAATTCAAAAATTCAACCTTTGAGTGTTATTAGAGGACATAACAAAACTTTATTTCTGTTGTAAAAATTTTCATAATTTTTCACTTGTGTAAATTGTGCGGAAATTACCAAAAATACTCACTTGCCCTATAAAGGATGAGAGCTAGAATGATAAATTGGCCAGGCAGATTCATTATCATCCGATATCAGCTTATTGTAGCTATTACTGAGATTGGTAGTGTGGATGCTGTATGTCAGCTGATGAATCACAAGAAACTGCAGTTAAGACATGTCGAACTAAGCTGGAACAGTTTGACTGTGGGATGTGCTGTACCAAGGTGGCTAATAGAAACCCTGATGCACAGACAAGTTAAATATGCTAACATGTTTTATCACCATGCTTAGTACAAAATTAGGCTAACCATCACACCACCAGACTACAAACTGCAGCATCTCTCTCATGCACTGTTTGCACTTTGTGATCGCTCTGATGAATTTCTCTTTCATGAAAGGAAAGCCAATGGGACTGTGAGACTTTCCAAATCACTCATGCATCTAATGGCTAGGTGTATGGACGTGAGACTGCATGCAGGATTCTCAAGCACGTTGTTGTCATTCTTCATACTACTTCTATCCCTTTTTAAGCGTACAAACAAGTGCAAGCCATGAATGCCATTGAGTAGAGACTGTCCAAAAGAGTGCACTTTCAAGTGTTGCCATTGTAAAAACACTGTTGCTTTAGATGAGGTTGGACAACACTTTGTATGAACAGGCAAATGTCAGCCTTTTTAGCTGTGTGTACCTAATTGGTGACTGGATTGTACATGTTTATGTGCTGTATACACTCTAGCGTGCAGTAAGGCTAGACTAGGCCAGCCAACAAGCCCTTTCAATCGCCCACCACATCGATTTGGGTCTCCATTAATTTAGTTCCCATGGTAAAAACAACATTGCATATTCTACACTATTTATAAACTTTAACTGCAGTCTCTACATGTTCACCACAATTAAGTAATCTCTGATAGGCCGCCTTTTAATTACCTACTGGAATCAATTAAATCTTTGGGTTAGACAGCTATAAATGTGTCAGAGTGGTCAAGTGATGATTGAAGTTAAGGGGGCAACCGCTGGTCAAATTAAGATTTATTTCCATGTTAAAAGGAACAATTGCTCCCTCCCTGCCCAAAATAAACCCATTAGACTGGCAGCTGACTTTCCACAGCCATAACTGAATTAGATTCATGAAGCGAGTGCGAGACTTAACATGAGTGACCAGTTAAAAACAAGCCTTACAGTATGCGTATCAAAGCGCTCTGAGGTGGGGAACTGCACTGGTGGCCAATTACCCACGGTCTGGATGCCATTTAGCCTACATTTGACTTGACAATGAACCCATGCGCCCTAGCAACAATGCAACAGTGAACCTCAATAAATTTGTGGCAGACTTTGCTCATATTCCATGGCTCATGGAACTGTTCAGCTATAAAAGGTTTATTTGTGGGACATGTGGCCTCTCATCATCCAGCTGGAGCACTTAAGTCTCTTTCATCCCTCATGCATTGTGGCTTAAATGCTGAAAGGACTTTTCTTAATAATCACCAAGGATTGAGGATTTCTTCATTATTGTTGCTGTAGTATTTCATGTCTGAGTGGCTACACCTTCTAAAGGCAGCATGCAGGCGTTTCAGCAGTGTTGGAGCCAGGAGTTTTGGGAGGATGTCAAATAGGCCCCTTAGTGCTTTTGGTAACTGCTCCTGCTTAAGAGAGCAAAAAATGATCATGTGAAAACAGTACACCCAGTGAGTACTTCAAAATAATATTACATTTTTTATGAGAATTGATATGACACACACATATATATATACATATACGTGTACATATGTTATTCCAAACATAAAAGCAGCATTGTCTTTGAATTTTCCAAGAAAGTATAACATCTTATGGATGAAAACAGGATGAGAAAGTACTCCCATTTCATCAGGGTTTATTGGACAATTGACAAATATTTCATCACTGACTGAGTGATTCTGGCTATAGTTTATCATCTGCTGGCCTTAGCTGTGGGTAAGTCCTCAACTGCTATCAAGCTACAGTGTACGGGGCGGGAAAATTTGTGGCTGCAGCTAACACAAAAGCTGTTTGTTCATAAATTAGTATATATTGAAATCTACAGAGTAGCATATCACTCCTCAAAAAACTTGTATGCAGAGCACACAGAATGACACTGGCTTGAGATTTATGTTTACCAGATGACAGACAATAGTTTCCTTTCGTAGTTTGTTTAATTCATAAAATATATGAATATGATTCTGACCTTGAGTATGCTGACCGTTTGGGCATGAGGGGGGTTGTAGGGACAGAATATTTTATATTTGAAAGGGGGACATTGTTGCATGGGCAAGCTCTGGCTCAAATCCTCATTCAGTGGATGTGTTTGGTTAAAACTAACATTTTCAACATGGATGCTGTATGATGCAGAGTTAACCTTGGAGGTATTGTGCATCTTTTAGATCTGTTATTTTTTTTCTTTTGCAACAGCAATACATTTCTCTGTCTAAACAGAAACATAGATAACTAACCGACTGAAGGCCTGGTGACAGCAGGGAAAAACACAAGGCTAAAGAGAGAAGCTAATGATACCCTCGGCCGGCTGTAAACAAGAGCAATGTGTTGCTGAGGCATCAAGAACTCTAGCAGCCACTGACAGAGGACCTAAAATTAGCCTAATGTTTACCCCCACTGGATAACAAAGGTTAGAAACGTACTGCTTCTGAGGGCCAAGAGTGAAGTGCACTCCTCGTGGACTGGATGGATTTATCTATTAGGAGTCATTTAATTATCACTAACACACAAAAATATCTGTATTTGTCATAAATGAATAGAGTCTTTGCTTCAATAAACAGGCAAGATGTTTCCTTAGCTATACAGAAAATATTCTGCAGGCGTCAGGTCCATTTGTTTTAAGAGGATTCTTTGTAAACTCACGCAGTCAACGGTCAGCTGATGGTAAAAAAAAAAAAATCCCAGGGGATATGAGGGGAAATTTAAGGAATTGCTGGGAATTCGGGGTTTTTAAGACTTTGAGGGGGTTGTACTTACTGAAAATGTACAGGAAAAAGGAGTGAGTAGGAGAGGAGGATCTCAGGCAGGCAGACAGACGAAGGAGTATAATGAAAGCATGAACAGCAAAACACAGCAAGAATATAAGTGAGAAAAATAAACAGGCGACGGGCTGCCAAGCACTGGCTCAGCAGAGGTACTTCCCCTTATGTGCACAGCTGGATTTGTGAGACGGTGAGCAATACTCCCCTCTCTTCTCCCAGACTCTGACACAAGCTGGGGAATTTAGCTTGTCCATGCTAGGCTGCTTCAAAAATAGCACTGGATAACTGCACGGTGGTAACAGCAACAAGGAAGTACTGAGCTCCATCGAGGTCTGATAACCTCCCTAGACAACACTCTACTGAATCGATGACAGCCAATAGACATTCATTTCCTCGTCAACAATGTACAAGTTAATTTATTTGATTCATTTAGAACTAATCGGATGGAGTCTTTTTTGTTAGGACAGACTGAATGTTTGGACTGATACTGGCACTACACATAAGGTCCAGCCCAGTATTCCCATGAATTACATCCATATTGAATTGCATCCAGTGTCAACGTTCAGTACCAGGAAGTAGGGTGGTAGAGGCAAAAAGTGAGGACATGGAGGTCAAGGTGGCAGACGGAGTGGTGGAAACACATGTACCAGATCTGACTTTCATGCAAGAGATGGCAACTTAAGTCCACCACAGATTTACATTTAAAGTTTGCCATATTACCGACCATAACTACAATGTTTTCTATATGTGTTTTAGTTGTCTAACCCTCATCATGTTTATAAAGCACGAATTTTAAAAACACTGACACTGAGCACAATCTGGGTTTTTTGTCTGCCAATCAGGCCATAGGGACATAAAAAGGTTTCTCTCTATTGGGAGCATTGATGTTTCATGCCGTTAAGACCATTGGCTTTTGTGATGTGCTGGTCAAATATAAAAAGAACAACATATGGGCGTATGCATAACTTGTGACAGCGTAATGGCTTTTGTCTATGCCTCCTCTATTATTGTGTTATGCTGTGTTGCACCAGTCTTGCATCAACGTCTGTCATGCATGGAGCTGTGCAGCACTGGCCAGTGGCTCAAGATAAAAAAAAATGAGGAGTTTTCCTGATTGTAACTATAATTGTACAAAGCATGATTACATGGGCACCACACAGGAAACCATTGCTGAGCTAGATATCAGCCTCTAGATTCAGTTACAAGGTTTGTTGCAAAAACACTGAGTCAGCATAGTGATCTAACTACTGTAAACAATTGTAACCTGCAACAGATCAGTGAGAAGTCAGTAAGTTAGCTCGGCTCCACAGAATAGGCTATGAATGCTGTGTGAATAAAGTGGCACGCACAAGAGCCTTGTTCTTCCCTGATGGGTGAGTATGGCTTTATGATATTTGTCAGCTGTAAAAAAAAAAAAAAAATCTCAGAGTACGCAAAGCTTTCTCTGAATCTTCAGAGCAGACATACAACAAATGTTTCGGCTTCTGAGACAGAATGTAGATTTTGTTATAACTATCTTTATGTAACATGCTTGTGTCTTTAAATGGAGTGCAAAGTGTTTAGAGGAACCTGAGGGACTGACGAGGAAGAGCATACAAAAATAAATGAGAGGTTTCACTGGTGGAACTATGTTATTCCCTCTTGTTGTGTTGATTTTGCACAGTCCGAGTCCAAAACCAGTTAAAATCCACTGTAAATTGCCTCTGTAAAGTAAGCTATTTGGAAAATTAACAGAAAGTATTAACTGAGTATCACTTTCTACCTCTGAAAAAAATTGCAGGATTAGACCATTTGAATAACTGTTTAGGACTGAAAATGAGGTGTGGTTAAAACATGCACAGAGATTATCTGGAATTTATGGTCGTGTTGTAACCTCTTTTTGCGGTGCAACAGCTTGTATTAATATACAAACATTAAAACCACACCCTAATTGAAACTAGACAGTGCTGATGCAATCAGTCCTTGAAAACCAGTTCTCATTCGAGACATATGATTATTTACAGAGCCTAAGTACTTTTGTCTCACCATTCATTTGGTTAAAATCAAAATGTACCTCAACATTGGAAATGGATTCTTTGGAAACAGACTTTAAGAGAAAAATGTATATGTTCAAAAGTTATAAAAGTAAGATGGAACAAATGCGATACATTTCCTCTCCACGTAAATTTCCTGGAACCTCCCATTACCATGAACCTCATAATCTGTCGAATCAACTGTCATTAATGCCAAACATTTGAGTGCTGACTCATCTATTCTGTCTTTACCAGAAGGTAAGTTAACATGCAAGTTCTACTCAAACTAGTACAACCCCTTTATCCTGTTTGTTCTAGTGAATCATGGCTTCACAGAGATGATCAGATTTGCAGATAACCAGTAAGTCAAAACCGACTTTATGGCATAATGAAATGCAACTGCCAATTATTGCAAAATTTCCAGCTATGCGATGGCTAAGTATTAGTTTGCTTTTACAAAGTGTTTTTGCGGCGCTGCTTCAGCTTCCTCTGGCTACTGGGATCCATGAAGTTGTGATTGGTAATTTGACGCATCTGTCTGACATTTAGGACCACATTGCAGAACCATGCAGCATGGCAAATAAATGACAAGATCTGGCTTTCACAAGGGGGGAAATGAACAAAAACAAATCATGTGGTAAATTTGTTTTCTTGTGCAGCGGAGGCATATGAGCACTGTAAAATTTTAAAAGCAATAAGTTACCGTTTTAAAGTCTCCCAGAAAAGCTTGAAATTAACGATTTTCACAAGAGAGCAGATACTCACTGGTAGTTTGGAGGGCTCAGGGAGAAACTCAGCATCTTCTCCAAAAATAAAATCTGGTGGCAATTCCGGATACCGTGCATTGAATATAATATCCCCTGGGAGAAAAGAAGGACAACTGGTTACCTGATGACTTAACACACTAATGTGAACAATATGAATTCAAAAGGATGACTTGATTGTTTTTCACTGTGCGGTAAAAAATTGACCACAGCGTATTAAGAGAGAAACCTAACCTAAGTTTTAACAAGTGTCTTTGTGCCCTATGAGTCTCTCCAATAAATGAAAACAATGTGTCATTCTCTTAATAGTGGTGTGGCAGTCTGTCTTATTCGGTTTCTGCATTGTACTGTACTGTCCTGAATTCTGTATTCTAAGCCAGTGAAAGTCATTTTTGAACAGTGCTGAACCAGGGGAAACTGCAGCAGGAACAATCTGACATTCTTAACCAAGTCAGTCTTGCATCTGAATCTGACATGCAATGGCTTGTTAAGGCAGCTGTTTTTTTCAGCGGCTGCCTTAACAACCACATGATATGCAGCTGTTGTGCTCTGGGGTTTTTGAATTTAAGTACCTACGGTAATGAGCAAACTTGACATTTCCCACTGAAGCCACTCAAATCCTGCCAAACAGGTCTGTCTTGTAAAAATAATTGCATAGGTATTTTTAATATAGCACACGTAAAGCAATGTAAAAATCGAGTTTAGTTTCATGTTTATTTATTCAGAATCTAAAAGGAGTGAAAATGTGCCGTAATTAAAAATGCATAATGCATTTAGACAAGACAGAAAATAAAACTACAGGGTGGGAATGGCCCTTGCTGAGGACAAAACATCATAACACGAACACATAACACACGGCTGGTTCACGATGTTCTGATATTATGTTACACAATTCTATTTGCGTGCTGCAAGAATGTTCTGTTCTGCTTTTTTGTCGTTCCAGCACCAGCAAGAAAAGACAAACTTACACATATGGAAGTATTTTTCCATTGGAGAAGAGTCAAACAAGGAGACAAGAGGATGTGCTGTAAATCTGTTACAAACCACTGGAAGTCTGGCAGAGATGTACTGGCATGGTTCCAGAGGGAAATGGAGGTCTTGGAAGTGTTTACAAGTCACAACATACGCTTTTATACATTGCTTTGTTCATACAGCCAGAGACGGCAATGAAAAAGCCTCACTCGAAAGTGTATTCCAGTCACTCTTTAATGTGCCTTCTCAAAGTCTTGCTTCCATGTGAACGGGACATTTTATCGAGGACATACGGGCGTGATATGTACAACAACAAAGGCCACAAATTGTTGTTCAGCAGTACCAGTGGAAGGGGGCTGGGCTTGCATTAAGAGTGCTTAGCTCTGTGCAGAGTGTGCCATGCTTTTGCACGCTATGAGTAGGCAGGTCCACAGACTGACAGACACCAACCTGCGGCCCTGCATCCTTGATTAAAGCAAGCTTCTTCCTCAGGCTAAAGCATAGGAAGGTACGGCAACTAGTACAACAGCTGCAGAGATGTCGCGTGCCAGTGGCCTGTGTGTTTTTGTGGGGGTTGCAGCTCTCAAGTCTCCATGAATTAAAGACTTCTCCCTACACTATGACAGACATAGCGTATATAGTGGTTTATATCAACTTAAGGGAAATGATATGGTAGAGTACATGGCTCCATTTTAATATAAAAGCTACAGTTGCATCATGGAGGTACTTTTTTTGCATAAACCACCCATCATTATTCATTTACAAAAACATCACTCAAAATGTACTTAAACCTGAAATGCAGCACAACTGTTACGTTCAGGCCCTTGCCAAACAGGTTCACACAATGCTAATTAATTACCACCAGGTAAATCTCTCTGTATTTTGCAGTATACCAAGTTTTTATATCTGGTGTCTCCGGCAACTTTCCTACCCTGGCGCACTGGTATTGATGCATTTACATCCAGCAATGATTGGTTTGCCACAGTGGAAGGGCAGAGCAGCTACAGAGTAGGCTACAGCAACTAGGAGCATGGCATGTCATAAAAACAATGACTTCATTTGTGTAATTACTTTCACTTCCAGAAGAAGCGTCGCATCAAAACCTTTTAGGTAGGTCTGAAATCTCATGCTGCTACAACCCAGAACACTCCACAACTGGTGCATAGTTAGAAATCATACATCTACACTTTCCTTGAATCTAGCTTCAACATCTTGAAAGAGGTCACAACCGTTTCTGCCTAGACAGATTTTAAACTAATTTTGCAAAATAAGCAAATTCTACTTCCCCTAACTGGACATAAGCTGGGCCATATTTGCATCAAACCTGACAGACAGTCAAACAAAACTTCATACACATACTCTTGATGATAGCATGTCATTTTGTTCCCAAACTGCAGACGGCAAATATTTAATATTTTGACCTGCATATTAACAGGCTATCTGCTTTTGAAAACCCTCTGAAATAGGCAGGCTTTAAAAAAAAACTTTTTCAAAGAACTTCTCAGTAACTCATCAGCCACAAAACCTGTTTCACCAATCTAGTCAACATATCTGGCTTGTGGCGCCTACTGTATCTTTGAAGTGGGTGAGAATAATAATGGTCACAGTCCCCGTCTGGAGATTTTGATAAATGAGATAACAGGTGCATTCAGATAACTGTGTACTATTGTGTACTATTATGTCTATGTATTCTTTCTAGATTTTTTTTCTTTTCCAGTTTTACTGGACAGATTGAGAGTAAAGAGGCAGGTAATGGGGTGAGAGAGAAGGGGGACACGTCATGTAACACAGGTTGCTGGCTGGAATCAAACCAGTGACACCATTCAGTTACCAAGGCACTCCGATAATTAAATGTAATTTTGCAAGCTTTGAGAGAAAATATTGCTTTGGATTGAGCAGCTGAATCAGTTAAACACATTTTTGTCATGAAGCTTCCCTTAAGTGCAGAGGTTGTCCTCAGCCAATTGCCAAATAAACTTTCTTTGAAAGGTCCTGAACAGAGAGATGATAACTGATAGTATCTTCAGGACGTGTGTGTACACATAGGCCTGACATGGGCAGCGTGAGTCACCACAATTCCAGTAACACTAAGTTGAATTTATTCTGAACCATGATTATAATCACTTAACAACATTTAGTGATGTTGCCCCATGGGCACTTTAGGAGGCAAGCTCATAAGGGAGAGTCTCTGATGTGGGGACTTGATTCAGAAGTGAGAGAGAGCCTTCCAGTAAAGGTTCAGTGGCACAAACTACAGCATGTTTACTGGTATAATTTCAATGATTAAGCATTACCATAATAAGAAAAATATTCATCTTGTTTTTGTGCTTACGGAATTCCTGTGGGTACTTTTGGTCTTACTGCTTGCTTAGTAACAGTAATTATAGAAAATTCCTACGCTAACGTTACTGAGTTATGCATTTTGTTGAAGTGACATTTACATGGTATTTTCATTGACAGCACTCTTTGTAGTTTGTTCTTCAACTGTTTAGCTTCCATGCAAATTTAGGGTTATATTTGAAAAATGATGCAAAAGTATGATTGTTGAATAATATATTGATTTCACATAGTTGTTGGTGGCTACAGCTGGTGTTGACCTGAAACCACTTCTCGTTTTCAAATCAGCCTACTGCGAGACTCAAGTGGGTCTCTCAACACTAATCAAGGTTTTACTGCAAAATAAAACTGAAATAAAGCAGGCCGATTGCACTAGACAATGAATCAATTAACCTGAGCCCAGTGGGTAACCGCAAATTCAAATGCTGTACAAATGTAAGTACAAAGAACAAACAAATGAAAGAAAAAGTTATTCAAAAATGACTACATGTGTACAATCAGCACGACAAAACTTCCAATTGCTCCTTAAGTTGAGTCTGCTCTTGATTAATCTAAGAATTTCTTGATGCATACAGAATAACAGACAGGTCTGTCTACTCTGTGAAGAACCTTAGCTGATACCTAGTTCAATATCCTTGACTTCTACTGCTGTGTTACTTAAGGCAAAGAAATGTTTGCCAACAGTTTCTCTCTCAAAATGTTCTTAAAAGCCAACAATATCAACAACTCATCAATGCAAGAATCAATAAATATCAGTATCTATTTATTCAACGAAGACTGGTGTAATTCATTTGAAAATGACTCATTTACTTACATTTCAGGGTTTCTCCAGCATAGGGGATATGAAGCTTGAAGCGATCACAGCAGGGCCCAGGGGTCAGAGATGTACATCTAAACATGGGGGTAAATGAAAAAAACAAAAGACATAACCAATTGATTAGCTTGAGAATATGTAAGAGCAAGCAATCAGAAAGGTTTATGATTATTCGTTATATAATAATACAAACACAGACACACACACACACCGAGTGGGATCCATTCTGTCCAAATCTGTGACCATTAGTCAAGATACTTCTGTTTTGCAATTGTTTCAAATGTAATAAAAACCTTTTTTAATATCAATTTAACAATTAGAGAAACAATGAAAAAAGGTTGAATCTTGTATTATTAATAATTAGTAT
Source organism: Centropyge bicolor (assembly GCA_037975185.1). Taxonomy (NCBI): domain Eukaryota; kingdom Metazoa; phylum Chordata; class Actinopteri; family Pomacanthidae; genus Centropyge; species Centropyge bicolor. Next base: position 12,804,186 of record JBBMOC010000010.1, on the reverse strand, counting down.
GTCCCCCATTTGCTTAATGACTGCATACAAGCTGGCAATGGACTCCACAAGCTTGTGCAAAACCTGAGGACCAATGTTGTCCCAGCATGATTTGACAATGTTCAAGGAGCTTCTTGTGATGTCACAGACTGCTTAGCTTTCTCTGTCTTCAAGTGCCCCCATAAATGTCCAATGGGCTTGAGGTCAGGTGACCACCACAATGTTGATGTAGATGGGAGACTTGGAGGCTTTGAAATTGCCTGATTGTGCTTTGAATACAACTGATCCAGTGTTTTAGAGTTACATGTACTGCTCCTTTAGAAACATTTAGTCTAGCCATGATTTGATGCTGAGAAAGCCCTTCTTTGCTTAGAATACCAATTTGCCTTCTGCCACTTTCATTGAGTTCTAACCCTTTCTCAATACAGTGCTACTTCATAAGCAGTGATCTGGTGGAAACTCAAGGCACAGGTGAGCTAAAAAGATGCTTTGTAGAACCTGAATAACACATCTGGCATTCAAAATAATTCACTTCAGGATTTTCTTACATGAATTCAGCAACTATGCCACAGTGTTTACAACAATTAAGCATTATGAATTTGTGACAACCATACCAAACTGATGGGGAAAGAAAACATGAATTCTTGAAAACAAATTGGCATTGATGATCAATGCCTATAACACTAACCTAAAATGCTTAACAGAAGACTCTGATTCCGGTACACTGAGGAACAGTAAGCTTATCATTTACGGGAATATTTCAAATGCTAATTTGCAGTGGTGAATAAGACTTCCAAAACCAGCCACTACTCCCACATCTCAACTCTACGAAAGTTCTGATCGGTCACATTTTAATTATGACTCAATATGAATGTGTAGATGTGTAGTTGCATATGTGTATATATATATAGCTATGCCACAATAATTTCTTGTTTATAGGATTTGCCCTATACCACTTGTGTTTCTCATATCATTAAAATGAAACATAAATGCTGTGCAAGATAGATTTAATGGACCCTGCGTTTCACATGAATAGCTTTTGGTCCAAAACCAGCCCTCACCCAGTTTTGAGGTCTGTGACACGGAGGCAGTTTGTGGAGTCCAGTCCCACACGGCCGTTCCGGACAACACTGCAAAGTAAGGGCCGCAGCTCGGGTGAGATCCGGTGCAGTGCGACCTCTGGGGACATGTTGTTCATTTTAACCACTCTGAGGAGTCTGTGGAGACACAGCAACACTTCATGGAAATGATTTAGCGTAATTTATCAACAGTATGTAGTACAAAGAAAAAGCATGTATGTGTACCGATGATTCAAAGGACATGAGCTAACATTACGTGGGTGACACGGATGTTTTTAGTTGTCACTTCCACGTATTATGGAAAATGTTGTATGCACCTTTCGGACTCCGTTTCCTAATCTGAGATTCTAGTGTTCCAGGTATTTCGGAGAAAATATGTCTTATCTAGTGGGAAGTATGTTTATCTTCCTGTATATTCCTGGAAGTTACATGATACTAAAGGGCCAACAGGTGTCACGGAAATACAAAAGATCTGACACTGCTTGTCTGTTCTCGCTCATTATAAACTGAGACTGGCCACCTTGCATGGGAAACACAATGTAGCACTAAGCTGATGCACACACTGGTTAGCGTTAACAGTTACATTCAGTGGTACGGGAAGAATAAGTCTGTGAACCAGATTTTGTGTGGAAGTAATTTACTGTAACTGTCATATTTGGTATCGTTAGCTAAGGTTAGCTGGCCACAGAATAGAGCATCAAATGGCCATAATCTGAGCTATTATCTTACTCGAAGGAAATAACCTGTTCATTACTGTCTACTTCAATTCAACAAGCGTTGTGAGTTTGAGTACCTGAAAGCGCTCGAAGTCTGACAATTTAAGCGTTAACGCCAGTGTTTACTTCATGCTCTCAAAATTTCCGGTACATGTTGTTTGGGTCCTTTGAAGCGCCCCGGACTTAGCTGTCTGTAATAACGCCTGTTATAAAAATGAGTGTTTTCACTCCCAGAGTCGAATTTATTAGTGATATATCACTTGTAAAGTATGTTTTGTTTGACATAATTATACGTGAACAATTTGAAGTAATATTAAATTCACTATGTACTGATTCAATGACAACAACGGGTCTGGCAATAGCTGACATGCGAGGCTGCTGTCTTCATGCACTTTGACCGTCACTTGTCTGAAGTAGGTGTTGAGTTCTCCCCCATCCAGTCTATGCTTCTCCCCCCAACAAGAACAAAACTGAATGCCAGGTAATTCTTGTGCCACGTTTCTCAACAACATGTAGTCTCTTCACACTTTTTTTTTTGTAACTTTAGCGTTCGTCTACATAAGCTGGGTCATTTTCTTTTGGCGATTTTTTCCATAGTGCTCCTATATTTCCAGAGTTGGAAAAAATGTTTGGCTACAATCATAACTGCTGTAAATTTAGCTTAATATTTCCACTTTGTGACATTTATTTGACAACTATATATACATTACGTATTTGCACAATAAGGAACTATATGCAATGTGTAGTGTACAGTAAGCTACATACTACATGGTGTCTTCTTTAAATATATACTCTACATCAGTTCTTGATGCAATAGTAAGACTAGTTATAAATATGAATACATCAGAGTAAGTTTTATAGATAAATACATGGTAATTTATCAGTCATCATTATTTATTGTATTAAGTATTTATATTTGTTATCCTTTAGTAAGTGCTTAAGCACCCACTTAAATGCATACATGAGGAAGTACTAGCTTATATACTTTAATTACTAAAGTACATGTATAATTATGTTCACAGTACATAAATATATATTCATATATACACAAAAGTTTATCTTACATATGTAAACTCTGCTAAACTGCAGGACTGTCTCTCTTGAACCTGTTTTAGTTGTGGTCCCTTTGTTGTATTCAACAGAAAGTTTTAAATATTTAACCAAAAGAAATATTATTGCACTCATATCACATGAATACGTGACTCCTACAAAAATGACAAAATGTTCTGTATGGATGATCATTTTGCAGACTCGAGGGTTGGATATCTGTCTGGCACACATTTTCCTGTATTTATCGAAGCATCAAAAAACACCTCACAGACTGAAAAAGATTTAAGGTGTTATAGGAAATAATGCCTGAAATGTGTTTGTCTTATACAAGTGGAATCTAACTAAATCTATCTACAATTAAAATGAAAAATGAGCCAGTGGTGTTTCTATATGAGAGCAGTAGAGTTGTTTACAGCAGGGAAATTCCAAATTCATGAGAGGTGATTCACGATAACTGAGAACGGTTCATTATGCATTAGAAAACAACTGAAATTCATTGTGCAATCCAGCATTTTGTAATGACAAAACCCAGAACCTTGAACATTGAAACAGCAACAGTAAATCATGTTAAGTTTGTTGTCATCCAACCATTACTGGTGTAATTCCATAAATGGCACAAGGCATTGTCTTATTACAGCCCTGATTCCAAAAAAGTTGGGATGTTGTGTAAAACATAAATAAAACAGAACATGATAATTTACTAATCCGTTGTGACATAAGTTCAATCAAAAACAGTACAAAGACAATATATTTAATATTTGACCTCATGAGCCTGATTCGTTTTTGTAAATATCTGCTTATTCTGAATCTTATGGCATCAACATGTTTCAAACAAGTTGGGACAGGAGCAACAGAAGACTGTGAAAGTTGTGGACTGATCCAAAAACGCCTGTTTGGATCATTCCACAGGTAAACAGGATCATTGGTGACAGGTGATAGTATCATGATGGGGTATAAAAGGTACATCCTGGAAAGACTCAGTCGTTCACAAGCAAGGATGGAGAGAGGTTCAACACTTTGTCACACATGATTGTTTTAAGGCTATTTCTATGTAGGCTCAGGAACACTGTAAAACTGTTGTCGGTACAGTTTGTTTGTAAATGATTGAATTCTGTTTTTATTTATGTTTTACACAGTGTCCCAACCTTTTTGGAATTGTGGTCGTACTTCAACATTCAGCTACAGTTGTCTTTTGAGAATCCTTTAATTGTCAGGAGAATATGACACTGCAAATAAGAAAGAGCCTTTTACAAACTAAGTGTGTGTGTTTAGGGGAGTGACAATAAAAGAAGTGTTTTGTTGATTATAGTCATTATCTAAAGTTCTGAAAAGCATTTTTAAAACATAAATGGTTGTATCATTGTAATAACAATCATTATCCAGTTAAGTCTTGAGTGCCCAACCAGACATAGGCAAAATATGTAATCTTATGAGTTTTATTTAAACAGGTCCAACATTGTTTTCTTTAAGAATTTGCCTACGGCTCAGTCTAAATTGTTAAACCCACTGTGTGCAACTTTGCATTTAGTTTAAATCGCTTTAATGTATGACTGCTGTCTTTTGAAAGCATGCTTTGTTCTGTGTGTCAACTCTTCAATCATCTCTTAATTCACTCATTATGCACATAAACTGTTTTGCTTGGGATCAAGTTGAACCTTTCGTTAAGCTATATTAGGAGTGATGGTTGAACACCTTTTATATTAAGCTGGGTTGATAAACACCTATTCAGGTTGGTCAGCTACTGTGTGACAATTTAGCCTCAATTTATCAAGAGAGGGAAGAGGGAGAACTTGAGGAGGGATCCTTGCTGTTTCAAGTGGTAGCACAATGCAGATCTGATCATATTCTCCTGCAGTGGAGATGTGGAGGTTTCTAAGCTAGCTTTTCATGCCTGCCGAGGGAAGACAATATACCATGAGATGTGGGAGAGAGAATTGAGCCTTCCTGCAGCCAGCGGCCAGGCTTTCCAAGTCTTCCACTGCCTAGGCAGAGATTTGAAGAGATTAACACACTAGCATTAGCTCTGATACAAGCCGAGGATTGAATTAATTATAGACTTTACTGGGCTGCGGTGCATTCACTTGGTGTAGCATTGAAATACCTCCACCCCCTACTCCACCCGCAATAAGACTGGAACCTGTCCAACTCAGGCAGCGATGAATGCTCTATTTTTACCTTGCTTCCTTGTTTCAGTCAAGCTCATGCTAATGTGGGAGATAAATAATATCCAGTGATTTTTGTTTGGAGGCTGTCGGGTAACTAGTTTACATATTTTGCCCGATATGCCCTCAAGGAGTCCCCTGGAATTTGTCCTTGTTTATGAATAGCTTTTGCTGGAAAGGCTGGACAGACATTAAGAAATTCAATAATCTCCGAAATCAAAATTTAAATGACTAATGTTTAAGACATTTTATGTCTAGAAATGCATGTTGTTGCAATAGAAATAACACAAATGTGTATCTTAATCAGATCATGACTGAGGAGGCTTTTGATGTGATGGTGGTTGGCTCCTGTATGACTGATCTGGTGAGGTGAGTAGATTTTGCCCTTACTTGAGTTTGTCTACTACACAAATCAGTACTTTGTGTGCTTCCTGACATTACCATACAGAATATCCACCTTATATTTTCTGAGAAGGCTGAGCACAAATCTCGAGCTAAAACTGGGTTCAGGAAACTCCTCTGCTTCCTTAGGTGGGCCCAACAGGAAGCAGCACATTGGGCAAAATTTCATGACCGTATTAGGACATTTTAAAAATTTGATAAGCAGAGTTTCTGAACCTTTAGGTCACCTTTGCTTAATACTTAAATGGAGTTTCTAAGACAGATTTTTTGGAAAATATTTTTGAAAATATATACATTTGTAATATTTAATCAAATACATTGAGTCGGTTTGGAAATGTGTCATCATTTCTGTATATGATCTCTAAACAAAATTAGAAAAACTTTCTCTATTGCATTGGGACCAGTATTTCAAAAGAGTTGTAGGACTATTCATCTGCCTTTTAACCCAGTGGTTCCCAACCTGGGGGTCAGAACACCCTAAGGCATCCCGAGATGATTTAAGGCATTGAATAAAAGAAAATATGTTCGTTTTACACAAAATCATATTTGCTTATTCTGACTTTCTGACACTAATTTATGCTGCTTCTTGTGAAACACTGAACACTTTCACCTCTTTGGGTCTCTAAAAATCGTTCAAATGCCAAAAAAGAAAATCGCTCTGACTTACTCCTGTCAGAGGTAAATTTTATTGCTTAAAGGCAGAATGAGTAGGATTTGTCGGGTGCGGTTTGTAAACACAACATTGAAAGTTGGCGTCTTCGCCCACGGCTCGACAGAAGAACACACCCCCGAGCCACAGTTGCCAGACCACAGTCAAGTGCAGTTCACAGCCACACTTGTACCCCTCACACCCTGCACTCTGTTGTTGGCTGGGGGATACACACCCACTGTCCAAAGGCTGATGCCTAGAAACATCAAACACAGCAGGGTAAGAAAATGCAGCGGAGGGCAGGATCTCTGCACATACAGACAACACCTCACATTTCTAGTGGGTTGTAAGTGATTGAGTGATTATTTTTGTAAGAGACTGTACACTGTACATACAAAGGGTCGAAAGCCAACAAATCAGTGATTGTCCAATCATGTCTTGTCAACTGTAGCAAGAAGCAGGAGGCCCATCAGGTTTTGGATTTTTTGATATAGACTGCAGTCTTGATAACACAACCCTGATTCCAAAAAAGTTGAGAGGATGTGTAAAAAGGTAAATAAAAGTACAGTTCAGTCATATACAAAGAACTGTGTTCACTCACAACAGTTTTATGAAGGTTTCCTTTGCCCATGTAGTAGTCTCCTTTATACAATCATGTTTGACAAAGTGGTGAACCTCGCTTCATCCTCGCTTGTGAACGACTGAGTCATTCCAGGATCCAATCATAATACTATCACCTTTTCCAAGCAGGTGTTTTTGGATCATTCCACTTGTGTATCTGGGAGAATGACTTTGCGCCCTGTGTCCTCACGCTACTTGAATGTGTTCGTCTCCTGCTGAATGTTGCTTCAGATTGGACAGTCCACCATGGGCAACAGAAAATACTCTATGGCAAACTGTACACTTTGCCTTGTACTCATTGTTACTGACAGGACTTATCCACTCTTGGTCCGTCTGCAATTCACATTTGTATTCGCACAGCCTTCTTTATTTTTACAGGCAGTCTTGAGCTTGAGGTATTTGCAACATAAAAAAAAACGTGATATAAAAGCAAACATGACATTGAGTGGCAAACATCATGTCATGTCATTCCAAGTGTGTGAAAAGATAGTGTTTGCATTCGAGTACAGTGTGAATGAAAATATGGGACCAATCACATCCTGTGCATTTTTTTCCCAATAGAGGATGATAACATAATATATGGGATGGGAGGTAACCCTAACATAAAGCTGCAATCTTTAGCATGCCCGGCTTACTAATGTCTTACTTAAAGCAGTAACCGAGTGTTATGTACTTACTTACACACATAAGTAAATAACTACCTTATTTTGTGGGGCTGCAGTTACATTAGAAAAGCCTAGTTTAGGATTTATATGCAGTATTCACTTGTAGTACTCCCCCACATTGTGTTGGGACATGCATGTTTCACCTCAGGCAGGCAGCAGCAGTAACTTAGTGGGTATAGCTTAGGAAATGGCCAATTGTCTTTGCTTAAAGCATGTTTCCCTTTATTATTATTAACCGCCACATGCCAGCATGTGGAAAATGTGGCATATGGGCTGATGGGTGTTTTCCATCATGGCTTGAAATGGACTGCACTGTCCTGTCTACACAAGAATAGAGGAAGTGGTCTAAACTTAGATGATGCCACTGCCTTTTCAATACTCTTCCTAAAAGCCCCAGTGTTGTAGAGAACATGCCTTGTCTAAGAGTCCAACCGCTTATAGGCCATTACACAACAATAGTGAGCAGACTTAAGGTTAAATAGGTAGACATCTCTCCATCTTTCTATTACATGTTAGAAAATTTTCTGCCAAAGAAACAGATCATTCACTAGATTTGTTTTAAACACTTCAGATGCTGTTCTAAGATGTTAAAATTGATTCTATACTCCAACAGGTTGTTTTGTTGGGCTTAGTTTGTCTGTTTGTCAGCAGGATTGTGTAAATCTGGCCTGATTTCCTTGAATCTCAGTGAAAGGGTATAATATGGGCCAAGGAAGAACCCATTAAAATTTTGGAGCAGACCCAAAACATGGGGCAGATACGCAATTTCTTTTTCGCTTCTCATGAACGTTGAGAAATTTGGTATTGGCAGAATAAATGCCACAGAGTACATCTAAAAAATTAGTAGTTGGAAATAAAGTTCAATAGTAACAAAACGATGATTGACATACGATGACTTCAGGCGCAGTCCACATTTACGGGTACCAGCATTCTCCTGGGGTGGCCTACATATGTAGCTGCTCATATTTAATACAGAAAACCGGCGTTATGGAGCATTCGGGGACAGTGGTTTCATGAGAGATCCGGTAACAATTACCACCTCACCGCAATTGTAACAATACTTTTTTCTCAAAGTTAGTGTGGCTATGGAAACATACATACACACATATCATGCAACTAATTTAATTGTCTGCAATAAACTCCACCAGAGAGGAAAAATGTTCAAACAATACGCTTTATGAGAACAAGCAACATTATTGGTCATGAAGTAATTTCTTCCTTGTGAATATACATTTTTTCTTTGATGTCACTGTACTGTTATTTCAGTCAAAGTATTTGATCTGTGTACATGACAAAGTGTTTTTTGCGTTTCACGAATGTATGCTAAGTGTGAAAGTTTAGTAGTTTTGCAAATATCTTCAGATATATATAGTGGTTGTGTTTCAGACTGACATATCATAGAAGAGTGGACTAGTGGTCTTGGCAGAGGTTTGTGCTCTCTCAGTGCCCCTCTAGTTATGACTATCGATCTAATCATTTACAGATGATACAGGTGTAACTGTCCCATGCTAAATCCAACTCAGGTTACAAAGATTCAAACAGTGCAGATGATCTGGTATAATTACTGCTTACTAAAATGTCAGTGTTGCATCATCCTCATACGTGGTGAGATTTGTTGAGCCAAGTAGGATCCATTCCCACAAATCGTTAGTCATCAACTCCAGCACAATGGGTTAGTTGAAAACAATTTGTCACTCTCATTTACCATAACCTTTGTGAGGAATGACACAATCTCAAAAGATACATAAAGTAAATACAGTATAATGTCAATTCTTCATGGGCTCCAGCCAACTAAACGTCTCTCTGTCAGGGTGAAGAAGCGTGCTGTTTGAGCTTGTGCGACAGTTTTGTCACACAGCTTGTATTATATTTTTATGTGAAACCCTGGAAATAATAACTGTCACCTGGCTGCCAGCAAATGGAGATCTGAATAAACAGCCGCAATCTGTGCACGTGGGAGAAAAGTTTCATGGCATTCTGGGGAGTGCACTCTCCAATTCAAGTTGTCACTTTTTAGTTGTCACTCACAAGTCCCCACTTATCAAAAACATATGCTTTCTCCTACTGGGTTTTTTGGGGGGGGGCAAGTATTTATTTTGTTGCTCATTAGCAATTCAACCAGTGACTCTCTGCTTTGAAGGGCAGGAGTTGTCAATTAAGACCCTAATAAGCTAACGGGAAATGGCCTGTTTTTGGAGAGAGTGTGTGTGTATGTGTGCGTGGGGTTGGGGCTTTTTGGATGGAGGTCAGAATGCGGATAGGGGAGGGTAGTTGGAATACATTCACAGCCCTTCAAAGTGATATGCATGGCTTTGAAGTTAGAAATCCAGTTGTCTTGAACAGCCAGTGTTTGGGTGGCGGTACAATTAACTGACAGACAGCGGAGACACACACACACTCACACACACATACAAACATATGCATATAGAAAGACACAAGTGCAACACATATCTCTGTGCTGTTATGTTATAAATGCATCAGTCTTTCTATAGAGCATACTATGCTTCTTTTTAAGTTAAAGGTGATCTTTAATTGCCTACTAAATGCAATACACAAATAGGAGAAGCAGAGCCTCTCAGGGTTTTAACCCATTGTCAAAGCCATACAGTGCCCCCTACTGCCACAGCTTACTGAGTGGAGACACTTTTCATCTGCTCAATGAAAATTATAGAGCACAACCAACATGTACCGCAGGATTGTTTCTATCAAAGCACAGTAAACACACCATTATCTAATGTTTTTATAAGAGGGAATCTCGAGCACAGACTTTGGGCCCTAGCTTTCAGTGTGTTAAGTAAGAATTAATTGATTAGTCAATTGACAGAAAATGAATCTGCAAGTGTAATAATGATAATAAAAAACTTTTTAAGCAATTATGGCAAAAAGGTACTGGTTCCGGTTTCTCAAATGTGAATCTTTTCTGGTTTTCTGACTTTTCTTTAAGAGCAAACTGACTGCCTTTGTGTTTTGGACTGTTAGTTGGATAAAACCAAGACATTTGAAAATGTCACCATGAGCTCTTGAAAACTGTTTTTCACAATTTGCTGATATTTTAGAGTTTGGGATCATGTGTTATTGCAGTGGTTTCCAATCTTTGCAACTTATGGACTCTTAAAACGATGACTACTTGCAACTCCTTCATCACACCACACACTACACACTGTTGTTTTAGCATTTCTGATCATTTTCACTTCTGTTGTTGTTGTTTGATTTCATTTATTTTTTAGAGGCCTGAGCAGGTACAACTATTCGGTATTTAACTGGATAGTTAACTGTAATTTAGTATTATATTAAATAATTAAAGTTGATAAAAAAAGCAAATCACTTACATCTCACTTTTAGAATATTCCCCATTGTTTTATATTTCTATACCATGAGGTGTTCTAAGATCTGTCTGACAACCTTTTATGTAAATGTAAAAAACACGAAACAAAGCTGTGCTGTTTCCGCAAGTGCTGACCAATTGAGACATTGAATAGGCTGATAAGTGGCTTATTATATCCACTGATATAGGCCATTTCTGACCACTGAGTGAATAATAGCAACATGCACGTGGCTCCAACAAATGGTCTGACCACACAAAAATAAACACCCACGTTCTACTCTGACACTGCACCTCTTGTTAGCGAAGCAGCTCACAATGTGCGTATGAGGGATGCTGTCTTTACTCCGTTCTTTGTTGAGTCCCTTCACCTTGTCCTGATTTCATGGAACTTCAGCAAAATGTGGTTGTGGGGACAAGGAAAAATTATAGAACGTAAGATTATGAGAACAAAAACACCTTCTCAGTGGTGCATAGGCTTGACAAGCTTATTGTCACAATATGAGCTGAAGGTTATCTCACTGAAATTCACATGGATTCATTATTTGTACTTATCATTCAATCATTTAAGAAAAATGGATTAATACATACAAAAGCTTGACCGTAGAGCTCGGCTGTGTGTTATTTTTTCATGTGGTAAGTTCTCTTAAGAGGTTGTGTTCAGAACTGGAAAGACAAGCTCTAGAACAAACTTTGAAAAGCTGCATTTCAGTTTGTTTTTGTCCAAGTCTACTTCCCCCTGTTGCTCACAAACAGCTGAGGAATGACTTTAATAGAGACGGAAGAGAGGGAAATGAGAGCCAGCCTCAAAGCAAACACTTCACATCACTGAACACCTGCTTTGGCCTCTTGGTTCCATGGGAGAAAACGCACTGAGGTTGCACTTTAGCACATAAGTGCCCTGTTTGTTTGGTGCACTCACCACAGACAACAATAGCCAAGTGTCTCTCCGGGCATGAAGAGGCGTGGGTGGGTTTATTTAAGAATTTGGAAATCTGTTTATCTTACCTGTCAGTTATCCGGCTTCAGGTGGCTGTCAGCCAAATGTTATGTTGACGGTGCTACACAAAGGCTGTGCTCATTATTTATCACAATCATATGAATATCTCAATAAATGTCACGAGCACTTAAATGTTAAGATCAAATATGACATACAACAAATCATTTTCCTGGGTGTTTTTGTAAAAACAGGAAGGCAGAGCATTAGTTAAGCGACCTGTGTATGAAGGGCACAGATAAATACATCTCACGTGATAATCCTGTCAGCCTGTACACCTGGCCTAGTCTTCTTATCAGACAGTGTACCAGCATCACGAAGTACACTAAAGAAAGAACTAAATAGGTGAAGCAGAGGAACCGAAATGATCTGATAAAGTACAGCTGATTCCAACAAACTGGCTGAATGGATTCACACTGCAGGACAAATGAATCAAGGAGTTTGTCAATAAGAGGACAATCCTTCTTACAGAAGAAACCACAATTAGCTTAAGTTAGTTTATGGTAGTTTTTACATTTCTGTGTGTTTATGCATTAAGAAAACAAAATGTATGTGGTAATGGCTGAGCTCTACAGGTGTTGGTGGCCATTTTTTTTAACTTTGTAGAGAGCCAGGATAGCTGTTTTCACTCTTTATGCTAAGCTAAGCTAAGTGGCTACTGGCTGTAGTCATATTATTATACAGATATGACAGTGTATCAGTCTCTCTTTTGTCTTTATACTAGACAAGCATTGAGCGGGAGGCATATCTGTGCAATAAATTAGAAACCACCGTCATCGAAGCAATTAGCTTAGCTTAGGTTAGCACAAAGACTGACATGGGAACACAGCTAGCCTGGCTCTGTCCAAAGATAACAAGATGTTGTGCGCATCTCTGCTAGGTGTTTTATTTTTCAACACACATCCTAGTAGGTATTGGGATGTATGTATCTTTTTATTATATAACATTTTCCGACCGGCCACCATCAGCCCAACAAATGGCGATTGCTGATTTATTTTCGCAGTGTGTGTGCAGTCTTGGTTAGTCTTCCCACTGTCCCAACAATCACCAGCTCTGCTTTGGTTGAAATGAACCCGTAATTCATGGAATTAGATGTCAAAATATTCCCTACACACCATGCTGTTTTCCCAGCTGCCTCTCTCTGCCATTGTTGGCCTCTTTGTGCAACTGGATTAGCTCGCTGAATGAGAGTTTGTCACTGAGCAGCGTCTCTCACTCATTCTTCCGAGATAGACCTTTAAATTAGTAAAATGTAATGTCAAAAATTGCCCAAAAACTGCCAAGAAATACCAACCACCAATGGACTCAGGCAATCGCAAATAGCCCATATATTTGTCCAGTCGCCCAACTCTAAATCCTATGTGTGTATAAATGGCATGTTGTGGTGTCATAGGTGGATATGTTCCGAACAGTTTCTCTGCCTGTCTTCCTAGAGTTTTTTGCTGTCACTCTGCAATTATATTTTGGCACTTTTGAACAGAGCTGGGCTAGCTGTGTCACTCAGCTTCCAGTCTTTGTGCTAAGCTAAGCTAGCTACTGGGGGTAGTCATATTTCCCTTACAGATATGACAGTGGTATCAACCTCCTTTTTATGCGATAGACAAGAATTGAGCGAGAGGCCAGCACAACCAGGACAGTATATGACAGTAAACATTTTATGATGACACATTTTTGCATTTTTTTTGTCCTGTTTTCATATGTCTGTATTATCCTCTGTTTATTAGGCGTTGGTGTTGTCTTTGTGATGTTTTCTTCCCTGGGCATGTTAAATGGTTTTAAGCCCACCTGTTCTGGCCTATCACCTCACTGATATATAATGCATCAGGAAGTGGCAACCATTATAAAAGATTTACCCCAGCAAAACATAAGCCTATTAATGTTAAATAAATGTGTTGATTGTAGACAGTGTGCAAGCACTAGAGTCACACAAGGGTGACACCAGTGGGAAAAAATTTCTAAGACAGCTGTACCATGTAGAATAGTTAATGTGTGTGTGGGGGAGGTGTGTGTGTGCTTGTGTATTTACATGTGTTCGTCCTTTGTTCCATTTACTTCTCACCACATTTCAGCCTCACTGACCCTACATCCTGTTTCTAGCTTTGGGCATTTTACTGTTTTCACACGCCGGTGCAAAAACAGCAGCGTTTATAACAACCTCCAGTGTTTGCCACCAGCGTCTCACTTACTGGAAATCCTGGGATTGAGTGAACTTACTGTAATAGCACACCTGCCACAAACACACTCACACACACACACACACACACACACACACACACACACACACACACACACACACACAAGTATGAAAAAGCATCAACAGCGTGCGTGAAAAACAAGTTTATGACAACATTTCACCATCCGCAAACCCTTTGGCACTGGGCAGCACTGGCCCAGGGCCAGACCACAGTGTCCTGACGTACAGTATAAGGCTGTCTGTTGTCTCCCCCATGTTACTCACCACCCAGTCTGGCACTGTGATTGGAGGAATCAGTGAACAGACATCTCCTCCTGAGGGCACCCACCTGTGGCATATCAACCTTGAGGGGAGGGACTTTACCCAACCCTGATGAGTCAGGCATTACTAGTGCAGCCAGTGTCAAGTTGAGACATCTATGGGTTTTGCTAGTTGTATCATTTGCAACTTTAGAGAGACTTGCGTGGGCAAATCTGACTGAATGTCTAGGTAAAATATCTGGAGTGCTTTTCAGAGTGATGAGGCAATTAAACTCCATGTTCTGTCTGTGTTTTTATTACTGTGGGTCAAGTACGGAACACACAAAGTGGGGGAAAGACTCGAAGAAAAAAGTTTCCTATGTTCCATTCATTCTGGAAAGTTTGCATTTTGTTGACCTTTATATGAAAGACCTTCACAAGACAAGATATAATCATCAGCAGACTCCACAGAAACTTTTTGCTTGTGTGTTTTTTGTACATTTTCCAGCACTAAATAAATAGCTTAACCAAGGAAAGATTTGACCGTTCGACAGAAAATTTTCTAACTTTAATCTGCAGTGTGAAGAGACTGTTGAAATGAAAAAAAAAAAATTTAAATAAAAATTCAAAATTCAAAAGTTTTACTTTAAGAAGAGGAATCTTTTTTTATCTATGAAACCCTGTGAGTCTCTTGTTCAATGTGAATGTGTACTTTTATTTATCTTTATCTTTTTTTTTTTCTCTCAGCCAGGCACCAAGGCTACCCAAAGCTGGGGAAACCATCCATGGTCACAAGTTCTTCATTGGCTTCGGAGGGAAAGGGGCCAATCAGTGCATACAGGCCGCAAGACTGGGGGCCAAAACTGCTATGGTCTGCAAGGTGTGAAACTGGAATCAAGTTTGCAGCCATACACTGCTGCTTTATTGGAGAGTTTATGTTACAATATGTTAGCTGGGATCCAAGCATCAATGTGTGCATGTTAGTAAAAGTTCTTTTGCTTGTCCAACCTTGGCTCATCCACGTCTTACTCAGTACAAATAATCAGACATCACCTATCATGGTCCACCGACTAGTTAACAACTCACAACAACCTTATAGCTTCGTTCACACTTCAGTCATTTCAACACATCAACTCTCCATGCCTCATTTTGTCTTGATCAATACCATGCCGCATGCATACGCCCACCCACGCTTGCGCGCCTTCAAACAAGCCTATTCCCATACCATACAACCCCAAGTCTCCAATCAGCAAGCTCAGTGTGGCCTTTCAACCTGAACACTAAAGCACCGAAGCCCCACCTCTGTCAGAACAAAGAGGCCCGATCGATAACAACCCAGTGCGGGAGGAGCTCTCCGGGCATGGGGAGAACCCAAAAATAGACACCCGGGCTTGTCAAAAAACATCCAAGATGGAAGGCCGCTCTTCAAAGAGATTGGGGCCAAGCAGCCAATACCAGCCCAACCCACTATCACAGCCAGTTATAAGTGCCCGCATTTTGGCATGTTTTTTGGAAAGCGTGGGTTCGAAGTAGGTGCCTCGGGGCAAGGTGGGGACCCCTTCCACAACCCAAAGTAGCTACAGATGTGGACATCCCTGTGCGGATCAGGGTAAGAGGGGAAGGAGGGAAAGAAAACGAAAGCGAGGTGGGCATGAAGAGGCGTGAAGGCGGGGTTATCGTGTCTTGAAGGCTTGGCGCAGCTGGTCGTGTGTTTGCGCGTGTGTGCGTTTGTTGACTTTGTGTGTTCGTTTTTGCACAATTGCGGCAGCGGCACCATGCCAGTATGCTGGCAGGGCACACGAAAATCCAACCCAACTGAGGTTTGAGTATACCACTTTTCAAAAGTTGCCGCTAACCAAGTCTGACCCCGCTTGACACTCTCTTTGTTGTTATTGTTTTGCCTTCAATCTTTTCTAGGTTGGTAAAGACTTCTTTGGAGACAATTACATCCAGAATTTCAAGGATAGCGGTGTACACACAGGTAAGATAGAGGCTTTTTTGCATGATATGCCAAATTGGTTGCCATTTCAATGATGCATTGCCAAAAAGTTCACATTCAGAGCACTGTTTTGTCAATTCTTTTTAGTTACTCAAGGCTTTTGGATATGTTACTTCTCTATTTTGTCTCAGCAATGATTCTTAAACTGCTTGGATTTGTTAAGAATGAAGTTGCCTTTCAAAAGTTGTGCTCACATACTGTATCCGACTCCAGATGTTTGTGGCCTGTCTCTTCATAGCTAGAAAGCAGTGACCTGAGTCAAATGCATTTCAAGCAATTAAAAGTGGTTGTTATGGAGACAAACTGTTTTTCAGAGGTGTTTGATGAAAGTCGTTCTAAATTGATTGACTATGCTGTCAAAAAAAAAAAAAAGAATCAAGAGTTTCTTTCTGCAGGAAAGACGAATAATGGATGCTTTCAAATTCTGTTTTGCTCCTCTCATCTTTTCTCTCTGCCACAGACTTTGTAGGGCAGACCTCTGATGCCGCCACAGGAGTTGCCTCCATCATTGTCAATGATGAAGGTAAATGCTTTTGTGACTAAGACCCTAAAAGCTTTTTGAGTTGTGAACATGTTTGCTTTATGCAACGACAACCAAGACTGCATGTGTTTTGTTGGCACCATCTTTCTCACTACTACACACACACACTGTACACCCATACATTCAGTGCTGCCATTGACTCACCACTACTCAAGTGAGTGATATATACGCTCACATATACAAATGCTGAAAGGCAGAATGAGTAGGATTTTCCTAACAAAACAGTGTATAGACTCATACAAAAATAATCCCTGTCAAACATCAGTTACAAACCACTGAAAGTGTGTGGTGGTATCTGTATCTGCAGAGACCCTGGGCATCAACCTTTGGGCACTGGGTGTGTATCCCCCAGGCAATAACAGCTCATGGGGTGTGAGGGCGGGACTCTATAAAGACATAGCGTCCAGGTGCCAGATCATAAGCGCACATCCAAGAGGAGTCCTTGAGCCGAGAAGGAGGGGCCACCTTTGAATGCTGTGTTTACAAACCGCACCCGTCAAATCCTACTCATTCTGCATTTAAGTGCACCACACCATGCTGAGTATCCCCAGGTTCCAATCTGCTACAATCCAAGGCTTTCCCCATCGAGAGTCACGTTGCATGCACAGTCAGGTGAAGTTAAAATCCTATCCCTTGCAATTAAGAAATAATGACCCATGAAACAATGCACATGCTATTTCGAATTAGGTTGAAAAGGAATTTTTATTCAACAGTGTTTAACGCTTTCCTAAATTGATAGAAATAAATGTTCAACAAGAAAAACAAGCCAAAGATTAACTGAGATATATTTCAAAACATTAGGGTTTATATGTTTAATATTGGGTTTATTTGAATCATTTTTAAGTTAGGTTATGCTTAAAGGCATTAAGGCATTTCAACAACCACCTGAATGTCACATTTCATTTGCAGCACATTTAAAATTGACATGGGTTTTCTAATATATACAACAAATATCTCGAAGGCAGATTGCTGAGGTAAAAAGTAAAAAGTGCAACAGAAAGAAACTTCATCATGCCAGTCTTAATTACTTTATGTTGTTGTGCCTTCTTCTTCTGCGGTGGTTTAATGGCACCCAACTGAAGAATTACCACCAACAACACTTTTTCTTGATGTGGCCAACTTCTAATATTTGTATAACTGTAAATGAACAAGAACATTAATTAGCATTTTCTTTATATTTGTTTAAAATTTGTGCAAAAAATTTGTTGAAAATTTGACTCTTGATGTACCATTTAACACAACATATTACTTTTATAACATATACCTACATACATAAAATGTAATGTACGTCACCACAGTTTCATATCCACAATAAATAGGGCTACTATTTATGGACGAGAGAGTCCCCATGGATTCTCAGACCTGATCTTCACATGTCTCTTTTGGTGTCCACTGTCAGGTGAGAATGCCATTGTGATTGTGGCTGGTGCCAACATGCTGCTGGGAAGCAAAGAGCTACAGGAAGCTCATCTAGCCATCAGCCATGCAAAAGTGCTGGTATGCCAACTGGAGATCAGCCCACAGGCATCCTTGGAGGCCCTACGCACGGCTAAGACAAACAACGGTCAGTGAGTGCCAGTCTACTGTTTGTGATGGAGTGTTTGTGGTACATGTACAGGTTCTTCACAAGTCAGACAGAAAAGGATCTGTTCTTAGAAAGTACAGATGAAAATGAGTTTGAGGTATTATAAAGCCTCTGTAATATAGAGCAGGTGGTTCCATTTACTTTCCATTAACTCTATGTTTATTGTCACCAACTGTGCTTAATCAGTCTGTGTATAGTAAAAGAGTTTTGGATAAAAGGTTATTTGGGTTATTTTCAACCGATCATGATAGCCTCTTCATCTGTTCATCTGCAAATCAAGCAATTTGAGATTGATGACATTACATTTATTTGCATTTGGATCAAATTCTAGCTTGAAGTGAAAAGCCAACATTCCTTTCCTACAGAGTCTTTTTGAAACACTCCCATGTTGGCATGACAGGGGGCTGCAAAACATTTGCTCCTAAGTGAGAACAAGGGCTATGGTCAGTATGGAATCATGGTGTTAGGAAGAAAATGTCTCCAAAAAAGTATCAATGTCCATAGAAACTTCTCAAACCACTTCCGCAACATAATCCACTTCTCTGCTGGTCATCTGTGTGCACAGTATGTTCCAAAACCATCATATGTTTGCCAAAGGATGACTTCTTTTTTAATCCTTGTGCACGACCCTGTTGAGCCCCCTCTTCTTTGGTCAGGTGAGCACCTCTGTCCAAGCTCACTCACTAGTCAGATTGACACTGGACATGTTGTTAACACAACAGGCATACATGCAAGAGAGGAGGTTTTATACACGTTCATTGTCATGCATTTACTGTAGATAAGGACAGAAAATTCAATCAGATAATAATAAGTAGTTGCCAGCAGTATTTTTTTTTTTTTTTTTACAAAATTGGAATTTACGTTAATATTGCCAAACTATCGGAATCTTTTCTAGCTGCAGTGAATCCAAACAGGCTACATTTTGTGTAAAGAAACAAACTATAAACTTTTTACAACTACAACTCCAGCCAGCGTTAAAACCACATTACAGTTGGAAGGTACGATTCATAAGCAATAAAACTCACTCTTGCTGAATTGAATAAACTCAGAGGTTTTGCTGCTACAACCTTATCTTGTTTAGTCACGACTAGTAGCTTATGGTGGCTAATCCTAGCTGCAGATATTGCTGTATAACTTTATGACTCCTCTGTTTGTGCTACTGTTACATTATGTTTTAGCGTGTTGCTGATAAATGTTTGTGAATTAGAAGGATAAGTAAACACATCGTACCTCACCAGCCAAGACATGTCTTATTTCCTGCCTGTGGTCCAGTTCCACTCGCTCTCCATCAGCTGTCTAAAAGGTGTCAGTGCGCTACAAGCAAAGGGCTTGATGGATTGTCAAACACCCTCTGACACCCTCTCCCACACACCTTTACAACGTCAGAATTTCTTTAACTTTCTGAATCTGACAATTCAAGGAGCACAGCAGATGACAAAGTAAGCAGGATTTGAACTTCAGCTTTCTTTTTTTATTTATAATGACACTACTTCATACATGGTTGGACGACACTTTGCACAAGCTGGTTCGTTTCAAGGATACCTCACTTGAAATTTTGCTTGTTAAACCTCACATGCCTCAAGATTAATCGTCTTGTCTTTCTGAAAATCCTTTTTTTTTTTTACAATAGAAATAAAGTGGTGGACGAGAGGATGCTTCTAAATGACTGAATGTCACGTGACTTCTCTGTTTGTGTTTCATATTTACACTGTCCTACGCTCTTTCCTACACTGACTTGTATAACTTTATTTAGTAAAGTGTGAGAAGTGGAAAAGTGCAATTTGTTCACACGTGTTTGCCTGCTCCACACTTTCTACGTCAACCACCATGTCTTTGCACTCGTCACTAAAAGACAACAGGATCCTTGTCGCCCTGTATGAACATAACCTTTTTTAGATCTACACCCTCCCTCCATCCGTTCCTCCCTCCACCTTTTTGGTGATAACCAGGTTATTGAGCTCATCATCTTTAACAGCATCCTATTATTAGCAGGCCTCTGCGTCATTTGAGACGTCTGGGGAGCCTCTCGCCCCGTCATCAGGGCCTGTCGTCGGTAATCGCTCGCTGCAGGCTGCCAGAACGAAAGAGTCGCAGCCATAACTGTGTTGCAGATGGGATACCCAGATGGCCTCGCCGAGAGCCACCCTCTCTCCCCGAGCCCCCCTCCTCACCTCGTCGACCGTACCACGGGATTAGGCTCGGCATGTGGCGCTGGGAGAGAGGCAAAGCGAGCGAAGACGCTTGGCAAAGGTGCTACCTTGCCGCGGCGGCACCGGAGCATTGCGTAAATGGAGTTCTCTGGAGAGAATGGGTGTTAATGGGTTTGGTGGTGAGGATTTAATGATGCGGGGGTGCAGCGGCGCTCAAATTACGCAAATGTCACCATCAAGCCGCATGTACTGTGGATGCCAGCTCTCAGAAACACTTGTCAAGATAACCTATCGAGAAGAGTTTATTCTCCCTGCGTGTAATTATTTGAGAGGAAAACATATGCATGTACATAATTCATTGCCATCTACCATTTAATATTGAGAAGTTAATGGAATTAAATTAATTCTAAGAAGTGAGGAAATGGTAGGAGTTGTGTCGTTTCACTCTTTCTTTCTTCTTCCGTCTTCACCCCGTCTTCCTCCCCCTCTTCCTTGTCTGAGCAAGAAGCCGCTTTTATATTTCTCATCAGATGCAATTAGAGCCTCTTAAAGCCCTTTCACATACTCACTGATGACTCATTTCTTTTGTGTGTGTCTGTATGTGTGTGTCTGTGTGTGTGTGTGTGTGTGTGTTTGTGCGTGTGTGTGTGTGAGTGATCTGTGTCTTACTCTATTTTCCCTCTGCTCTTGTTTTCCATCCACCTTTCCTCCCAAATTGACCACAGCAACAAACTGCTGTGTTTTTCTAGTTTCTGAACTGTTCTGGCTGCTCATCCAGCACATGTGCAACCAGACTTTGAACCTCTGTGCGAAAAAGAAAAAAACCCAGAATCATGACACACACGCACACACACTCTCCTGCCAGACGTGACTCAGTATGCACACATCCCAGTATTACCACATCTGTCCCAGCAGCTGTGAGTACGTGTGTATTTGTGTGTGCGCTGGAGTGTGTTTGTGTGGTTTCAGTAACACCTGGAGAGCAAAACAAAGCAACCTGAGACTGACACACCAGTTAATGTTATGTCCACAGTAGCAGCTCCTTGCATCAGAGAGGCAGATTCCTTCATGCATCAGTGCATTGGGGATTTCACACAAGCTGCTCCTGTGTGCATATTGATAAGCTCCCATCCTCAGCAGTCTTATTGCATGTATACTTCATGAGTGCTGGGCACATGCATTTGACATTAGCGCTGAAGTGCTTGACGCAAACACTGTGGTCACGCCACAGATGGCAAAAGAGGAGGCCAATAGTGGAAGACAACACTGTACGTCCTACCAGTTCTGTCCATGGCTACAACTAATAATATGATTATTTACAATAGCACAGCGTGACTAAGCCTTGTACATGATTCAGTGATACTTTCTCTATTTATCTTGTTTACTTGGCATACAGTATGTGGTTAGTGCTTCACTAGCTGACGGACGGGTGTTTGTTAATGCCACTGAAGTACTTCACATATTTTATGACAATCAGTCCAATTAACAGCATAATCAAGCTTACATAATCAGCACCGGGTTAACGTGCATCCCATTGTTATGCTTAATTTGCATCACATGCTTGATACCCTGAAGAACATTGGAAAAATGTGACAAGGTAGAGGAGAACTGCTTATCCCTCACTTGGGTGTTTCTAAGGGGAGTGGGAGGTGAAATGCATTAACTGGTTCTCATATGGATAAAATAATCAAGATTTAAAGATTGTTTACAGTTGTGCAAAGGAGCACAAAATGATGGCAGAAACGAAACAGGGGAGATCAGGCAGAGCTCCAACTGCATAAACTCTCAATCTGAGCCAATCATCTGTCCCTCTCCTCGCCCCTGTACCTTGTATTCCTGGAGAATGGCAGCTGTCTCCTTACAGATGAGAGAAAGAAAGAATCAATTGTCTCTTTAAACTGTCTTTCATTTAGATACTTTTGGTTTTGTGTGCACTATACAGCTAAATGTTGAAATAAATAGCGAGTTTTTATGCTCTGTTTCTTTTCTAAAATTTAAATGATTACGCTCAGCAAAGATCTAATATTAAAAAACACCTAATTACAGCTCAGTCTGAAGCTCTTTTTTATTCTAGTTGGACATTGTTTACATTTCTAGGCCATTTTTTACCTCACAAGGTGTTTATCAGGGTGCAGATAATAAAAAAAAACACCTGACCCTGTGTCAAAAGGACAAACTGACCAACAAGAAAACAAACTATACAGTCACAATGATGCCAAAACCTGAATATAATCAAGGTTATAAAATAAATATCAGTTCAAGTAATAGCAGGCATTATACTGAAGTCTGGTTGTGTTAAAAAGGGGTAATATTCTGTTTTTCCATTTAGATTCTAAAATCAAATCAAAATTGAAAAACCAAGACCTTTTCCTCAGCAATAAATGATCACCCCTTCTGTCCATGTGTGTCCTCTCAGTCTCCAGAGAACTGTAAATGTTCAAACTTTTTATGATTCTCTAGGACTCCTTATGTGTGTTGTTGTAAAGTTATACATTGCTTACATGCTGATTTTCTGTGATCCATTTGCAAAGATTTGTTTTTTCAGTAGGAGCTAGTTGGTTTGGAACTGTGACACACAGACAGCTTGGGAAGTTAGAAGTAATATTTTAGTACCAAGGTGCGTACAACTTAATAACATCAATAATTTAAGTGTTTGAAATACAACTGAAATATAACAGCATTTTTCTGTGAAAGAGAAAAAGAAAGGAAGAAAAAAAAACTGAGAATCGTCATCTTATTCAAAACTGAGGCATCAGAGATTTCAGATATCCAAGGGGATAGAAACTGAGGTGCAATTCAGTTGACAGACAGAGAGACAAGAAGAATCAGAGAGAGTCACTTCTTTGTGACACGGCTGTGGCTTGTGTATGTATACGTACTGTACAGTATGAGTGTGTGTGTGTGCGTGTGTGTGTACTGAAAAAAGAGATAGAGACATTATTTCCACTTTTACTCGCGAGCAGCCCAGCATCCACCTCAAAGCGCCAGGTGGCCAAAGCCCTGCACAAACCCACGCAGCTGCTCTCTTATGTGCCCACGCAAACACACACACACACACACACACACACACACACACACACACACACACACACACACACACAGCAACTAGGCACACACTTTTGCGCAACAGACTTTGATGTCACCAACACTGAACATATATTCCCCTCACACACACACATACACACACACTAGCACGAGGCTTTATTTTATACACAGAGATATCAGAATTAATCGCTTCGTCAAGCTGGGCTTATCCTCACACATACACAGAAATCATGGTATTAGATGCATTAATGCTCTCTGCTCATGAATATGCATAAGAAAGTGATGTGCAACACGTACAGAGGATTACTTCTGACAAACACTCCTGCTCTCTCCTGCTCTCTCTCCCTCTCTTGCGCTCCTCAACATACACAGAAAGGGTCACAACTCATCTCACCCACACACTGACACACATATATAGGGGTTGTATACCTCATGTTGAATCTTTTCCACGCACACACGGCCGTGGAACAGCAGGGGTTACAGTGTGCCACAAACAGCTACAGGATGTGAGGACGTTTCCACCAGCTTTTCTCTCCAGTGTTCTTTTTCCAGGGAAATGCTAATTTAATCGTTTAAAAGGTGTCTTTTTATAGAAGCTTATCCACTTGAGCTTTGCCTGTGAGAGCAATCCCCAGTGGTAGCCCGCTAGCCTTTGTTCCCATTGAAAGTTTAATTAAGGTAATGCCAGACCTTGACAGGGAAGCTTAGCAAATGGAAAAGAAACATCACACAATTGTACAACGTGTCAATGGGGGACATTGTCAAAATTGTATCCTTTTAAAGTCAGACTGACATCTACTGTATCACTGGATTTATTATTGAGAACGATGCTATTTTGTTTGTATCTTGTTAATGATTGCATGTTATTCTAAATGACCTCTAGATTATGATATTTGTCAATGTGGTCAATATAATTTGGTTTCTTGTTACAGTAAAGACAATATTCAACCCAGCACCGGCCATTCCTGACTTGGATGCAGGTTTCTACACAGCGTCTGATGTGTTTTGCTGTAATGAGTCTGAGGTGACTGATCTCACACACACACACACACACACACACACACACACACACACACACACACACACACACACACACAGAGCTCACAGTATTTATTACAGTAGCATTTAGGCTTCCTGACACAGTAACTCTTCCCACACGTGCATATAGTCACAATAACAATGGAGCAAAGAGGAAACTGAAACCGCAGAATTGTGGGTCGACCAGCTTTCCGCTCTCACACTGCATATATGTGTTTTACAGTGATACTGGCTGCACGTTTACCATCAAAATTCTTGGGAATTTTTTGGGTCCTGGGTTCTTAGTTTTACATTGAGGTACACTGAAGCAGGCATTGTGTTTTTCAATCTGTAGCTATATAGTTATCTCTATGTGTGAGGCCAATTTAACACATCTATTAACAAATTATTTTTACTATTCCCAACTTGTATAATTCCTGGATCTAACTTGATTTCAGTGTCTTCAATTGACTTTTGTAGCTTTTAATTATAACTTTAATTTTTAACTTTTTTTTTTTTTTTTTTTTTACCTTTCTTACTTCCTGTTTCATGGCACTGCATCACCGAGACAAATTCTGTACCTGATGTCAGTCTCTGGCTGACTTTTTAAGGTTTCCAGCTGACCCATTTTAAAACAACTTATCGGAGCGCCTCAGTCAAGTGTTTACAGTTACCATGCCGATTCCAGATGGCGACCTTTGTTGCGCATCATACCCCTCTCTCTCTCTCTCTCTCGCTCGGTTCCTGTCTGCCTCTAACTGTCTGTGTCCAATAAAGGAAAAAAACACCCATAAAATAAAACAGAATTAAACAAAATCTCAAAATATGCACTAGATGGCAACATACATGATATTATGCCAAAAGGCTGAAAGCAAACGGCCTAGGCAAAAAGTCAGCATGCACATGCAAAGTCAACTGATGATTGATGTTGAAACCATGGAAATAAAGAAAAGCATTGATCTTGCATTGCAGTGTAGCTACTAAGTCCTAGTATTGTGATAAGGAAAAGTCAGACTTCAGATTTCATTCTGACATCACCCTGTTTGGCTGCTCAGCTTCCATGTTTGTTTTTTAGTTTCACTGAAAAGAAAAGAGAACTTTTTTTTTAAGATGAGGACTAACCAGTGTCTTTTAGGTGAATGGCCGATCAAGTCATGATTGTTAGAATCAAAAAAAGCCAGTCTTTAAATGTGTCCAGTCATCACTTGGTAACGTTGGGAGACTTGTGCAGCCCTGAGTCTCGTACAGGTAGAAATATGTCTTCTTATCTTCTCTGTGTATAGAAAAGATCAGAGGTTTGAAATGCTGTGAGCGCCAACACACACACACACCTTTTCAAAGCAATTCAACCCTACTTCCTGGGTCATGACCCCCCGCCTGCACATCAATAACCCCATTGTAGCCTTCGGCGATACATGTAAACCCTCTGGTATGAAGAAGGAAATAAATGTCTCTCCACCCTTTTACGGTAAAAACTAGTGTCATGGCACCTCATGTCTTGACTGTCAGGTGATGACAGATGAGCGACGGGGAGGGCAGGGATAGATTGGAATCGTAGTAGTAAAAACAACAAGGCAGATGTGCACTTTGGCTGAGTCAGCCACCCCCACGGGGATAAAGTAGATGTGAGTTTGCCTGGGAGCCTCTATTTGATGTGGTGATGCAGGACGGAGAGAAGCTGCAGCCAGGTGTGGGGACATGAAGGGGAGAGTTGACGAAAGCACAACATGTCCTCTTTTCTTTTTTTCTTTATGAGTGTGGGGGCCCGAAGGTACAGTCATGGTATACTATGTTCAGCAGTATGCAGGGGTGGGGAGATCAGTAAAATATCCCACCGAGGGACAGCTGAAGGTGAAGCTGATTTTTTGTGCTTTACATACAGTATCTTAAATAAAATGTTTTTAAAGTAAAAGACTCAGTCAACAGGCATTTTTAGATTTAATGCAGTGAATAAAGAAAAAAAGGGTGACATATAAAGTTTTGAATGTTGAACAGTTTAAGTAGAGTTTGCCAATGATTACAATGTTAAAGCACTTAAACTCTTAAATTGTTGCTTACAGTATCTATTACTTGAATAGCTTTATGTAATTAGACTTTTAGAAGTAGAATGTTTAACAGAGGGAGAAGCACTTGTTGAATGGAATGGATCTAGGATAGAAATATCTGCATCATTAAAGTACAAAGAAACCTTTATTATCAGGGCATTAAAAACAAGACCAGTGTATATTGGCCATACTCTCTCTTTTTATTTTCTTATGTTTTTTTTTCTTTTTGGTGGAGATCCCTTTATGTGTTGTATACTGTCTCAAGAAAATCCATAGATATATAAGTTTTTGTTACTATGATATCTAATGTTCACTGTTCCAGGTGTAATACGTGAGTCAGATGGTGCTGCGCAAATGCTTGGTTAAGGCAGGTGATAGTATTGGCTTGTGTGTGTGTGTGTGTGTGTGTGTGTGTGTGTGTGTGTGTGTGTGTGATTCCTTGACCCTGAGGAAGTCCGTTGGTGTGTTGAATAACCGTTGGCCTTTCAATATTTGTGCTTTAACAGAGCATTGTGCCTTGATTGTTTTTGGAAAAATTCCTCCTCTCGTGAACAGGCCTTTCCATTTGTTTTAAAACTGACTTCTTATTTACTAAAAAGAAGCTGCAGTCATTAATATTACAGAAATTATTACTAGATTAATGCTATATTAAGTCTTTTTTTTCCACTGTAAATTTCAGAATTTACATATGACACTAATGTCAGTGTTAGGTAGCACAGGGGCCTCCTGGATAATTCATAACAGGATTGATATGACGGTCACAGTGTAAAAAAATATACAAACATGAGAGTGACTAGCACTAATTAGACCTACTACTGTAAATGGTGAACCTCATCAGCTAATGTGAAGACACCAGCCAGAGGCACAGATGAAGGTTTTTACATTTATTCAAGCATGTTTGTCAAAATCCTGTTATCATAAGTGATCATATTTAAAATAGAATTATATATGATATATTATTGGATGTTTGGTACTATAAGTTCTTTTTAAATCTAATCATGTTTTAATGGAATTTCACATTTGTTGTGCTGATGATTCAGCCGGTAGTGTGTCCTGTCCATTGAAGGGTTGTACTTTTTATTTGAAAAATTATATTGCTCTGTCCAGTTCCCTACTCAATTAATTTATGATGTAATTCTAATACAGACCTGACATCGTTTATAATCAGTAAATGTATCGAAAGAAAATATATACATATTAATCTTCTATATATACCAGTACATAATAAAATTATTTTCATATACACTCTCAGGATCTCAGGATTATGTGAAAAATTTGGAAAGTAAAGAAAATTTGAATTTCAGGTCTAAGAACTGTGTAAGCAAAAGTGAAAAACTCCCTGTCAAAAATATAGAAAATAGAGAAAATAACTGTAATGACAGAACATTATTTCCACCTTTTGGTGATCGGCCTAAACATATAAATTCTTGCAAATACACCCACCATGTCAACAGCTTTGTACTGCATATGCTTTAAAAAATAGGTGCTCAGTGTGTGCGTGTTTGTGTGTGTGTGTGTGAGTGATAAGCACACACACACTGACACACACACAGACAGCGAGAGAGACATAATTCAGCTTTCTCATATTCTTGTACTCAGAGGGAGGTAGATTGATTCCCTGCCCTGGTGTGAAGCTGATGACTAACAAAACGGCTCTTTTTCTCTCTTGGCATCCGACAGCACCGGGGTGGCTGCGGGCTCTAAAAGCACCGATACACTCTGTGGTTTATTTTTGAACTGTCCAAGGTTATTGTTCACATTGACAGATCACAAAAGCAGGGGGGATTGGATCCTCGGACCCCTTTTCAAGGCTAGCGTCAGCCATGCCTTGACCCTCCCATGCAGGGTTATAGCTGGCACACACTCTGTATTCTGTTTATGTGTGTGTGGTCTCACTGTACCACGCTTGGGCTGAGAGCCGGGGTAGGGTGGGGTGGGGGGCATGAGGTGCTCAAGGATGACAAAGTGCAGGTCCTCTTTGATCCTCAGCCCACATACTACGCTGAAGCGCTTTATAGTGAGGGGAATTATCTTTGATGTCTACCTGAGGACCTCACGCGCCAAAACGGATCGACATTTCTGTCATCCACAGATCTGAAAAGGCTCTTGCACATAGATGCATGATAGCAAGTAACAAGAACATGTGACATGTTTTGTTTAATGTATGTTTTCAATACTGCTATTTTTAGAGCCAGGTGATAATAGGCCTCTAATTACTACAGCAATTTAAAGTTCACCCTGAAATCCTTTTTTTTAAGTTCATGAATAACACTATTTGTCACTTCACAGGTTTTTCTAACACTGATTTTTCCGCATGTGGTTTTGTGAACTAAATCTGATCTGATTTTTTTTCTTTTGGTTCAAATACTACAAAGTTGTACACAGTAAGTCACATAGATAATGAATCATTTATTATCTGATTCATACGAAGCAGTTTCTTTCTTATGTGTGTGTATTATCTCTTTTATTATTGCAATACCATGATAAAATATCCACGTGCTAGACTAAACAGAGAAGGCACGCGATTAACAAGAGAACATGAGTGTACAGTTGGGAAAATCCATGCAAGTCTGCAGAGAAGCATTGGAGACAAAACAAAAGAAAAAGCGACACAAAACACACAATTTAGTACATTACCAGGAGTAAAAATAGATGTTCTGCCATATATTGAGTGCATGTGGAGGGCTGTGTCTATCAGTCTATATGTGGAGGTGTGCAAGGGTTGAGAGGGGAGAGAGGGAGAGAGGAAACGCAAATGGTGAGATAGGGAAAAAAAAAAATACATTAAGGTATTTTTACCATTCTTTGGCTCAACAGAGTTTCAATTTGCAAAGCTCTTGACTCAGATTTATATCTTTCTAGTTTTGCATCTCAGTCAGTTTAGGCAGTGCCTGACAGCATGAGTTTATCAGTGCATTATATTTATTATTTTAATCAGTGTTTCATTCCAAATAAAATTGTCATCATCAAATAATGATGTCAAACAGTAACTTAGTAACTGTTTCTATCCCATACGCCAAAATATAAGTATTTCACTTGTAAGTTTACTGTAATCAAATACAAATACAGTAAAAAATAATGTAGCATTAAGCCACAACTAACACTACTCTAACAGACACGCAGCATTCCTTTTTCCTCACTTACTATTTGAAATGCATAGCAGTGGTGGTAAAGTCATTAGCACTTACGTTGTGGCGCTACTCACAAGGGCAAAAGAAGAGAAGTGCTTACAGACACGTTTCATAGTAATAAGCAGTGGAATTTATGCTAACATGATTTGTCTGTATTTTGAAGAATGGGAGTGTGACATAATGTTTTGCACTATGTATGTGAGGACAGCATTTAGTTTTTAAAGAGATATTGGAAGCTCGTGAAACTGATCCAAAGCCTCTTTTAAGACTGAGGTTGGGGTGGATTGCAGGCCAAGTCTGAACAAGTCAATGAAAACTGGCATAAATGGAAAAATATATTTAGAATGAAAAAAAATATATAAATTTTTTTGCTAGTATTTAATCTGACAAGGATCGATGGCACATAAATTCTGTGTCACATGAATTTCTCTCTGAGGGCTTTCTCAAGCCTCAGTTATGCTTGCAAATACACTTGCCAAGCAATTATCTTTAAACACCAGAGAATAATGTTGTGGCTCATCTGCATCCAGGGTGCCACTTACTCTGGAGAGAACTGCTGTGGTTCTGAGTTCCCTTGAAGTTCCTCAAACATCAGCTGCAGAGTCGTGCTTTGTCACTGCTTAGTCATTTTGGAGCCAGATGAACCAAGCGAAGTCAGAGGATCCACTCTTTGAAAACGTTTGGCCTGCAGACTGCTGACGGATCCAGCAAATCCTTAACAGACTAAATGTGTTTTATGAGTCTGTCTGACCATGGTCAGTGTGTAATTAAAGAGCTGATTCATCCCAAAACTGTTAATATGAAACAGTAAACTATAGCGAGTAAGCAAGAGTCTTGTAAAACACTGCTAATTAAGGACATATTAAATAGTTGTGATGTACTATGCTGTGTTCATTGAAAGACAAAATAAGCTTTAAGTTTAGACTTTTTCATAAAGCAAAAACTTTTGGCATTGATATCTTGCATGTTAGACACAATCCTTGGTACTGTGTTCGTGCCTCGGGGAATTTCCATAATGCAGTTCCTTATTTATCCTCCCAGTATCCCACACTAGTGCTGGTTTTGCCCTATCTTTAATTAAATTCCTAACCTCTGATTAACTTGGCTCCCTGACCTAGAAAAGAAAAAAGACCGGTTTAGAAGAAATAGTATCCAATTATCATCTTATGCTAAATGAGATGAATGCTTAAATGATGAGTGTGCTGTATATTTGATTATACAGTAGTGTGTGTCTGCTGTGTCTTACCTTTGCTCCTCTGGTGCTGTGTCTCCGTTCAGGCTGAGCTGCTGACTGGTCTCTCAGTGGCTAATGTGGAGGAAGCACATCAGGCCGGCCAGGAGCTGTTGAAGCGAGGCTGTCGGTCAGTCATCATCACTTTGGGACCCCAAGGCTGTGTGGTGGCTGAGGCAAACGAGCGTATCTCAAAGCATGTTTCAACTGCTGCGGTCACAGCAGTGGACACTACGGTAAGCATGACACATCATCACTTTATAGGTAGGCTACATGTGTAATCTAATCAATATTTTTCAGTTGTTCAGTCCATCATTTTAGTCCATGAAATGTCACAATCACAATATCAAGCCCAGTGGGCTTGTTTGTTCCGAGCAACATCACGAAGGCCAAACATATTCAGTCTACCGGGAAATTAGAGAGTCGTCGCATTTCAGAAGCTTGAAGCAGAGACTGTTTGCGTGTTTGGTCAAGCCAGCAGCATTGGCTATAGAGATGTTGATGTTGTAGATGTTGCAGAGGTGGATTGCTATCGTTTATCAACAGAAATCTATGCTTCCCGTTCTTTAGTGAATTTGATAGATTGCCATGAAATTTGGCACAGACGTTCATATTCACATTCATGTTGCGGCTCTTTCTTATATGACAGTGAATCAATATTTTTTAAGCTGTTTGAAGATATTAACATGGGTCTTAGGAAATCCTGAAAAAATCATTACTTGTACCCCTTCTGTGGTGTATCACTGTATACCTGCAAAAAGAATCACCTTCCCATCAGCCTCAGGTGTATGTTGTGCCTAGTGCTAATTAGCAGATGTTTTTAATGTTCAAATCAATAAGCTAAGCATAGCCTTTCCAAAATTGCATTTCTGGGCCTTAATTACAGCGCCACCATTTGGCCAAGGGTTTGTATTTTTTGGAAAACACCTGAACATCAATGATTAGGCCAAGTTTCATTTTTCTAGATCATTCCACCTCAAGCAATTTGAGCCACTGTGGCAGACAAATAATAATAGTGCTGTAATAAATATGGGCACAAGCAGCAGTTGGCAGGTTCAAGCCCTTTTGCGCTCACCAGAGGGGAGCAACTCAATGGGCTAAAATTAAAGATGTGAGCAGGAGCGAGGCTTCAGACTTCACAAACAGAACAAAAGTCCTTCGGCTGGTTCAGTTAAAAAAAAAAGGAGTGAAACCAGTCACACACTTGTTTCATTATGCAACATTTCAATAATTGTGCTGTCAATGTTCTGCCATTTGCCCCCTTTTTCATCTGATTTAAACAAAACTGCCTCACGAGCATGTGCACCTAAATTGGTGAAACTATGTTCACTGGGTTTTGAGGTACACTTTCGGTATTTGTGGCGCCCCCTATGGGTCAGGCTCAAAAGCATAGGCAGGCCTTTTTCCAAACAAAGCCTCAAGATATGCACCCAGATTTATGATTAATGGACAAGTCGTTGCTGAGTTATGGCCATTTTCCAGACCTACAGTTTAGGAGGAGATGTTAAAAAAAATGGGTTTTTCAAAAATTCGTCCTCTTGGACTTTTATGGTCCAAGAGGGTTTATTGTCGGGCACATTGAGCTGGACTTGTCTGTGAAATTTTAAGTCAATCTGATGATAATAATAATGATAAGAAGAAGAACCTGATACAAACACAATAATAATAATAATGATAAAAATAATAATGACAACAATAACTTTGACTTTTTTGTCTGAGAGGAAGATAATAGCACTAACCATATTAGTAAAAAGAAAAAAATGGAAATGCCAACCAGCCCACTTCTTATGATATGGAATACATTTCTCTAAAAAAATGTCCTTTACAGCAATTTCAGAAGAACAGATTATACTTCACAGAGAATCCTCAGTACCACAACAAAGCATTGTCACACATTGCTTTTTATCTGCCCATTCATCATAGTCTAATGAACTCCTGGTACTCTGAGCTCTAGTGGAGCTACAGATCTCAATGTTGCTCAAGTGGAACAGTTTAAGATCACCGGGGATGTGGTGACCAGCGCCTGTTTCCCCTCCCTGATTCTAATCTTTTAAAGAGGCCAGTGTCGCTTGACTCATTTCACACCAGCCTCTGTGGCTTGTTTTCGTCACAGGAGCCTTGGCTAGATGTTTGCGTTTCCTGTCTCTGAGCTGTTTGTGGGGCATGTGTTCTACCGAGCAAAATACGTCATCGCACAGAGGCGTTTGTCACCTTTTGTGCGTACCAGGTTTGATTAAAGCCTTTTAATTATTTGTGTAATGGATTCTTCTGCTGAGTAGTTCCCCCGGGTGTTTTTACTGTGCTATAATTTCCAAATCCTGTTCATCATCACCGCATAGTAAATAAGTAAGTAAGCACGCAGTCCTAGTTTTACATGAAACCCACATCAGATTGTGTGAAATTGAGGGAAAAGCAAAGGCAGTAAAAGCGAGTGTTGACTGTGTGTGTGTAGCAGAGGGACAGACGCAGCAGTGTTATGGTGTGTTCAGACAGCTCAACGACACAGCAGCTTGTCGTCCCAGGTCACTTTGCCACTTCAAGAACAAAGGTCTTGCTTTCTTGAACAGTGTGTGACCTCCTGCGTACCCCCACATTTCCAAGCAGACGCACATTACTTACCTTATTCACCATCTTCAGTCTGCACCGCTTCCCAATAGCCCCCAGGAGAAGTCACCCACTGCCCCTATCCCCCCCCCCCTTTCCTCCCCCATGACTCACCTCTTGGGCCTGCATCAGTCAGCAGAAGCCTGTGGTCGGGCCTGCTGCATGTTCCCCGCACACACACTCTCTCACCCCACCTCTTCTGTTCTTTGATGGGCCCATAAATTCTGGAGTGTTTAACTCTTTTGGACATCATAATCCCTCTTCCAGTAAAGCCTTTTCTTTTTTTTTTACGGGAGAGAGGAAAAAAAACAACAGGTTGTTATCAAGATCGTTATTCACTTCTCCAAGCCTGTTCTGGTAACACGGGCCTTTTTAGTTATGATTACCTCTTGTGTTATTACAGCTTCGATTGTGTGTGTGTGAGTGTATGTGTGTGTTTTCTGTGAAGCAGCAGTGACAGAAACGTTTTTGAAAGATTGGCTCCGAGCTTGTCAACACCAGGATTTTTCTTGCCGCATCTCTCCACTGTTGCTGGTATCGGACTGTGAATTGAGGCTGTATTCTAGGCTGCGATTCTTCGATATCAACACAGTGAGTCACTTGCGGTTTCTCACTATTTTAGCTAGACTACTGTTCAGTTGGGTGCCGCGGGTGGAGTGGCCCGCCACTAATCAGAACAAACACACTTCTACCTTTTACCATTCTTATTTAGATGAATTTCGTCACTTAGTTTCGACTTGGCCCAGACGGAATATTTCTCTTTGATTGATCTAGCATGAGTTAATGATGTGGCTGCTAAAGCATTTAGCTTTCTCCTTACTCTAACTATTTCATCATCTGCTCTTCCTGCAACTGTCTGAATAACACATTTTACACTGCACAAGCAATTATAGGCTGAGTCAGGGTCGGGAATCTGGATGACAAAGCAAATCCACTCATCTGGTGTGGGTCTCCCCCATCCCTCCTCCTTCATCCATTTGCCTTTGTTTTGTCTTAAATTGAGTGCAGGCTTCCCTTGCTGAGATCAGAGCCTTGGCTGTTTTTGTGTGGACAGTTAGATGAGGCTATAGCACACACACACACACACACAAACACACATACACACTGCCTTCCAGCCTCAGCAGGACTTGGGTGGCCTTGGTTTCCACTGCTCCGGGAGGTCCACTGTGTAGGGCGAAAGGTAGACAGCACTGTCTAAACCAGACATTACAGCTGTACGGTGGGTCTGGACAGACAAATTATTCCCAGTCTTCTCCTATGACCGGAGACATGCAAGGACCAATTGCATGATTCCTTCCTGTAAGGCAAAGGTAAGGGAATACCTCTTGAGCACTGCATTCCTCAACCCTGCAAACTGTGGGTCAGCATGACACAATGAGAAAAGTGCCACATCACCATGTTCTAATGGCCTGCACATGCTACAGCAGCTGCTGTTTAGCAGCCCAGATGTTAGGCCAGTCCTCTGCCAGAGCAGTCAGATCACTCAGTGTTACACACAAAAGAGTGAAAGAGGACTAAAACAAAGCAGTTCGGATGGATCAAAGATGTGAGAGCCCTAATTGGTTCAATTAAATGCGTCTTTGATCTCTGAATCTTCCTCCTTCGTTACTTCAGACAAGTCGTCCCCGGCTCTTTGCAAGTCTTACTGGAAGCTTCCGGACGTGGAAGCCACTGTGAGTCATCGCCGCTGCCCCTCAGTTGGTCTTTTCTCTCCCCAGGGTGCCTTTCATTGACAAAGGCTGGCGGCTTCAGGAGTTAACGGCACATAACTCCATCTGTCATATCAGAGTGGGAGTCAAGATCGCCAGAGGCCCCTGGGTGAGAAATACAGTCATGGGTTCTGGAGGCTGGAAAGGTTCAGTGTGCGCAGCATATTCTGTAACATGAAAGATAAGCAGTGTGGAGCCCCCATGTGAGACGTGCATTATCTATAGGTTTTTTGTGGGCCTTTGGTGCTTAGCGCTCATTGCTGTGGCGTTTCTGCGTTGCACTTTACAAAGATCACTTGTCAATCAAAGTGAGTGGGCACTACTGTTGTCTTTGTCCTTGGATTTCCTGTTGATGGACTTCTGAGTTTCTGTATGCGCTCCTTTGTTTGTCTGTGCAGCCATGGCGGCTACTGCTGCTTGTGTTAACTATTCACTTTTTCTTCTATTTATTCTAAACACACACCACTCATGCTGCTGTCAGAAGCAGTAAAAAAAGGTCACTTCCCTGGAGTTTTGTGAGTGTAAACCTACCAGATACAAAGCAAATGGAAAGCTTTCAATGGATACAGAGTTGTCACTTTTGTGTTAAATCAAACCTGAGATGACTCACTATAACGTAATAATATTTTAATCTACTCTAAATGAGAAAAAAAATGCTTTTGATTGATTAAACTGAAGCAAAACTACAAAAGTTCTCAGGAAGATTTTTGGTAGTTTAAGTCACACAAAGCAAAACTGTCTCTCTGATTGGCTGCTTTTACTACAATGTCGAACAAAACACAACAAAGTGAAGAGAACTTCGTAAAGCACACTTTGTTAATTTGGTAAGCTTCTCGCAGACACACCTGCCATCCTAATTTCTAGCTTCTGTCTGAGTACCGGAGGAGAACAGGCAGAGGAATGGCGCGGAGATGAAGACGTGGCAGACGGAGCCGACCAGTAAGAGATCAAGGCTCATCCGCGGCAAGCACTTGTGTCACTTGATTGACAGGCCTCCAGATCTAACCTTCACCAAACTGTGTCGAGGGCAGCGGTGGCGGGGCTGAAGGGGGTAACGCTTGTCAGCCTTGTTGAGCCTCATTCACTCGATCCTGTAGCGTCACATGCCAGTCTCAGGGAAGGAGGCGTTGTTAGTAACACAGTGGAGAGGTTGGATGGTGGCTCGCACAGTGACATGAAGTTCAGATTGAAAGAGTGAAGTCTTGTTTTGCTAGTACTTATTCAGACGTGGCTTACTAAAACATGACAGTCCCCGCTATTATTAATATTTTTTAATTTTTATATTAACAATGGATCAAATAACTTCATGTAAGGTGAAAGGTTTTTTTTTTAACTCATCACTAAGCTCCCCGCACCAAACAGTAACACAATTAGTGACTAGGTTTAAATCATGCACAATATGAAATGTTAATTCAAGTTTACAAATTGCAATTGCAATAATACTGATTCAAGTGCAAAAATTACAAAATAATGTACCTGCAAGGCCTGCTGGGCTGTTTACTGAGACCATTTTTAGAGAAAGGATTTTGGAGACATCTGCAGAAATCTATCCTTTTTTTCAAGCCCCGTTTTGACTAAACCAAGCTACATTTTTGCTTCATTCTGTAGGTAGTTAGAGCAGGAAATTAACACAGAATAATTGCAGAGAGTATGTAGTTATTTAGCTGAAAAGAAATATAATACATTAAATACGCTATGGAAGACTGTCTATAAGATTTTTTATAATTTTATAGAATTTGAATAAATACCTAATCATGTAGAATTTAATGACTGCTGAAGACTTCGTGGTTAACTGTAAAATATCATTGAATTTATAGCATTAAAATATTTCACTTTGAAAATCTGAAAATCTGAATTCATGTTATTTGAATTCCTGTCTTAAAAAAATTCCAAAAGGAAAGAACTTAAAAATCTTTTTCAGGCCAAAAATTGAGTTCACTGTCTTACATCATCTCACTGACAAAATGCAACTTAATATGACAAAGGTCTGAGCAGTTCCAGTTAGGCTAAATCAAGTAATCTGGGTAGCTTGCATGTCCAGTTTTTTCACTTGACTTGAATTGATAATCAAACAATGACCAATTGAATTAATGTTAATGTTAATAATTTTCCAAGAACATGACACTTGAATATTGTATCTAAGTTTATGAACCCAAAGAAAACGTACTTCGTTTTCAAATTGCACAACCTCAAAAGAACTCAAGAAGACAACATGCAGTCCAAGAAGTGGTTTTCAAAGTAAATGGATTATACAAATGAAATACTTCAGATTTATTTACATAAAATTCTAAGTCTTGTTTACATGTAAATACTGTGCATGGGTATTTTCCACTCTGTGAATTAATAATTTTGTTCGACTTTAAAGATGAGATTTGTCCAATTATAACTGTCAGTACAAGTTAAGCCCTTAATACTAGTATTAGCTTTCAGAGACTTGTTTCAGCCTCACCCTATTGTAGTCTGACTAGACAAAGGTTTTGGCAGGGGTTTGCTCATAGATTAGTTCACTGGTGATTGTAAATGCAAAACAAAAATTGAAGAGGCGTGTGCAAAAAGAATGCTGTATCTCCATGACTGTAAAGACTGAAATGCCTTATTGTTTATTACCAACTGTAGTTGTTGAAACTGGCCCCCTCACTGTACTGTGCTGCACTGGTCATCAGTTCCCAAGCTTCAACCCCCACTCAAGAGTGGTATCATCATTTCAACCGCAACGTGTGAACTGGGAGACAGGCCAGAGCCAAACCAGTGGGACTGCTTCACCAAAGCCTTATTTCCAAACGCTGGCTGTATTGTAGCCCAGCCCAGCTACCAGACAGGAGACATAAACACACCACGGCTTTAAACATGGAAATCCACCAGGCCTGTGAAATGTTTGAGCTCTGATCTCACTCTTTCCAGCATCTCTCCAGTCCAGAAGTCACACCAGTGGCATGCACTGGGGTGGGGGTGCAATAATGACCTTTCAAATGTCAAATCAGGACGCTTTTTTTTTCTCCCTGCATTGCTCGGATCTATCATCTGGTTCATCAAAGAATGCTTGTGACAAAATCCATGTTGTCTGGGCCGTGCCCTCCAGCTGCACCGGTCTAGCGGTCTAGCGTTGACCCCGTTCGCCCCCTCTGTTCCTAGTGCCCTGACGATCACAGAGCGCGGCCCTCTGCCAGGTTGGGATCAGAGTTATGGTTTTTGTTTTGTGCCCCCATGTCACTGAATCATCCCAGCACAACCAACAGCCTTCCCCCTGACAAAAGGGTTACTTTGAGGTTTTGCGGGTGAGTGATGCTGGGAGGGGAGGGGGTTTACAGAGGTGCTCAGAAGAGAGAGTGCAATGAACTCTTTTGAGAGCCGCAGTGATGAGTAATGGAGCGGGCTTGTGAGAACCAGCGTTGGGGGGCCATTTGTGGTTAAACATGAGCGTGTCGCCACATACCATTGTGCCTTTTCCCATCAGCCGGCCCTCCCTCCCCCAGCATCCCGTTCCAACCCCCTCCAGGGCGTAGACAGCACATTCCATTTCTATCAATAGATGAGGAGGGAAAATGGATGATTTATCAGTTCAAAGATAGCCAAAACCAGAGCTGCTGGCAGTTGTGGTGAAGCCACTGACAAGTGATTAAAGCAGTGCTCTTCGTCTGACTTTGAAAAGAAATCAGCAAACTCAGTGAGGGTTTTGTTTGTTTGTTTTTTATAAGAATGCTGTTTCAAGGAAGAAAATCAACTAGAAATAATAGTTAATTTGTTCATTAGCAGCAATTTGGGGGATTATTCAGTATAATATCAAAGGTAATAGCAGATAATAATGCACTTAATTATGCACATGTTTGCTCTTTCCATGTAATTCAGTGAACATAATTTGGCTTTTCTAAATATTAAAGGATACCACAGAGCAATCATCTGCATTAAATATATTTCAAGAGCTTATTACATCTAATTTATCATCCTGCTGCCATTATGAGAAGGTTGTGTGATTATGATTAATGCCCATAATACAGATGTTTCTCTAAAAGTGCTGTCAGAGGCACACTTTCACACAGCATTTTCAGTACTCCTTTAAAAGTAGAGACTTCAGGCAGCAACACAAGACCTGGGAAAACAGCTGGCAAATGCCATAGCACCCCCTACTGTTGATTGTTATTGAATTTACCATCTCATCTTTTTATATATACAATAGTGTTCATATGCTCTTCAAAACACAGTATGAAACATTTTAAACACTAAAGCAGATCAATCATATTGTTTTAATGTGCATTCACTCTTTGTCTTATTGTTCCTCACATACACTTGGTTTGAAGATTCTGCTGAGCGGCTGTAGAACTGCCCAGTGGAACCATTTGAACCACAGGTGAAATTTAATAAAGCGTTGATGTAATATTGTTTCTTCCCAGGGTGCCGGAGACAGCTTTATTGGAGCACTGGCATTTTACATGGCTCATTATCCCACAATGCATCTGGATGAGATGACCCGCAGAGCCAATCATGTGGCAGGAGTGAGCGTGCAGTCAGTCGGCACACAGAAGTCTTACCCTTTCAGAAAGGACCTACCAGCTGAACTGTTCTGAGAGCAGCAAGTACCAGTTTAAATGTACCAAGTCTGACGTGGGTTGTATGAAATAAACTGTTTTTGAGAAATCCAAGAATGAAAAAAAACAATGTTATGAACTACTGAGGATTTATAATGCTGTGACCATTGTTACTTTAATATAAAGCTTAACATGGCTTTGATTGACTGTCAGTCTAAGTTATTTGATGAGTGCCAATGTGATGACAAGCCTACTTACAACAGACAAGTATTCATTTTTGTTAAACTTTCTTTAATCTCTGTAGTTTTTAATTGTTCAATAATTGACACGCATCTTGACACTTAGCTTGTACAGCACACAACTGAATTAATTTATTTAATTACCCCAAATGGATCATACTTCAAAAATGGTTTAATTACAGGTACCTGGGTTACATATGAAGTTGTACAACACTTGACAGAATCATAATCACTGATTCTACAGAGAGCTGTTAAATAACAGGACTGAGAGTTTCAGATCAAGACAGCTATGCTTGGTCCCAATAAATATGATCACTTTTACAGGAGTAGTTGTTTGTTTTACATGGTGGTAATCTTGAAGCTCAGTCTGGGTTTTCATCGTGCTGATCCAGATCTGAGTAGAAATCCTCTGAAAACGAGTCAGCCAGCCAAGCAGAGATGTTGACTGACGAAACACCTTGTATAATCCATGACAGTAAAAATAGTCTGTTTAAACCTAACAGGTTTATGTAGTCCATATATTTTGGTGCATTGTTAAATCGATCTGATCTTCCTCTTCTCAAAGAATAGGACGTGCTTGTTCACTGCAAAGATAGAAATGAAATGAACAAAGAGAAAATTTTATATATAAAAATATATAATAATATATAATTTTATATAAACCAATGGTTAGGACGATAATATTTTTGGGCACCCCTACCTACATGCATTGGCATAAACACACTCTCAGACACAACCTTTGCTTGCAAACTCCTATAGAATTTTTTTGAAACTGTAATAATACAGAACTGCAATTATAGTTTCTGACATCTCACTGAAAAAAAATTAAATAAGGAACACATCACATGTAAGAGTGGAAGCACTAAAAGTGACTCTGCAGCTGCATCTTCTAATTTTATATCCAACAGTTTTCATTGCTTTCAATTTCAATTGCCTCTCTGCACAGAAATGACAAGTTACCAACTCTCTGGGAACAAACTAAAACCTGCGCAAAGAGATATGCCTGGTCATATTTTCTTGTCTTTGTTTTGACACTTGTGAGGTTTGGTTTAGATTCATCATCAGCTTTACGTTTACCTGGAGGTCCTGTATTGTATTGGGTGACATAACATCAGCTTAAGCTAGTAGTTTATATCATTTAGGCAGTGAACATTTCACTTTTTGTGAGATGGTCATTTCCCAGAATTATTGTCATCGATTCTCTTACTTCTAACAAGTAAATCACAATGTTCATATGGGGCAGGGAATACATTTACCACTGGGTCCATTAAAACCTGGTTATACCAGATTCAGGGTCCATGGGAGTGACTTGTGAAATGTGTCATTCATTTAAAATTCTTATATACAATAGATCATGAAGATTATCATGTCTCGTATCTACTGTAGTGGCTTCCCCACAAAAACCTATACAGCAAATAAATAAATGTGCAGCAGGATCGACATAATGGTGTGAGTGCAGTCCTTTACAATATCAGTTTGTTTTCTGATACAATACAATTCATTTGTGTCTGCCTGTACAAAACCAGAAATAACTTTAAGGTTTTTAACACTGTCTTGGTGGTTTTTATCTCAATGATTGATTCAGTTGATTCAGTGCAAATACAGACAGGTGGACAGGGGTGCTTAAAACACTGACAACCTGGTACAGTTACCAGGTTTATCATTGTATTTTTTCCAGTACAGTCTAATGTTGAGTGTTCTGTGAATGTTAGATCTGCAGAGCATATGTGAGTCATGTCTTACCAAACGGATCATGTTTGCGCATCACCATTTTTTCTCTGAGACGGTTCCTTTTGGTGTTGAAGAAGTAGCCCGTCCCTGCAGCGCTCACCATCTGCACCAGGATGGTCCTGATGGACAACAACATCAGCGAACATTTCAATGATACATGGCACTTGGCATTTGAAGTTTTTCTATTTTATTCATTGCAGTAGTTTGCACTTACTTTGATTTAGCCTTGGCCACTGAAAAATGAAAAAAGAGCAGGAAATATGTATTAAAAACAGGCAGATTAATACAATGAATGCGTAGCAAACTAGCCAAATAGTATGTATGAATGAATACGTGAGAAAGTAAACAAACTAATGGTTCGTTAGCTACTAGCTAAAGATAAAGGAAAGCTAAAGATAGCTCACGACATTTTACGTTGAAAGTGTCACAAACATACTGGAAACATAAAGAGGTAGACGCAAAGTTACAGATATATACAGAAATGTCACGTTAGATAACTTGGTGTTGACTGACACCGGAGAAACAGCAGCTAACCTTGCTAAGTTAAAGCTAGCGAGCTGATTTGACACAGGGCTGCACATTTCCGCAACTCTCTCTGACTATATACAGTAATTAAAATACTCACAATTGACGGTGGTAAGAAACATTT
The DNA here is from genome assembly GCA_037975185.1 of Centropyge bicolor. Taxonomy (NCBI): domain Eukaryota; kingdom Metazoa; phylum Chordata; class Actinopteri; family Pomacanthidae; genus Centropyge; species Centropyge bicolor. The sequence continues at coordinate 12,761,912 of JBBMOC010000010.1, read as the reverse complement.
CATACAATTTAAACCACAACTCAGACACAGTAATAAAGTATATCAATGTTAGCCAAGGTAAGTCACATTGGCAAGTCTGTACATCCGGGTTAACAAGCACTTCCGGATCCTCTTAAAGGTACAGAGCAGCACTGTGAGAGCTGGAGTCATCACAACATACTGTGATCATTTCTAACCTTTCAGAGCAGTGATACATTCAGCAACACACAAGAATGGCCAGGTTAAAATGAAGGAAGAGATTATAACACACTATGTATGAAAAAGACTATCTACCAGGGTGATACTGGCATATGAAAGCTTTTGTTAGACAACCTTCAATAAGGCAAGAAAAAAATGCAAAATGATAAATTCTTTAGGAGCCCACAAGTAGAGAAGGAAGACTGAACAATCATATAGCCTTGTTTTTTCCTTTTAGGTGTTCTTTGATTAAGCCACTTTCCACAGAATGTATTTGTCACCTATGTGTACAGGAAATTTTGATATTCTCAGATGTGACTGAGAAGCTGGCTGTTTTTCAGAGTAGTTGGAGTTGGACACATGATCACTTTTGTCCCTAGGGACACAGAAGATATACAGTCGGTCATGGAAATTATTATTATTTTTTAATAACATCAAGATGTCATCAGTGTATGCAATATGTTTGTCTTCCACATCAGGATATTGCATGTTTAACTGTAGCTAAAGAGGCAAAGTTGGGTATCTCTCCTGGATGTTTGAGATGAGCTTGAAGAAGTCAGGAAAAAAGTAAGATTCGTAAAGGTGCAAAACATTGAATTAGCCGTTTCACAGGACGTTATGTTCAGTTGTTGTCTGTAATGTTGGAGAGACTATGGAGCATTTCCATTTTTATCTTATTCATGTCTAAACAAACCAAACATGTCTCTAATGTTTTTTGTCTTTTTGCTGTAAGACATTGGCAGCTGCCATGAGAGCAAATGAGCATCTGTTAAGAATCTCTGACCAAAGCGTGATTGTCAAATTCAGTTCTGGTGGATGTGGGCATGTAATAATTTTCCTTTTGATATCCAAGAGACCGGCTTTGTCAATTGCCCAAATCTGGCCACAGCTGTTATTTTCTTCTAAAACACTAATGAATATACTGTATATCTCTCACTTTTATGTTTTTCATGCAGTATTACAGTTGACTTCTTCTCATTTTACTTAATTAATTTTGATTTAGTCTCTTGAATACACAAAATGATCAAGGCCATCATGGAAAGATTACAATGTTACTCGTTGTTGCTGGTCATCATGTCTCTGGCCTCAGGGAAACAACTTATATTTCATGAATGGACTGTAAGGAGAAGATCCTCTGGAATGTCCCAAAACCTTAGTGAAAGCCCCCTTTCCCCCTCAAAGTACTCAGGCAGATGAATGGGTTAGATACCAATAATGTCACCATGGAAGTTCCCTCAACTCAAAGCACAAAGTAGTAACTTAATAGCCCTTTTGTGGTGGCAGAGAAACACTGGTGCAATGAGAATTTAGTCTGCCCCAAATGGAAAAGTGTTTTGTCGTTTTGTATGGCTGTATAGCAATGGCAGTGGTTTCCATGAAAGGGCGTGTTCAGAAAATACACAAGAGTTATGTTACTGATAACTGGTTTCGCTCTCATGACATCTAACCTCTCTGTGTATAAGTCACACAGTTCGATGCTAAATCAGTGACAGCAAAAACCATGTATCTGGGTACCTGGTGTCATGAACAGAGGTGATATGTATGACAAATATGACAAATAATCAACATTTATATTTATTATATTCTTGTCAAATATAAAGGCGACAGCAAAGCGGAGGTAAGCGGTATGAGTTGATTATTATTTTAATTTCAATTTTTTAATCCCTCAGATCTTTCATTTAAAAGTACCAATACCACCATGTAGAGATACTCAATTACAAATAAAAGTCCCACGTCAATATTTTTACTTCAGTAAAAGTATGAAGATATTGTCAGCAAAATGTGCGTATAAAATATGAAATGTAAAAAGTATTCACTATACAGATAAAACATTTGTCAGTGCTGCATTACATGATACATTATGCCACTGGATTATAATTACTGAGGCATTAACAATTAAGCAGTATTTTTTATATTGTATCTGGCTGCAGTAGCTAATTTTACCATTTGATCAACCATTTGGTGGTTTTATTTAGAGTACAGACACAGTGACATTCATGGTGTCCATGGATCCTTGTGACTTGGGTGATCCTCTAATCTTTTATCTAATTTCTCTTGCACCACCATGAGGTTGAAATTTGGGGTTTTGAGTGAAATGTGTCAACGACTATTGGATGGACAGACATGAAATTTGGCACACACTTCAGGAATTATACTAACTCTGGTCATCTGTGACTTTTCACCTACGACATCCTTCAGATCAAGATTTTACTGATTTCATTTTTTCAATATTTCATTCATTTCAGAAACAATGAAACTCCCATCAGCCTCAGCTGTACTTTGTGTCTAGTGTTAATTAGCAAATCTTAGCTTAAAGTAAGATGGTGGCCCTGGTAGATATTGTTAAAAATCAGTGTGTCATTGTGTTAGGAATGAAACATGCTGACTTTAACATTGAGCCTAAAGCACCACTGTGCCTGAGTACAGCCTCACAAAGCTGCCAGTGTGGCTGTAGACATCATATCTGTATTTGAATAAAATACACCTGGACCAGTTGTAATACTCTTTAAAACACAAGCATTATAAAAACAGGGGCTGGCATGTCTCTGGCCCTTCAACTATCTCTCCAGCATCCGGTGTATTTTGGTCTGTATGCCGTCACTCAGGAAGAACAATGCCTGAGACCGGTGGAGTAGGAATAATGGCTTGTTTTCCTTCAGAGCTTTTCATCAAAAAAATAGAAGATCCAGTGTGTATGCGGCATTGAGGTCCCACTAGTGTAGAGATTAGATGAAAAGAAAAAGTAGTAATTGAACATGAACTAATGAGCTTAAATAGAGCTGTATTGGTAAACCCAGAAGGGGAAAGCCATGCATTAAAGCGGAAATGAGCATGAATGTTATTGGACGGGCCGACGAGCACTGTAACCAGGCAGGGAGCAGCTGTCAGGATGTGAGTGGAGGAGATTGCGTCACTAAGGGATAATTCTGAGAAGGAGGCTGAGACCACTAGCTCCAGCATCAGCTCTTCTCCTCCTCCTCCACCACCTCCTCCACCACCCCACCCACTCAGCACTCTCCACAGCCACTCCGGACGTTAGCCGCTCTTTCCTTCTCCCACTTCATTGCATTTATACTCTTCACTTTATCTCACATGCTCTTTCTTTTCATTTATGACCTATTACTTTCAGTATCACTGAGGCACTAATTTCTATTTTAGACACTTGAGCTCAGCTTCTTATTCAAAGGGGCTTATAATAAATGAACAGGTATGGCTTGGTGTCTGGTGAATTTGGCAGTTTGTTATCAAGAAACAATAAAAGGAGCACAAATCAGATTTGATTGGTAGTTCATTTCTAAGTGAACGTTGAAGAGCCTGCAAGGCTTTATAAGAGCAGAACAAGTTTTAAGAGATAAATAAGCCTTTGTTACTTCCTAAGAGTGTCTCCCTACTTTAAAATGACACCTGCACTGATTTCCACATTTCATTTGTTAATCAAACAATGTTGCCAAGTATGAATCCCACACACACACACACACACACACGCACACACTGACCTGGAGCTGAAAAAGCCCGCAAACACCTCAAATACTACAATGGCTTAACAAATGCATTATTTACAGCTTGAGTCAAGTTTGCTAGAAACTACAGTTGTTTTATGAAATTACTGAACCTTTTCTAAAAACAAAACTACATTTTCAAGTCTTCAGTAGGAACGATTGGGCTTGTGGCTGAGAGAGGAGGAGGGAAAGCGTTGGCAAACCTTGAGTAACGCAGTTGGTTTTGGTCTTTTCATGAGATTTGCTGACAATGTTGGCCTTATTCTTTAAATGTCAAGTTAGCATTGTCTCTGCTCAGTAGCTCTGACCTTAATAAATTTCCATTTTAACACTCATATTTTTGCTCGTTCACTCAAACGCTTGCTTACTCGCACCCCCAAACACTTACTTACTAATCCACTTACTCACTTGGAGTCACACAGTCTGTCTCCCTTACTCGCTCAAATATTTCCTTAGTCATATATGTCCATAATTTGGCAGACTAACATACTGCCCTATTTACTGTTTACTGCCTGGAGGAAAAACAGACAAAGAGAATAATCAATTTGTTCATCTCTCTATTCTGCTGTCAGCACGTGAGATGGAGCTGAAGAAAGCAGCCTATGATTGGTGAATAGGAAGTTGAATAAGAATGAACTACAACTTCCTGTTTTGATTAGGAAAAAAAACGTATCATTTACATTTTATGACACAACCATTTTGTATACATTAGAGCAGACACAAAGCAACATTCATTAGGAGTCAGTTTCTGATGACTAATATAAGTGCACTGTTCGGTCACTGTCAAGCTCTGTTTTGGTCTCCACCATCTCTTTAAACATTAAGACTTTTTGTGGAAAGTAAGGTTGATGATAGTGGCTAGAGTGAACTAAAACAGTAAACTTCTGTCAGATTGAGAGACCATAAACAGTACACATAGTCATTCCATCCATTGGTAATATAAAAATATTGAATAGCACAGCTTTAAGATAATCAATACTCGAGCCTAAGGGGTGTTGAGTCATGTAACTACAATAAGGAAATATTGTTCACTTTTCATCTGACATACTCCTTGATGAAGTTTTTAAATCAGATGTAGTCTTACAGCCAAAGCACTTGCTGATAGAGCACATGTTCCCTGATGATGATTGCGTCCACTAGCTGACGATTATGAATATTTGTAGGTAGCATGAGAACAGCTCCACAGCCCACTTGCATGTACACACACATGACACAGGCCACCCCCTCCAAACAAGCCTCAACTTGCATATTATTAGCTGTCACAACAACGGTTTGCTGTTCTTTTGACCTACCAACCCGATCGCAGTAGGTGACACGATGACTCACACTCATGCACCGAGTCAGAGGCACCAAACACCACACACTGGTTCACAACTCCCCAGCTTGCGTCAGCACTATGCCCTATTAGCTATTATATAAAAGGAAGGAATGCATAACAAAAGGTGATTTCATAGAGTGTTTTTATCCCTTCACCTCACCACGTCTGTATCTTTACCATCTATAGCAAAGCTGTAGCTTGTTTCTTTTCAAACTATGTGGTGCAGGGAAAGCGTGACCTTTAAAGGCAGGGAGGAAGACCCTGCCTACAGTTTAAAGATTTATGACTTGTCATATAAGAAGTGCAGGGGTGTTCACAATTTATCATTAGTGTATATACAGTGGTGGCCCCAGGGAGTATTTTATGGTGCGAAATAAACGAAATGCAACAAAAAAAAAAACAAAAAAAAAAATCAAACAAAAGATTATTTAAAGATTAAAACAAGCCCCACAGTGCAGTCTTCATTACATCCCACAATATGAAAGATCAACATCAATAAGATCAACATTGTGACTATGTTGTTTGTAGTATAAAACAGGTTTCTCTTAAGTGGTGGAAAGGTCAGGGGCTCATCCAACGGGAAGCAGGATTGTGCTCCCTGAATTCTATGGGAATCTGGTCACATGATTTGTCTTGAGTTGTACTAAGTTGCTGGAGTAGCCCTTTAATTGTTGGTCAAGAGAACGTTTTGATGATGACAAGGAAATATCAGACTAATGGCCAGAAATGAACAACAGATGGTAGAATTTACTTCCAAAATAACTGCAAATCAGTGAAGATCACATCCTGTTGTTGTAAGCTGCAGGAATCTTGCCTCTCCGCAGATCTATAATGGTTAGTGTCGTGGACAGCTCCTGCATCCCTGTGGGTGCCAGGATCAGCACCTTGGACAGCTGTCATGACACTCAGTAGAGTGCAGGTCTCTGCCACGTCTACAGGCAAGATGGCAGCTAAGATAACAAAAACAGGGATTTATTCATTTCATATCATGCTAACTTTAGTGGATTCAACATTTTGAGTATGGAATTTGGCTGTAGATGCTTTGGTTCAAGACGAGACTGAGCGTTTGGCCTGCAGGTAAATGACCAGGTAAACAGGTATTTTTAGCCTAGCTGATTGCTGGAAATGTATTTTGCTATGTTTACCGCATAACAAAAAGTGGTAAAGACTGCTGAAAAGATACTTTACTTGCTCATAATGTAGCCTACTAATATTAATCTGAATTCACAACACAATCCACTCAGATACCAAAATTGTCCCTAGCACAAACAAGATTCCAAACTAAACCTGTTGTTGATCACTGTCGACCCCTACTGGCCGGTCAAGTAGAGCGAGGGGTCAACAGCATATAACAGCAGTATAAAGCAGAGAATCAATGAAAAATTGAATCACCCCAGTCTTAGGAGATCTTACACCTGGAGAAGATTAAAAAAAAAAAAAAAAGCTGATTTATCTGGGGAAATCTACTTCTCAAGCTAAGGGTCGTTCCCTTGGATTTGCATTGTGGTATTGGTAATGATGGATAATCATGAAAAGGTATATTACAATCTACAGTAGCCAACAGGGTTGGTTTTTTTGGATACCATTAAGTAATAATGGCACTAAAATGGAATTTTCATGGGATCACCAAGATAGTTAGAATTCATCCTCAAGGGACCAAAAATATCCCCTTCAAATGTCATGGCCCATAGTGTTCATCTTATGTTACTCTGGACCAAAGTATCAAGCGACCAAAACTGCCTTAATCCTTTATCGGGCAAGTGACTATATTTTTGGTAATTTACAATTTACAAAAGTCAAAAATTTAGAAAAATTTTACAACAGAAATAAAGTAATCACACTCTAAGGTTGTTTTTTTGCATTTCAAAGTATTTCAATGAGTGCCCTATAAAGGGTGAAAGGAGTCTTTAGACATTTAGGGAAATCCACTTATTTGCTGTCATAGCAAGCATTAGATGAGAAGATTGATACCACTCTCAAATATGTATAGTAAATATGAAGCTGCAGCAGCTCATTAGCTTCGCTTAGCACAAAAATTGGAAACTGGATAACAGCTCTTCTAAAGTTCATTGATTAAAAGGCTCCAGTCATGTGCCGAACTGTTTTTGACAGTTGAAAATAACTGAAGGTTCAAGATCTTAACAAGTTAATTCAGTAGCTATTGCAATGTTGTAATCAAGATAAACCATGGATCTGCTCTTCTGACAAGTGGCCGGTGATTGATTTTGTGGACTTTGTGTGCTTTTACACCCACATCTTCACTTACATTGCAGCACTGAACCGAAAGACATTATCGCTTACCCACAAAACCACCCTGTGTGCTGTCAGCACGTCCTCACATTCTGTCTCTAATTCATTATCAGTGAGGCTGTTCCAGAAAATGCCGCTTGATCTCATCACACACTGGTTTCCTTTCTCTCGGGAGCTTTTGAGGCAACTTGTCTCTGTCTGTATATCTTAATCCAGCTGTCCAAGACGACTGGGAATTCTCTCCCAGAGTGGTGTTTTGCTTTGAGCGTGACCCAGATTTGACTGTTCATGTTCTGCTCGCAATGATAAGATCTAATCTCTTGTTTACATGACGGCACAAATCACATTTTTGCTTTGTTCTTGTGTAAATCCAGTAAACAGCATTTGCATTTGAACATGCTGTGTTACCAATATTCTCTGTGCCATTTATAAAATGTTTTTTTTTTTTTTACTATCATCACTTGCAACCGGAATCTTATGCAATGCCTGTTTAAAGTCATAGGTAGGAGCTGGTAGAGGCAAAAACAATAATAGCAGAAAGGTCTGAATTGTCTTTCCACTTGCGTAAATGGGAATGATTGTGTCAGTTATGATGTCATGCACTGATGTGCATCAGGTCGCTATGGTTACACCAATCTTGTGATAGTAAAGCCCCCAGATTGGATTTCTACGTAGGCAACAAATCTGTGAGCGTGAGCTTATGGTCTGAAGAGTTGAATTCAGTCAATAAAAAGTAATTAAGAAGAAAATAAAAATTCTTATGAAAATCATCATGTGTACAATAAGCTATAGTGTTTTCTCTGAAAAGATTCAAATTCTATCATATCACCTTGAAAGCATCCTTTCAGAATAATGAATAAACCTTTTAACCTTTCCCAAAGTGTGTTTCCTTTTCACACCAAAAGTGTCAGTTCCTGCTCCTCTATATTCAGCTCAGTCCTATATATAGGCCTGCTTGATGAGTCTACAATAGCCTGCTACTTTACATAGTCATACTGATGACCACAGCGTTGTTAGGAGTAATGTTATAAAACAGGCAGCCAGTGTGTCCTCCTCCCATCTGTTCTCTCTCCTCTGTCTCTATTTCTCTGTGTTCCATGACGCAAAGCCTGAGTGGGAGTGGACAAACCTTCTGCTCCCTGAGAGGACTGAGTGGGCTGCCGCCATCCGCTGTGTGCGCACCAGAGATGGAGGCAGAGATGGAGGTATATGGTGGTAGAGAGGAAGGAGAGACATTTGAACAACAGTGAGCGGAGAGGAGAGAAGGCGACAGTGATGGAAGCAGGAAAGTTAATAACGGGGATGAATGGGGAACAGGAAAGGAGGGAGTGAATGACAGTACAGATTTTTAGGATGGATTTGTCGGAGGGAGGTAGACGTGGCTGAGTGAGAAAATGCAGAGAGAAAAATAAGGAGGAGGAGATGAGGGGATGAGACACTAATAATGGGGAGATAAGCATAGAGGAGCAGGAAGCAGGCGGAAGACAGACAAACGAGGAAAGGACTGGTTGGAAATACAAATATCAGGAATCGGAGTGATAGGCCCTGAATGACATCTTGCCAGGATATTATTCTTATTCAGCCACTTTTTTCAAATAAACAGCTCAAGTATCAAATCAGTGCCATCAGCTGGGCTGTCTGGTCAATGGGGTCTTTCACATGTACATAATAACATAATGCAAATGTTGCCAGTACTCAAAACAGTACAACTCAATAATTTACATGATCAGTTGACATAAGACCTCAGCATATTTCTTCTCATCTAGTAATTTCATAAACATAATATTTAGATTATTGTGATTAATTATTGTGTAATTTACTCACTATTTCCATTATCTTACTGTAATAATCTAATAATAATCTAATAGAGATAGTAGATCGATATATAGATACATAGATAGTTGCTCTGATCATTAAGGCCTCTGAGATACATCTCTGGCTATAAAAATGAAACTGACCTGACTTGACTCAAGTTAATTATCGGATTCTTAAGTGACCTGTGCCTATTGACAATAATCATTTCTCTAAATAACCCTAATACAATCTATTAGCTGCGGTCATGTAGAAATCCCCTTCCTCTAGAGCTGTGAGTTTAATCATTCGAGCTCAGTTGGGCTGATTTAGCTCTTTCTGGGTAAATAAAGAAAGAATGGAAAATTTACCTGAAACATTTCCTTCAGGTAATTTAACCTAAAGAAAAATATCTGTTATCACCAGCTAGTTTCTAACTTGACTAAATGCTTCCTGGTGCAGGGCAGCTAATGCACAGTGGGTTCATCAGAGCTTTTTCATTGGCTAGTGAACTTTACTGAGCTCTATAGGCAAGCGCTATGAATTGCATCAACATTTATGAACTCCTTCATGTTGTAACTATAGCACTCCCACCTCCATATTAGCCTGAAATTGGCAAGATAATCAGAGCAAAAATATAATATGACGATGACGAGCTAAAACACTATAAACAAAAGTACTTTTTCATTTGTTACTTAAGAAGTCTTGGGACAGTGGCCAAACAGTGCACAGGGTGGCAAATGAGTCCTGAAATATGGGTCTATAAATGCAGGCAATGTGCTATTTCCCATATATAATTAACAAAAAACATTGATATCTTACATATATTTCAGCATTTTTTTGATCACTTAATACTCTAAATTCAGTTTATTTTACATAGTTGCTTTCTTAATCAGATTATTCTCACATTTTGATTTGCTTTTTTTATGCCAATTTAAATGTGCCCGGTGAAACAATCGTTATGAATCGATGGCCCTCATATTGACCTCTATTTCCTGATCCCTCCCTCTCCTCCTGCCTTATTCTGCTTATCTTTAGTAACTCCATCCCCCTCCTCATCCATCGGTGGCTATTTTACAGTTTGGCTAAATCCAGCTCTGAGGTAACAAGTGACACCTTCTGTTTCCATGCTTCCGGTCGCTAGGCAACCTCAGCAATTATGCCACTGCCAAGAGAGGGAGGGGAGGAAGTAGCACCCGAGGCCCCCTGCCTCCGTTAATCTTGGCCGCGGCCGGTTGGGCTTCATCCTTCATCTAAGTGCAGTGCTTCCATACCAAGCCAGTGACGAGGGCCGCTGAAGCACACTGTGTCTCCCACTGCTCTCATTAAATCAGCTCTCTTTCCTGTGTTACAGAGATACAGTTGTGTGCAAAGGATGCCTATGAGGAACTGACTGGTTGCACCAAAACACTCTGCTGCCCTCTGTTGTCCTCCACAGTTGAAGAATGACTGAATCGTCGAACAGAAAAGTTGACAATTATTACTATGATAATAATGGTAATATAATTTTTTGATTTTTCAAAGCTTTAAAAACTCAGCCTACAAAGTGCTTTACACATGGCAGCAAATTAAAAGCACCGAATAGGAATGTGGCAAAAGACTTAACTAGACTTCATTAAATAGGTCAAATAAATTCCAGCGATGTAGGATTTTTACAAATTTGGTAAAATCAAGTAAAAATGTAATGGTTGATACTGACTACACTAGTTTCATTTCTTAATTGCAAACCTCTGGTTTTAAAGTGGGACTGTGGAACAAGAGACCTTTGCTTGAGGATCTAATGCTACAGCTACAGGCTCATCTAGGACTGAAAGGTCTTGAAGTCACCTGCTGGTTGTCCATTATTATTTCATGCTGTGCAGCCAAATGTTGTCCAAACTCAAAGTTTCCAAAGATACCAAATATGTCTGAATCTTGAAGAATACGAGAATACATTTGCATTTGATGGAATGGTGCGGCAATGAGATAACATGGAGTCTTGGGTTTAATATTCCCCAGCATAAAGCTTCAATGAGCTAGAACAAGCTGAAACAGAATATATATATATATGATAGTGTCAGCAGTGGTGAAAAAAAGTATTCAGATCCTTTACTTAATAAAAGTAGCAATGCCACACCATTAATACACTCTATTATGTATTTAAACTACTTAAAGTTTACTACATACAAAAGTATCAACAGCAAAATGTACCTTAAGTATAAACAGTAGTGTGGTGTTATTAATTAAAATAATAATTTAAAATATAAATAAAATATGAATATTTCTTATATTATTGGAATATTGCTATAGCTGGTCAAGAGTGGTCTTTTGTATAACTGTAGCAAGGCATCATATTTTATACACTGATTGTGTATTTCTATGTAAAATCTTGATCTTACTACTGTCAAATAAGGTAATGGAGAAAAATGTACAAAGTCCATGTCAAATAGTTGAATAATATATTTTCATTCATTCATTTAAAAAAAAGCACCTTGAAGTTTTACATTCCTTGGAAATCATAGCTTTTCATTTTTTCTTGCATATTTTCTTTTTAATATATTTTTGCCCATAGAGAAAATAGCTGGTTCCAATTAAGACACACACATGTACAGTGATCCACTATGTTGGCGTAGTCAGATGGCAATGACACATTAATCTGAGTTTTGTATCTGACTACAGGACATAGATCAAGGTTGCGTGCTTACAGAGATACTATATTTTCCATTCAGAGGTTCACCACACTTTGTTCCACAAGAATGAACATGAGTGGAATCACACTTAAATAGAAACAGAGGAACAGTTGCTGAGGAAAATATGCTTTTAAAGGCCATCTTGGTGCGGCTAACATCTAATGGAAAAGGTCGCACATGTATATTTGCACATGCATATTTAACCAACCCCCCCAACAAGGTGCCGCTGTAGGTTCACATTCACTTCTTGAGTTAAAACATAATGTTTGTGAATGAAAATTGTATTGATCCAATAGCTGTGGTTTTGCTCTATTTCAACTGAGAGAGCAACTTTTGGTTCCTCAATGAAGTCATTTGTTAAAGCTAACGTGTTATAGGGCACAAGACCAATGTGCGGTCAAAGAAGCTATCTTTGGCAACAGTGTCTGTATCAGCTGTTTAACCTGCAACTTAGATCATTTCTCCTTTTTTTGCTCCATAGTCATCAAAAGTCATTCACTGTCTAAATTATTACTTCATCTTCATGTGATACCTTCACGCATTTTGTCATCCCTGTAACACACTGTGTTACAGCATCGCTCTGAAAAAGCTTTATGTCATGATCTGTGACATCTGTGAGGCTCTTTTGGATTAAAACACATATTCATATTGTTTCTTAATATGCATGTTGATGTTTTATTCATATCTTATATTGTTGCTTTAAAATTTTGTGTTAAACAGAAGCATAGATGTGTTTGAAGGAGTATCTCAACATTTTGGAAAATATTTTAAAATTTTTAAGGAAATGATTGAACTTAGAGGAAAAGATTGCCATGGGTATGCTATACACTGTAAAGAATGCCTTTAATGGCTTCGGTTTAGACTACAGGATTTTCCTACATATACAGCAGGAGTGGCTAAGTTCATATATTAACCTTTGAACAGAGCACTATGCATTTCTTATTGGAAATATCACTGTGTCTCTGTGTTTCAAAGATCTTGAGGGCATCTTGTCCTGACTCTTTAGTTTAACTGCGTGTCACAGATTATATAGTATGTTGTATCATGTATATTGATAGAAAACCCTGAGCTGAATTATCCAAATTGAAGCTATTGAAAACAGCTACAATGAGTATTTTCACTGGCCATGAAAGCGGCATGTCTCATGACCATGTTGGTCTGTCAGTTGGTTCACCACTTTGGTCCAGACTGAAATGTCGCTGCAAATTGATGGATTGCCATAAGATTTGGTACAGACATTTATTGTCCCCTGATGATGAATCACAGCAGTTTTAGTGATTCCCTGATGAGCAGCACTTTTCAGTTGTAGATTTTATGTTATAAGTCATGACAGTTATTGGATGCATTGCAATGAAAGTTGATATAGATGTCTATGGTGCCCAGCAAATGAAGTCAAATGACTTTGGCAACTCCCTGACTTTTCATCTAGCGCCACCAGCAGGTCAAAGTTTTCATATATTTAATGAATTTAACTAAACTTAACTCCAATAACTAAACCCTAACCCTGAAGTAAAATAGCTTATTGTAGCTCAGACTCATTCAAAATCATTACATTCAATTTCTATACAAGTTTGAATGTCATGACATCCACTAGTTTTTAGAGTATTGTTGCACATAAGATGCAAAATTATGTTTTAAAATTTGAACAAATTTGGAAGTCTGATTAAATACAGGAAATTTGGAGCACATTCTGTGTCACACAGTAAAACTATATAGGCCTACTGAAAATGTATAGTGCTGCTAAAAGAAAAACAGTCACTTTTTGTGGGATAAGATATGAAACATACTGTTTTAAATGATAAGTAACTCATATGTCTGAAGTGGAGTTTATGGTTTTAGATATATGTTGCAAATGGATCAAATGTGCTGATTTGATTCATTTCCCTTCTTGATTTGAGTTATGCCTGAAATGAGAATATAAATATAAATCCTCAGTGGAGCAACTGCAATTTTAAACCATTTATGCCTTTATTCCACAGGAAAAAAAAAATTCATCTCATTTCTAAATTTGACAGTCATTCTTCCTATAAGGGCGTGTTGCCACGGGCCAAGTGCACTGTTGTGTAAACAAGACCTGTGAAGCAATGGGAGAGAGAAGCAGAGAGTGAGACAAGGATTGCGTAAGGAAGCCTGTGCTTTGTGTTTTTTTTTTAAAAACACGGTAGAGAGAAAATAGCAGCTTGGGAGACTAAAAGTAACCTCTACAGCACAGATGGTCCCCACGCTTTCCGCCAGTGGGTCAGTGGGTGAGGGAAGAGTGGAGGGGAGTGGAGGCAAGAGGAGAGGCTGTGGCCGTACGCCGCCATCCAGGCGAGAGTGTGGGCGACGCAGGCAGCAGGAAAGAGAAAGACAAGGACTTCCAAGGCCAAGTGGGCCGAGGTTTTGCAGGATACACTGCTAAAAACGGACGTGATGACGCTCAGAGGTCAGCCGGCTGATTTGTCATCAGCTATTTCAGCAATGTTAAACAACTGACAAGGGAGAGGGAAAAAGTGTTGACATCACTGGTACATGCTCACATCACTTCTTGCCCCCACATTCTTCCGATTGTTCAATCATCAAGGCAGAGAAATCAGGCACTGTTTACTGGATTTCAGATTGTGCCATATTTGGTAGTCATGAGTCCAGCTGGCTGAAAACTTGTGTCACAGCATCACCTTTAGGTGGTCTCTGGTCCTACCTCTGACTGCATCAACCCAGATCTCTTCTCTTCTCTTCTCTTCTCTTCTCTTCTCTTCTCTTCTCTTCTCTTCTCTTCTCTTCTCTTCTCTTCTCTTCTGTCTGTCTGCTTTGTGAAAGTGAACCTGTCCTCTCTGAATCATACGACCATTCAAGCCTCATGAATAAATGATGAATAACTCCGACGAGCCGATGCTGAACTCTACGATGAACTCTTAATCTGTTACATCTCTTACATGCGCTGGAATTACTTAGACGCAAACGTACGGTAAATGACTCAACTTCAATTGAGGAAGAGAGAAACATTGCTGACTTCTGACCTTTAACAAGGAATGATTGAATCATCCTGTAATGTAATCTTAGGATAAGCAAATTTGTACTTTTGCCTTAAAGTGTCACAGAAGAATGAACAAACACCTTTCACACCCCTGCTCCCTACATATATTTGTTGATACGCGGAACCTGTTCAGCCTACACTGGAATGACCTGTGCAGTATCAGCGAGCAGCCAGCAGAGAGCAAGCAAGACTACTGCTTACACTGGAGCTGTGTCTGCTGTGGCAGGCACAGGAAACATGATGCAATTTCCAGTGAAAAATCTACAGAATAATCACTGGATAAAAATGGACTAGTTACACTTAAGATTAGTTAGTCATTCAACAAAGTCCAACTCCTCTAATACAGCATTGCTATTTGCAGTGATGGATAGGATGTGGATGGACTCAGCATTAAAGCTGGAATATAAAGAACCTTAAGGTGGCCCCTACCTCAACTTGAGGTTCTATATCAAAATCTAGTTTCATGGCTTGAGTATTTCAGGTAATATTAAGCTGGCATGCTGCAGATGACAAAAATAAATCAGTGTTTAGCCAAATAATTATAAAACTGGTGATGAGTAATCTAAGACTATATGGGGAGGAACACTGGTTAGTATTTGGTCCTTCCAAGGGAGCTCACAGCTCATTTTGCCCTATGGCCCCATAGTGGACTAATGTAGTCCTAACATAAATTTGCCTTTTTGAATATGATTAAGAGTTTTTTTTTCAGTTTCTTATTAGCTAAAGAGGAATTTTGCAGAAAATGACAACATATTAACAGAAAAACATTTTTATCTCCCTTTTATGATGGATTTATATTATTTTCTCTTTTCATTTTTTTTAATAGTTGGGCATTTTTAAGAGACCCCCCCCCCCCCATTTCAGCTGCATTACCCACCTCCACCACACACATACAATGCTGTTCAGAGGATTTGTGACTCTGTACAATCAAGATCATTAGTTTGACGTAATCCATTTATTCCTTGCCTCTATATAAATTGTACAAATGCTGCCCTCATGTGGCCAAAAACGTCAGGACAAGAACCCACAAAATGAGTCAAGCAGGCTTCTAGTCTCCTTAATGTTTGGACAAGGACTGCACATCATCATAAATATGTTGTACTCTTTCTTTTATTATGATTTTGGACAGTTTGTATTTATTAGAAAAACAAGCACTTGTGACACGGGTTACACAGGCCTTGTGTATTGTTGGCTTGTCAGCTATATTCAGCGGCAAATTGGATTTGCATTGAGCTTGACCTGGAGTCAAGCCACAGGTTCTTTGGAAAGTTTACCAGGTCATTGGCCGGAGGTGTTAAGTGAGAAAGCCTCTCACACAAGAAACAAGTGAGTCAGAAATCTTTAAAGGCACAGCAGCAGAGACATGTGCACTGGACAGACTGGCTAAAACAGAAGTTATTATGATAAATCTAATGCATTGATTTCATATTTCCAACAGCACGTTCTGGAATAAACAGAGTGATGCTGGATATTGTAACATGATCAGTAATAGTCACACTGGTTGAACTGGCAATGAAAAGAGACGTCTGCAGAAACTCATTCAATACATAAACATTGAATACTGTCATCTAAATAAGTTCCAGTTATGTTTGGAACATGTTGAATGATAAAAAACTTTATTTTCATGTCAGTTATTTTCTCATAGTGTTATTTATTAGTGTAATACAAAGCAGACTTTAGTTTGCGGAGCATGGAGCATATTTCTTTTTTTACAGGATGAAAATTGAAACAACAAATGCAGGACATGTGTGCAACATATGTACACATGCAACTACATTTTAGAGGAGACTGTTTGAAATGAATGACATCATTGAAACTGGATGCCCCACTTACACCAATTATACCTGACATACTCTCCTCCTTCACATCTCCCTCTGTCTGTCTATGTCTGTGTCTCGAGCTTCATGGGAAGGTCTGGTTGTTGTTGGCCACTGGAACAAAACTAAGGTTAACCACTGTAAAAAAAAAAAAAAAAAAAAAAAAAAAAAAAAAAGAAGAAGAAGGACACCACACAGTGGAGGGCATCATAAATGGAAATTCTAATTCAGATGTGGAAAGATTTTCTGTCCGAGAAACTGCAGCACCTGCAGCTGTGTCAAACATTCACTGTGTTTACATACTTCACTAAAAGGGATTGCCCATTTGTTCTGCTGTGTAAATGTAATATCCCACATAACACTGGATAATATATTAACATTCATACATTTGTTTTTAATATTTTGATATTGGAAGTCCCACAATGCACACACGGTAACATTTTGCCTTTATGATACCACAAAGTCTTGTGTATCTGTTTCCATTGTGCCATGAGACAAAGTGAGAAACCTTGCGTTATAACCGTCATCTTTATGTATGCACTTATTAGGGTAATAAATTACAGTGACGCTACAATTCAAAGACTGAAAAAAATCTCAAACAAGAGTTTCTTTGACATCCCAGAAAAGGTATATGTACATACACACACACACTACAAAGAAATGTTCCTCTGACAGGCAAGATCAGACCATGTATTTAAGTAAATTATTTATTTATATTCAGCTTATGTCACAGGCTCATCACACATCTTGTGGAAGATGATTTAGCTGTAAAAGTTTGCCTTTATTAAGATGGTTTGAAAATCAAGCAATCTAGCAACTCAACACTATTACTGCTTTCATGACGACCTCAGAGCTCCTGTGGTAAACTGCATTGGTGGAAAGCAGTGACAGTGATGAATACTGTGCTTTTGACTCCATAACACTGATTTTACAACTACAGGTATACATTTCTTCAAAAATTAGGATTTTACATAATAAAAATTGAAAATAGAAATATATTAAGCAATTAAAATGAAGTCTTTGTTACACAGCAATGCACTGGTAATAATAATTCAATTACATCACAGTATAACACATTAGACATTGGGATGTCTATAGATTGAATAACATGGATTCAATTTCACCTTGCTAAAAGTAGGGTATGTTATGAATATCCTTCTGGAGACAGTCAATATTAAAAGACTATATCTTTTTACATGATATACATTTGGACTTACCATAGCAGGAACAGCACAACGGTAACTAACTAATTAACAATGGCTTTATTCCATTTAAGGCATTCCAGAGAGGCAACACCTCACAGGAATGCAATGCCACCTGAATGAATCACAGCCATCATTTATGTTCTTAATTACACCTGCATTAACCTTAATACAAGTACAGATATTGAAACACAAAATAATTTCTACCACCTTTTGCAATTGATTTAGAATAAGTTTATAATGGCTGCAGATAAACTGGAGGAGGAGGAGCTGCTTTATCAAATCACACATACTTTGCTGCTGAAGACAGACATGTTTTTAGTGTATATGAATTATGATCTGGCCAAAGAGGAAGTAAACAGACAATGTGGCTTTAACTTTCGGCCCTCCTCCTCCTAGCGTCACGCGGCGGCGCAGCCAATCAGAGGGCGGTACGCTCGGGCCGGAGGAGCGCCGTGTGTGCTCGCGGAGCGGCTGCGTGCAGTCGGCTGTGTGTATGTGTGTGAGTGTGCGTGTGTGCGTGTCTGAATGCGGGTACAAGTTGATGTTATTTTTCTTTTGTCTTTTTTTTTTTTGCGAACATCTTTGAATTAAGCTGCGGGAGGCGGCCGGGTCTGTGGTGAGGGAGCCATCTATCAGAGCCAGACGAGGTGGAAAGACAAACACTTTGAGCCGCTCCTGAAGTGAACAAGTTTGGTGCCGCAGTGAAAACAATCTACGCAGTTTGACAAATATCGGTGTGTCAGTGTTTTGACAGCAGCTAACCTGAAGCTAAAGAGCACAGCCGGTGCGTTGTCGTTGTGTTTGCTAGTTTAAAGTGTTGCGTTGTTGTGCCTTCTTTTTAAATGTGCTCATGTTAGCTCGTGAAGTTGCCGTGAACGTCACATAAGACACAGTCATAAAAAGCTAATTGTAGGGGATCAAGCCATAAGCTACTCAGAGGAAAATGCTAAAGACGCTGACCAAGAAGCTAAGAAGACATTCACTCAATGAGATCCATCCTTTCCACCTAAAGGTAAGTTTGACATACTATTTACTATTACATATTATGTATTCTTTAAAGTAGTTCAAGGGATGTACTACTAAAATACACAATAATAGTAGCGGCTTTACTTTACTCTTGTGACACTTGTAGGCCAGACAGTATGAGCTCACAGCCTTGCTTGTTATAATGACTTCATTAACACTTCTCCATTTCTCCTTCACACACACACTCTTACACACCATGAGACACACACTGCACAGCCTCTCTGTGCAAATGTCCAGCCTGTGTGTCCTGATGTTGTTTGGAGATATTTTCTGCTCCTAAGCACCTCAACCCATTCATTACCATGTTAGAAGGAATTCACTTCTTCATTGGCTTCACAGGACCGAGCCAGATGTTTACAGGAAAGGAACCGGAGATCTGCACTGCTACACAAACACATCAGCAAACATGTGGCGTGTCAACAAACTCTCCCCCTCGGACGAACACTTGGTTGACTCATAAACTGCACTTCAGCTGTTTGTCATTTGAGAAATAAGAGTAATGTGTCCACACTTAGGGTCCAGAGTTCTGTTGTGTGGAAGAGAGGATGATCTGTTTGAGGGTCATAGCTGTGAAACTAGTCCAGGTTTTTTTTTATCTGCAAAGAGAAAACTGTAGTTTCAAGGTGGAAATAGCTCCATGTGCATTGGGCTAGGGGTTGGCAGTGGAAGCTCATTTAGATGAGACTAGAAAAAAACCCAAACATTACAGTAAAAAGCTTATTGTTGCGAGCTATTATTGTCGCGACATCTACAACTTTACCCTCCAATTTTCCACAACAGAGTCCATTGAAGTGCTGCTCAATTGTTCCTGCCTGCTCGGTTTGCGTAGTTTGCATAATGCCTCTTTTTGGTGAGTGGAGGGGTGAATTGTATCCAGCATGGGTCACTAACTTGTTCCATCCACAACAATATTCTGCGTCAACCAACTGTATAGTCAGTCGCATGGCAGCCATTTTGTGCCAAAGTGCTCCTGATCAAAGGCCTGGCTGAGGATACAAGGAAAAGTGTGCCATCCCTGTAGTCTACTTTGTGTCTGTGTGCTCTGCTCAGTATTAAGAGTGAGTGTGATGGGAAAAGTGAATTGTGTCTAAGCCTGTGGCTCACATCCTGAAACTGATACACTATTTACAAGGAATGCGACTGATAACAACGCTGATTGCTAAGTCAAAATATGAAGACACAACACATGCCTTTGTCCTTTCTGCCAAATACATTTGGCTAACCTCTTGGTTTGTTTACAACCTGTCTAATCATCTGAATACTCATGTTTCCAGCCACACCTAACTCTTTGCAATGTCATCACCTTCCCAATTCTCCGCAATTACTTTAGTTATTACTAATAATTGAAGTGATGGCCAAAGCTCCAAATATACAACACAGCACCCTGAATAGGAATGGTGCACTCTGATGCAGCAGAGGCAGGGATATTAAAACGTCCCCAATATGGGTGTGACGCCAAAAATGCTGGATCCCACTTTTCCCCTATTCCATAAACTCAAGAGCAGATTTTGTTAGACCCACCCTCGTCATAAATGCTGATGTCCTTCAAACTCGAGGTCTGTGATTTGTAATGTAGGCTTTTTGTCATATATCTGTTGATGACATCGCCAGGGTTATTTTCTCAGACTCATATCCACGAAAGACTTAGCATAATAGTACTCCTCCTCACGAGTAAACACATGATCATGTGCAGACTGATGGTGTGTCCCTTTAAAATTAACCACCAGCCTTGTTACCTTGTTAATAGATTAATATTAGTATATATTAGTAAACAATGTAGGTGTAGTTCTTGATATGTGTGGTTATTTGCAGGTTTGCTGTTCTTGTGGATGTCAGCAAACCAATGTTGGGTTTCATAGTATTTTGTCTGCCATTGATGGCCCCTGGTGTGAACCCTGTTTCAGTCCATGTTTTCATTATGGATAAATATTGACAGCCATTGTTTTGAATGAAGATAAATGATTTAGTTTAAGGATTTTTTGGCAGCAATTATTTTCTATACATTCACATTGATTTCCCCTCTTGGGATCAATAAAGGCATGTCTTTCTTATAAGTTACTCAGATAATACTTGAGTTTGAAATCTGCTGCGGTCCTCACTGGATCGAGGGCTGAATGGCCATTTCAGGATAGTTGAAACGTGGCTAAATGTCTCTTAGTCCCTGCTACGGTATCTCTCCCAGGAGCTTACACTAATCAAGACTACTTACGCTACACTATGGGAAAGATCCACTGGAGTGTGAGGGAACGAGAATTACCCATCTCTGACCCTGTGTTGTGTGTTTTCATGTGAGGGGGAATGGAGTGTGACAGTGTTCATGTCAGTGCAGAAGGACGGAGCAAAGCTGATACAGTATGTGTGTGAACTGGGTGGTGTGTGTACGCTGTGACATTGCCATTGATCCAGCTTAGCAAGCTGCTCAGCGATGCAAGGGACTGACAAGGATTTCATTCAACTGTTCTTGACACACAAACACATAACTCTTTGTCTGTCTCTGCATGTGTGCACAAAAGCAGTTTTTTATGCTTCATTCATGCAGTCCCCCTTTCACCTTGCTTATGTGTCTCAGTTCTCTAAATGATATCAAGTAGTCTGTAATTACTACAATAATTATATTATGACTATGCTATACATTAAAAAGTGTTAATCAAAATTTGACATTCTATCTGCATATTATGAGGCTGTGTGTTTTTCTCAGAAGAGATGATTTCTACACCTTTGCAGGCTTGATGTTACACATTGGAGCAAATGGGTAAATTCATATAAACATTCATATTCATGTGAGATCTGGCTTGTCATTTCGTCTCTGTCCCTTTTTTACACATTTTTCCTGAGAATTATCTCCAGAAAGTTGCAGATGGCAAATCATATCACAGTCGATGCATGTAGAAATGTGCAAATATGTTAAAGACTGAACTATGTATCACATTGGATCATTATAGATTTGATTAACATACCAATTTCAAAGGTTATAAACATGAATATACTGTACCTTTCTTGGGTCACACCTCTAAATGGAGTTGTTCAGTACTGCAAAACTGGGACAATTGGACAACTGTGGATAATTCACAGTCGTGAGAAAAAGCTGAAAAGAGCCTGCAGGCCGGTTTGGTGCAGCCTTTCTCAGGTGCACTGCAGGCACATGTTGCTCTCATGGCAGTCCACCTCAAACATAATTTGAATATTTGTCATGCAAAGTAGCAGTGGAGGCAAATTTAGTTGTTGGACAAGGTGATGGAAAACACCACCACTGATTGATTTGAAGATGATATTTGAATGATGTAGCCACAGAAGTTATTATTTTTCAAAGCTATTACAGAGAGAGTTCTCTTACATGAAATATGGAATCAGCACCAGGAGGTCATGTAGCTTTTAAAATGACATTTTCACACTTGTTTTCAGCTTAACATGGTTCCTTCACCACAGTTTGTTTTCACTGTGAATGAGACGCTAATGACTAATAAGCGTGTGGGGAAGGGTGTGACTGTGGGTGGTCCTGTTTGAACATCTCATTGGGATGTGTTTGTGTGCTTCATGCACATGTTGTGTCTTTTCTCCTTTGAATGTAGTTTCTTATGTTGTAGCATAAATATGTTGCTTGTATGTACTTCAAAGGTCTTCAGAGTTCATATGGGCCCGTTGCATTGAGTTGTGCCTTTGCAGAAATACTGTTCGTCCTGTGAGGTGTGAGCTTACAGCAGTGAATGTTCTGGAAAAACTTCTTGAAAGGCAATATCGATGATTAGCTGCAGGGATTATAGTATGAGTTGGCCTGTCCAGGTTGGAGTGGTGCAATCCAGGCTTAACCACAGTATTATACTGGAGCTGAAATAAAGAATGAACAACTGGAAGTGACAAGGAACAAAACAAGAAGAAATATCTAACCTGTGAAATTGTATAGATACATTGCCATCCAATGCTTTTGCATCCAGTTGGTATACTTGTGTTTAAATAAGATAAAAGGCAGACTACAAGGGCATCAGTGTTGCTGCTGACTCTAGATATTATTTACTTTTCAATTATAGTATATTTTGTATTTTAAGGTGAAATTGCACATCCACATCCAAAAGATCCACTTAACACCTTATTTTGGAGCTGGAATGATGGTGCTCCAGTAGAGTATGATGCTTAAACCCTGTTATTGCTTTTCTAAGGGGAAAGCCCTGCCATCCTGTCTAACCATAAACTGAACGTCAGTTAGGCCGAGTCTGGTATTTGTTGTGGCTAGCTATGCCAAAGCAATAACCATATCAGATGTGGTTCACTGAAAAACACGTGCACAATTTTTTTTTTGCTCTCTCTCTCTCACACACACTCCCGCTGCATGAAATACAGGCCACATTTGTAAGCACAATTCCTTAAATTCTGATATCAGATAACAGGTTTCCACCGTTTAGAAAACCCATACTTTACTGAAGTTCAAATACAGAACTGGGAATGAAACTCCATCAAATACACGTACATGCACTTAGTCTTTGTTTTACACCCTCAGATGAGATTTGCATGGTTGACGTTGCTATGGTCTGTTGAAAAGGACATGCTTTGTATAGTCATTTCTAAGAGTACTAGGTATTCAAGTGGTGGTTAGTGTTACAGTGCTAACAGTGTGTCGGTGAAGTAAGAAAGTCACTGAAAGTAGAAGGCTGTTGTGTCAGCTGCTGAAACACACATAAGTGTGTGTCATGGTTCAACACACTGTGTGTGTGAGCGTGTGTCACTGTAAATCAGAGACATGCAGTACATATTGCATATTGTGGCAGAGCTCTAAACACTTGAATAAGCCTTGTACTTCATTGCTAGACATCAACCCATAAACTACAATGAGCTACACATGTGCTACAGTATATTTCTGTTCTCTGATCAACAACGACCTCTGAGGCGGTCCCTAAGGGGAAGGAAAGGCCAAACTGTTTCTGTCAGCTTTTATTTGTCTCTAGTTGCACAGACAGTTGCCCTGTAGAGAAACTTCAGATGCTGAGGTCAAAAGAAGCTAAGAAATTGAAGTTGCCAACTCTAAAATATCTGGGAAAAATGATTAATCATCCTGATGATCTCACTGAATATGAACACAGATTCACAGTGTCTCAGACTAAACTCATGTCTCTTCTGAGTACAATGAAGATATTAAGTTTATGAACCACCAGCGTCACTTCATTCTCAGTGTCCTGCAGCAGTTACCTTTAATAGGATTTCAGCTGTTTTGTGGATGCTGCTCAACAATAATTCACTGGAGTGAATGGTGTAGCTGAAGCCCTGAGCCAGACACTTGCCAAAATACATTTCCTTCCCACAGTTATTCCTCGGTGTAATTTTCCTATGGAGTTCATGAAGCTATGCTGTTTAACTCGAGACTCCTTGAATGCCAAGTTTTTTTTGTCTTGTATGCTGGCTCTGGGCATGTTCATTGAGAATCTGTCCCACAGCATTGAAAAGAAAGAAGGCTACACTCAGGCCTTATCCAAATATCTTCAACAACAGTGTCAATACTGTGATCTTACACATGTATATCCTGTACCGTTCTATTTAGTACTTTGAAATGTACTATTTAGTGCTATGCTTGTATAGACATTCTGATGTGAGAAAAACTAAAGTGTGCTCTTTTTTCTGTAGTTCCAAATCATAAAACCTACTGAATGAATGAATGCTGAATATCTACATTTAAGTGTTGGATCCGATGAAAATATGCATTCATTTTCTAGTCATTTTCAGAAACTAAACAGTGGAATTTGTGATGATTGGAAATGATGCACAGAATTTTAAAAAAAATCTGAAAAAGCGAGATTTGCACAGCTATGTGATGTAGCCTTTTGATTTTTATTTCACCAAAATACACAGCGAACAGCCCATGAAATTATACAGTGGAATTCACACTTAACATGAATTGAGTACTGTCTGGCCTCACTGAGCTCAGAGGCCCTGGCTCCTTTCTCCCTTTTCCCTCTTTTTGAAGAGCTTCAGAAAGAAGAGGAGGTGTGTGCATGTGTGTATTAGAGAGTAAAAGGGAGGACACTGTGTATGTTTGTGTGGATGTATATGTGTAAGCATACACACACACACACACACACACACTCGCACAAGCACAGATGGCAGCTGCTCAGCGAGGCCTCGGAGTGGTAATTACTGAGTGTGAGGCGCATTACTTAACTCTTAGCGTTGCAGTCTGCAGGGTATCTGTATTGTTGCTACTGGTGTAGACGAGCAATTGATTTCAGAGAGACAGACTGGTTCAGGTTGTGGGAGAAGAAAGTAGCCTCACCTTATCTTAGACAGAGCTCTGACTCAACTAGTCCTGACATTTATACTGTATGTAGTGCAGTGGAAACTACCAGAAATTACCAGGCCATAATTGGTTTCAGAAAATTCAGACAATGTTTTCATTTGAAACCCATTATATGTTAGGTCTGTGTTGCTGGTTAGTAGTCTGTTTTTGTGGCCAACTGAAAAAATTGCCAAATTGTACAGGACTCGAAATTAGGAACTGGTACATCCTGCTTTGGATTAAATCATTTGAACTGTTAAGGGTTTTTCCTTTTTAAGCTAAATTCAATTTTGACTTGTAAAAAGGAAAAGACAGATATATTTATGGGTTAAGGTGTTACCATGTTGCATATTTGACCTTAAGTATAAGCTCTATCCTTTCTCCAGATTTCTTACCATGGCAGTGGTGAGGGAGGGGAGAGTGATGACTCAGAGGGGGAGAACCAGGAGCTTGCACAGATTGACAGAGGTAAGTGCCCTCTGCTAACTAAATTATTTTTGTTTATGTAGATGATGAGCTTCCTTGTCACTTATCACACATTTTAATTAGATGTTTCAAGTCAACAGATAACATGCTTGTAAATTAGAGCGTTTGCACTCTTTTGCAACTATTGCAACTCACTTCTCCTTTGACCTAATTTCCTGTTTATCTACTCCTCTAGAGAGACGGAGAAATTGTGCTCTCACCCCCTTGGCCACCAGCCAGCAGCACAACCAGGGTCCGCTTTCTCCGGCTCGGTTACGACGCCTCCGCCTCCTTTTAGATGCCAATCTGGATCGCCACTCTTCAGAGGAAGAGCTCGAGCGTATCAGCTGCGGGGACAACAGGAAGTGGGTGTCTGCCCTTCCCCAGCGCCACGGTGATCACCACAGCAGTGCCTCCAGTGATGAGGAGGTGCGGGACCTGTGTGGCTGCGGCTCACCGGCTGCCTCCTCCAGGCCGCTGGTTGAGCCGGGTGCTTGCTTGGCTGCCTCCCCCAGTCCTGTTCTCTTCAGCTCGAGTCCGCCACGTAGCCTCAAGCCACCCCCCATGCGCTTTCAGCTGCAGGTGGTGCAGCCAGTCGCACGGCCCATCATTTTGACACACTTTGACCAGTCAGCACCTTACAGAAAGTACCGGCACAGTTTTGGTGGGGAGCCAGGAAGGCCCAGTCTGGACCTGGAGAAAATGCAACAAGTGAGTAGTCTAAACTGTAGTTTACACCCCATGACTGTTTTTACAGGCTTCAACCTCTGCCCAAGCTGTCAACTTTATGATGAGATAAGATAATCCTTGATTGATCCGCCATAGGGGAAATCCATTTTTTTTTACAGTAGCACAAGGACAGAAGAAGTACAGATGCAGGATGCAAAATTTGCGAAAAACCTTATAACAATAACAAAATAGTCCCATTTCCATGACCTTTGCTCAGCACATTCAAACTGCTATGGTCCTCACTGTTGTGAAAGAACTAGAAATAGCAAACCAAGTAGTTTGTTCCAACACTTTAGACCAGGGGTGTACTGAACACTGAGCTCTAGTCTTCCCTATCAGTAAGATATTATTATGTAATGTTAGTAACATATTAATGTAACAACATAACAGTGGAAATATTCAGATAAGTATGACATTAATATGTAAGCAGTATTTTAATGGAGCTCATTTGAACTAGCTTGTATACTGTTGGGTAGTTTAATATGTAGTAATACATCATATTGTTAAGCTCATCATATGTTTTGTATCTCAATTAGAAAATTAACTATAGCTGTTAAGTAGTGGAGTAAGAAGTAGCATGAAATGGAACTACTCAAGTAGAGTAAGTAAAGTATTTATATAGGTACACTACTTAGGCACCTAACAAGATGGTATTGTGATGTCTAATTGTTACATGTGATTTGATATTTAGCAATAATTGTATTGCAGTGAAATATATTGAAAGTACCAAACGGCAGATCAGCCTTACGCTACCCCCCCTGAACAACTCAAACAGTTATGATGGGCTGAGGATTTGGTCCAAAAATACAATGACGTCCCTGCAGTCTAACCGGTTACCCTGCAAACACATGGCCACACAAATGTGCACGCTCACACAAGCAAACAAAGTCTTCCCTTTCCATAGCCGGACGCTCGCCACCACGGTGGTCTGGCTGGAGCGGGATGAAGGAGAGGGAGGCACGGATGGCAGATGTCCGCCCTCGTTTCTCACAAAAGCTGGCAAGCGAGGGGAAACGATAGAGGGGTGGAGGCAGAAGGAGAGGATTAAATAAACAACAGAAAAACGACAGCCACTAATGAGTCATGGAGAAGCTGGTCCACTAATCATTAAAATCCAATAGACTTGTTGGCCCACACCGTGGATGGGAAAGGGTGTGTGTGTGAATGTGAGTGCGTGTGTTTGCAGAGAGAGAAACTGCAGGTTTCAGGGGTCCATATGTCCATGGGGTTTTTAGAGGGAAAGAACAGATGATGAGAGACAGCGGGCAGCAATGAGAGGGGTGAAGAGAAAAAAAAAGTGTGTGAGGGTGTGTGTATGTATGTGTGTGTCTGTTTGTGTGTGGGGCTTGGGGTACGCGTCTATCATCCTGCCTGTCTTTTTGTGTCTGCATCTATACATCCTCCTGTCTGTGAGTTTGTTGCTGTCAGTGTGTGTGTCTCTTGCCACAGTGTGAGTGTGTCTGTATGTGTGAGAGTGTGTGCACACTCAGTCAAGTGGAATGGGAGGTGCTGCAGGGAATACAATAGGGGGCCTACAGAGGTAGCTAACAGACACAGTTCCAGTCTCTCATTAACCCTTTAGCTGGACAACTTCCATTTACAACGTCTGCCTCAATCCCAAAAACCATCACCATGTCAGTTCTCATACATATGCTGTTCAGGAGTAAAATTAAGAAAGAAAGCAGTTCAATGGTGTCAAAACTAGTGAAACGTGGTCTTTTACTTATAACTGAAATGTATGCCATGCTCCTTAAAAGCATATTTTTAGACCACTAGTTGAATTATTTCCTATTGGAACAGTGACACAAGCATAATTGTTGTCTCCATGTGCTAACTCACAAGGAAAAAAAATACTTCTTATCTTTAACTAGTCCCTATTTTCTAGGGGAAATGTTGAAAAAAAGTCCAGTTGTGTTTCCCAAACTCCTCTTTGAACACTACTGATCCAGGACTATCTAAGGCCAGTGATTGGCTATCAAGGCTACCATGTCCCAGGATGACCAGCTTTAGCTTGAGCATTAGTCATACAGTACATTTCATAATTCTTGAAGTGCCATTGTTTGGTAGCTTGATTATCATGTAAGAATAACAGTTCAGTGTGTGGCAGATGCTGGTCATTTGAGAAATATGTCAGACCTCGCAACTGCACAAAATGTAATCAGAATACACACTGGTTGCTGAAAAGACTGTAGTCATATTTTTACATACTGTAGCCAGTTTGCTAGTTCCCCTTTACTTTCAGCCATTTCCCAAGTATGTCATATAGCTGGTTGTAATCTGTCATATTGAACATCATGCTCAGTTTTATTTTTGGCACGTCCTGTTTTTAATGACAGTTGTGATGTAATGCTGATGTAATTTAGCAAATTAAAACAATCAGCTGGTATGTTTAGGTGATAAGCTTGAAGAAAAACACAACATGGTAATTCAAACAGTACAGTAAATGATACGTGTCCAAACACCTCACACACAGACAAAATATTTTAAATCCTCTATTCTAATGGAAGAATATGGACTGAATGGACTGACTGACATGGACTGAATCAGTCAGAGTGGTGGACGTGTGCAGTGAAAAGAGAGAAGGACAAAATTATCAGGTTTTGGGTGATTGAACAAAACTGAGTCACTTAATCACATACAAAATTATTAACAAGTATTAATATCTTTTTTTTTTAACATATATGTCTTTATTGGGTTGATACATTTCACCCATTTCCCCCCTTTTGAACACCAACAACCCCCCCAACTAGAGAGTCACATTCACACAATATGAGCAAAAAATACTAGTAAACACACACAACTCTCTCCCTCCCAAAGAAAGAACACATGAAAGGTAAACAGCAAGAACATCAGAAAAATAAATAAGAAGAAAAAAAAAGAAAAAAAAGGGACATTTAGAGGAGGAATCCAAAAAGTTATAAAAAAGACAACAAAAAAATATTACTATCTTTATTAACCTTTGTAGAGTTTGAATTAAATGCAACGTACAAATTTACGTTTTCAATTCTTTTTGAGCAGCACACACCCACATGGACTGTAGCATCAGTGATAAAACACAGATAAGGGCTGGCAGGAGATGAGCATGAGGGCAAGTGAACACCAGCTCTCTCCCACATCACAACAGCAGGAGTCTTGTGTTTCCATTCTTTCCTGTGCTCCCTTCCCCCTTAGAAGCTACCTCCCCGACTCGAGACAATTCGATGATTGTGTGGTCCCTCCACCCCCACTGTTTTTTTGAGAATAGTGGAGCTGCGTGGACATGGAGGGGAGTGGGAGACAGGATATTGCATAAGCTTCATTGACCGACTGTTTAGTTTAGTGAGACAGCTGGATTTGCCTCACATCGTTGATCATCCTGATTCAATGTTAATTGACTGCCAAGTCATAGTTCTTCATAGTTCATAGTTCTTAATGTAAAGGATACTGTTCAAATAATGGTTTTGGAATGGCCACATTTTAGGAATATGCTCGAGAATCAACACTCACATGCTCATAAATGCAGCATGACATTATCCAAACACTTATACTACAGTTACTTACTTTGGGTGTACAAAAACTTAATAGAATTGTTCAAAGTGTGTAAGTTCCACAAACAGGCAACTTCTACAGAGTGTTTGGATTGCCATGGACGTACATAAAAGCTGCTGCAGCAGTTGTTTTTTTTATGTTGAGTTGAGAACTGTATGCTCTTCCATAGCTGTCATTGTGAATTCTTGTTCTCCACAGAAAATGCTGCTGAAAAAGAACTGTGGAGGGAAAACACGGACCATAAAGATCCGGGTGAGTTCATCTTTATTCAACTTCCATTCCCAAATTAAATAAACACAACCCCCCTGCAGTATTTTGTCCAGCTGTTGATGGTATGTTTAAAAGCACGTTGTTTATGGCTGTCATAAAGAGCGGTTACTCATATAGATGCTGTTAATTTGAATATACCCACACGCTTGCATCCACAGCCTTCCCTTTTATGTTGATCCATAATAGGCAGTCCAGATCAGGGTGTCCATTACAGCAGTGATAAGGTTGCAAGGTTGCGCGGCTCCCGTGAACAGCCCGGCCTGTCTTGTCGCCAGCACCTTGATGTCCATCCAACTGCATACTGGGACAGCATCTGGCAACTGCATTTGTTCCCATGCCCTGCTAGAAACAGAGCCACGCCTGAGACGTCTGAAAATCGGATGGTATTGTCCGATTGCTTTTTGCAAACAGCACCAAGCCTAAAACACAGACAAATGTGCTCTTTTCTTTTTCAGGTTTGTTTGATCTCTTGATCTCATTCAACAGCCTTTAATAGCTTTCCACTTGTCCTATTAGTGGTCATGAGATGTGCACGTTTCCTCACTTAAATAGCTTTGTAAAGGAAGGTATTTTCCCAAGATTGTGTCCCAGCCGATCTTACTGTAAAGTGGCTTTCTAATGACAACCTCCAATAATCATCCACCAACTCAGCACTGCAACTGTGTATGGGCTGATTTTGTTTGAAGTGAGTAAGGGAAGCATGTTGGACAGTCGACTGGAACGAGCCTGGGCATCTTGGCACGGAGCAGGGTACTCCAGAAGGATGCACAGTGTGGTGAGAAAAGTGACGTTATTATCACGTTGTGTGGGATAGTGTCAATGGAACCTTATCACACGCTTGTTTACGTACACACACTTATACCAACTGTAACAGCATCTAGGTTTGCTCCGATCGTACGTATAGTTATGCATCATCAGTACAAACAAGTATAAAGAAAAGGATGATAACCTTTGAGAGTGGTTTAGGAAGGAACAAGTGAGCTGTGATGAGAGATGGAGCTGAGGAGGTGGAAGAGGAGGTGGAGTGTTGTGCGGTTCCCTTGTGGTGTATTTCCAGGGATGAAGTCATTTTCCATTTATAGCCTGGCCGGCTGCTATCTGTTTAGCTCTTCTGATACATAGAGATATTGCTCATTATCCTCTGTTCTCGCTGGCGTAGTCGGTAGTGTTGTTGTCCCTGTCAGTGACGTCTGTGGGCACTGAGTATGTTCCAGTTCATAGATTTTACTTGAAGTGAGTACACAGCCAGTCTTTGGATTGATGAGCCATTTGGAGGCTTGTGTTGACTCTGTCTACCCTTTGTGCCTCTACGCATCGTGATCCACCCTATCTCTCTGTCTTCTCTCTGCTGCTACCTCTCTCTTTTTCTATCCCCCTTTTCCTTTTTTTTTGTCAACCCCCTCGGTTTCCTGGCCAGCATCCAGAAGAGACACTGGATCTGGATGGGGCCCCGGTTTTGAGGCTGGATTCAAGCATTCAAGCTCTGGAGTTGTTATGGGAGTTGAGGAGGTCAGCGGTGGTTGTGTGTGTGTCTTTTAAGAGGGGGGGGGGGGGTCATGAGGAAGCAGTAGGAAAACACAGCTTTGGCCATTGCTGCTGAGGCCTTCCCCTCAAGGGGTTGGAGGTGAATAGGAGAGTGGAGTGATGAGAGCTTCCCAGGCTGCAGCAGGCGAGAGTGATGGCGTCTGGTTTCAGCCACCATAAAGAATGGGCGGAGAGCAAGGAGAAGATTGATTGAGGTGAGGGAAATGGTGCAGATATGGAGAGTGGAGGGGAAAAGTTAATTGAAGGAAAATATGCTGCATAGCCCTTTGGTTTTCATTAACAAGACATGTTTATAACAGCCACCTCGTACAGAGGCTCTAGTTCGGGGCCCCTGTAAGCCCTTGGGCTCCTGGTCCAGTGCCCAGTAGGCTCAGTAGTGCGTCCATATAATAAACATTTTTTTCCAACATGTTAAACTATTCCTTTAACAGAGGGCTGGGAACCCAGTGTGGAAACTTTTCAAATGTGCAGATCAGGGCTTAAATTAATGATCAACAGGACCAAGTTAAAACAATAGTAAATCTGGAGAAGGAAGCACTTTTGTCAAACCAGCAGAGCACCAGGACAAGTGAGATATTCCTGGTGTTTGAAACTGCTGCTTTTGATGTCTGCACAAACGGAGAGCCTTGTACTTTTCGGGACCTGCACTCTGTTTGACCCCTCTGGGCCCTAAATGTCCGTCATGCTGCAGATGTGACCGCAGGACAACTCTGTGGGGATTGCTCACTTGGACAGGGAGCCATCCTGATGTACGGTTCTCCCCCCACAGTTGGACTGACTCGCAGCTACCATATGGAGAACGTCTTAACTGAACATCTATCAAGTTTACTGTAACTTGTTCTTAGGCTACGCTTTGTTTTTCCACCTCTCACTTTTTGCCTGTTTTTATGAACATTGGTAGATAAAGCAGCTCTAAGTGGTCATGGGAATTGTTGCCCTGTTGCTGTGGCTCAGTTGTCAGTAGTGAATCCCTGAAGATGTTGGCTGAAGTCATAGCAACACCTGTAGCCTCACATGCACTTAATGCCTTTCTTTAATATGCGCTGATGTCCCTGTGTACTTTTCCAGTAGCAGTGGACACTTTTTTTTATCAGCATCTGGGTGGAATCAGTCAGCTCTATCTCAGTTCTCTGAGATGGTTAACAGTGAGAATATACAGCTGACCATATAAACACACTTGAGTCAGTGAATCAGTCTCAGGGTCCTAATCTTTCTCCAGTCCACCTTCTCACAAACTTCGCTCCGCCTCAGCAGGCTCTGGAGAAAGTGCTGCCTCACTGCCAAGTCCAACAAAGTCATTTCCTGTCGTTTCCTGTAGGGAGGAAAATGACCAGGGCTAATTTTAGACAGAGGACTTGTAGAGGCACAAGAAGCAAGGGTCTGCTCAGAGGGGGGTGGTTCTGTGAGTGGAAAAGCATTTATGTCACCCAACCTGCACTGTGAATGAAAATAAAATCAGTGTGAGAATATTCTAACGAGGCACATTTTCCCACCACTGCTAGTTTGCTTCTGTCAGTGTTACGACACAGCCACACATTTATGCTGCAAGAAGAAAAAGTGCTGTCACTATTGACGTGAACTGACCAGTTATAAAGTAACTGTATTAGCTGTATTAACCCATACACCTAGATCTGTCAGGCCTGTTGCTCACCATGACCACTTGTCTTTTTCTGTGTCTGCAGAATCTGACCGGTAGTCGTCCTCCGCCCAGGTACACCTACGATCCCTCCATCTTCGCCTTCCGTTCCCTGAGCACAGTGCCCCCCTGCAGCCCCCTGACCCCGTCCGAGGATCCCCCTTGCTCATAAGAAAATTCACGCACCGCCAGAAAATCCTCTCCCGCTTCTCTTCATTCCCAGACGGCTGTTTTTTTTTTTGTTTTTGTTTTTTTTGTGGCTTCTGCAGCGAGACCAAGAAGTGACTGTTCTGAAACTGACCGCTAAGAAAGACGTTTGTTTGACGGATGAACTATTGCACACTCAGGTAATCCCACCCTGTAACGCTGTCACTTTGATCATTGTTCTCCACGTGAAATCGACAGGAACATTCGGGGGAATAAAATGGCCTCAACTCGACACTTGTAAGGATACTTCAGGGTTCTGCTTATGTAAAGCTGTCTCTGAAAAAAAAATCCTGTGATTGGAGGAAGACTGATCGAAAACCAAACCTGGACCTGTGGACCAGAGGTGGTACAAAAGGGACAAGGCCAACCATTTTAAAACCTGGATTAAATTCTGGGTTGGATCAAAATTCAAGGAAATAATGCATGTAAGACAATCAAATGGTTCCAAGGTTTCCTTCTTTGATGTCATTACTGGACATCTTGTGAGGTTCTTGGTAACATTATATACTGAACATGGCGAGGTGAGTCATCTGATATCTTGTTATTGTTGAGATGAACATAGACAGCGGTCACATTCGTCTGTCTGAAAAACTACTTCTTTGGATGTGTCATTGAATATGCAGGTCATGACGAGCTATAATAAACATGTATGACATGTATGTAGTTGAATAGTTGACCTTTTGGTGATGTACGTTTCTTATTGAATTTGTCACTTTTTAGTCCAGGTCAAAGTTAAGTACTTGCATCCTCTTTCCTTGCATGAATACCGCTGTTTTGCAGAAGGAGAGGTATGTGGAAATATGGAAGTATGAGAGTAGTTCGCTGCACATTTGGCAAGTGTAATTGGTGCTATGTTATGCATAGCCTACTTGTAGTGTGCCATTTTTTTTTTCCAATATTGTACCTCATTACTTTCTAGGTAGAAGAGGACCACTGGTATACCTTAGACATCCCAGTGTTTTCTAAAGATCTCTTAATGCCTTGAAATCACATTCCTATCGTATTGAATGAAACTTGAGGTAGTTCTCAGCTCCGGAAACGAGCTGATCAATCGATTAAACACAATGTCACCACTGTAACTAAGATTTCGCCGAAATGAAAGTAACATTGTGACATGTTTTCGTCCATTGTTGCACAAAATGAATCAATAAATGCCCTGTGGCCTCTTGTTTAGTATGTGACTTTTATTTGCATCACTATACAGTTTTGTGACAAAGTAAAGGGAAAACCTTAATAACTGGTGGACAAACATAGAGACTGACGTGTTGGACAAGTTTTTTTTGTTTTAACTTCACTGACTGTCATCAACTGGCTGCTGTTTTTATCACAGTAGTCTTGATAAATTCACGATCAACTGGCGGGAGAAGATAGTTGTTCAGCTGTCAAAGTGCCAGATATTTCCCTCCAAATGAATGTTGCTTTGTGTCTGCTTGATGTATAAATGGACAGCTGCTTATGAACATGTTCTATGTAACTAAGCAGGTGATAGTTTGTCAAATTTGCATTATTCATTTATTCCTCTGCCCACAAGTGGCCAAACTAATCAGTGCTGCTTTAGTAGCACATATCCTGTTGATTTACAGATGAGCTACACTAACTCATCGAACAAAACCATCATCATCATCAGGTTCTTTAATTCTTTCATTCACCCATGTTTTCTAAATACATTGATACTAGGTTACTTATTCAAGATGCTTACATGCCAAAATCCCAAAATTCAGATGTCTCAATGTGGACAAAATGGACAAAATTCGGTTTAGACCAGTTTTCCAGGGCAACTAGCTTTATACTCAAGTACCTGGTTACACTGTGTGCCATAGCCCTGTCAAGTGCACAGGCTTATGTTTTATCTTCGGAACGTCATCTTCAGTGTGTGTGTGTGTGTGAGAAGGATCTGCCAGGTGGAAGGACAGAGGACTCCTCATGTGTTTGTGCAGGGACGAATGCTTTCCATCACTGATTAGTAGGTCACAGCACAGAACATCACAGCAAAGATTTACAGCCAAGACCACGAGCCTCTTTGTGCCAGATAATACCCTGAGAAACGCTCTTTGTGTGTGAGAGCGCCTGAAAGAGAGGGAAAGAAACTCTGACGTCAAAACTGGGTTGCGTGTGAAGAAGGCCCAGAAGTGTACACAAGAGAGGACGGGCGGCTGGAAAACGTAGGGGAGAGCGACTATAAGAGGCTGTAATAGGGAGAAAGTGAAGTGTGTTAAAAAGCTTAGAGCAACTCCCAAGTTATGTACAGACAATTTTATTATACATTTATATAACAAAATACAGTTTACATTTCTTTGTGTTTCGAGAAAAAAGATGACAGGAAAGAGGGTGGAAAGTATGGCAGTTAAACAAACAGAACAGCACTGAGTGGGATTTCACAGAGTGAGGAATCCTGCTCCAGGCAAACACACCAATAGCTGACTAGCTCATAAAGACAATCTTGTTAAAAAGAGAACTTTGAGAAGGTTGGGCTGCGTGTGTGTAGACACAGACACACACACTCCACTTAGCTTGAGTCATTATCAGCTTGCGTTTCATCCAGTAAGCCATCCAAGTGTCCAGATGGTCAGAAAAGCTGCTTCAATGCTCTCCCTCTTTCTCCCGTCTTGCTACACACTCTTCTTTGGAAAAAAAAAAAAAAGGTTATGCCAGCGATCAACTGAAGCCAAACAGGGGAGGGATGCAGATTGGATGTCAGGTGGATTTAACTGTGAGAGGAGCAGCCAAAGACCAGAAAGCTGAATTCAGATCAGATACTGCTCCTGCTCGATCCCTTTCTATTTTCTGCTCGGATGATATAGAATTTAAATAAAAAGGACAAATTTCAAGTGCTATCATCTCTATTATTGTCTCAGGTGAAAAGTGCCAGCGGGCTGACTGCCCAGTGCCTGCTCTGTGGGGGGCAATTCCCCCAGCTTGCCAGTTTAATGTGAACTGGAGTGGTGATTTTTGTTTATGGCAGTCTGAGAACGCAAATCCCCAAAAGATAAACAAAAGGTGTAGCGTTATTATCTTTGCCTGGTCTGTTACAGGCTCCCATTTTTGCAGGCTCCTCTTAGCTGAGCCACACAGAGAGACTGGGATAGGTGGAGGGGGTTAATGGTGAGGGCTCAGGAGGCTGGAGGCTTTGTGTTGCAGGTGTTATCTGCAGTGTAAAAGCTGGTGGAGTGGAGTCACAAGAACTCAGTATCCGTACTTATCATTAAGGGCTGTGCGGCCATCTCCAGTCTGACCTATGAGTGAAGAACAGCAAGGTTTAGCATTGAAAGTATTCACAGTGACATATCAATCTATGATGTATTATATGTTCAAAGAAAAAAAAATGCTTGAAAAGTCCATCTCCCCAGTGGCTGACTAATACGCAATCATCAAACCAATCCTACAATGACGCAGCACAATTAGTTGTGACCCTGAATCCCAGCTCAGTCTGGCAGTCGTTTCAAAGTTTTTCTTTATTCAAGGTTATCTTATCATTTTTAAACGACTTCGATCTGCATTCTTTGGTGAACAATGTAAATGTCACTACAATTTTGGCTGCACAAATGGTCTATGAAAGACTGTTTACTTCCTCTTATCATGTCCTTAAAAGATCCCCCTATTTCTGTACTCAGCAGGCCAAAAACATACCTACTGTTATGCACAGACTGTATTCATATCTGAATTACAACTATTTTCATTTACCAGATCTGAAAACGTATTCAGGCAAAAGGTCTGAAAACTGAAACAAAATGTATATCTCACTTATCAGAGCAAAGAGCAGTAAGGTTAAGGTCACACTGCTTGCTTAACAAGCTTGACTATGACCTAAGGACATGATCTATTGATAAATAAATCAGTCTTGGAGCCTAGTGCAAATAGTCAGACCAGGTCAGGTAGTTTACCTGCAGGAGGCATCCACACACAATAATCAGGGTCGTCCTCTGGATACTGTCCTGAGAGCTGCACTGGGGGCTGTGGAGACAAATCACGAGGAAATACATTTTAGTCACACTATTCTGTATGATAGAATTAAATGTTTGTTTTTGTGTGTTTGTGTGTGTGTGTGTGTGTGTGTGTGAGCCGACCCTGCTGGGGCCCATCACTTTCTTCTTCACAGTTTTTCTAGGGCTGGGTTCTGTTGCTGGCTCTGTGTTGCCCTCTGCTTTGGACTCTATGGAGATGTACATACAGGACATGAGAGATGGTGCATTAATACCACTAACCAGTGATAACCTACTAATGCCGGAGAGAGCACAGACCAATATGGAAACAAAAAAAAAAAACACAGGACCCACCTGGACTGGATGGGGCCACAGCCCTGCTGCTGCGCTGAGGAACCTGCTCCACTGCTGCAGCAGACTCCTCACCTCTGCTCTGTTTGTGGCTTTGCTCTAAAATAATGTCATACAAACATAACATATCATTTTTACAGGATACACTGATCTATAACTTTAGAACAAATCAAAATCCATTTATAATAAGTTACTTTGTTTGTCAAGAGTTGACAGTCGTATTATTACAACATTGCAGTGTCCCATGGGCAGATATTAGCCGACTTTGCACCTGAAATTTAGGTTTAGACTCGATGTTTCTGGATATTTTTGTCAAAAAAAATACATGTTTTAAAAACTACAATTTATGAAATTTAGATGATTGTAACCATTTTTCCTTACATAACTCTAGGTATGGATGATACATTGGTAGCAGTATGCTTTCAGTATGTATTACAGATCTACTGCCACCCAGTGGCATAGGAAATTCATATTAAATCTTATGACCATACTCAGAAGAATTCATACATCCAAAATAGGGCATATTTTCCTCCTGTTTTTCTTCATTAATGCTGACTTGAAAAACCCAGCTCTTCAGTGGGTTCACTCTTTTTACCTTTTGGCTCCTGGGACCGTGCTGGTTGCTGTCTTTGCTGCCCTGAGGAAGTGCTCTCTTGAGACATGGATGCACTGGACTCTTCAGAGTCAACGTTCATCTCTGTAATAGTTGCACACTCTCTATCATCATTATCCTCATCTTTCTCTGCCTCCTCCTCCTCTTCCTCTTCCTCCTCCTCTCCACCGGGTGAAAGTGCTTTCATGTTGAAGAGCTCTGCGGGCAAGTTGGGGCGCTTAGGAGGCAACTTCTGCAAGAGAGAGAGAGAGAGAGAAAACATCAATGGTAAAGAGAGAGAGGCTGAGCAAAAAACGGAGAAGATATGCAATGTTTTCAAAGGAATGAAGGCGTCACATGATTAGACTGAGTTATCAAACAGGAGAAGCAACACCTACCCCAATGGTACCAGTCTTCAGTTTGAATTTGCTTCCTCCCTTCATGGCTCCAAACAGTGGTAAGGTCTTCTTAGACTTCTCTGGCTCTGAGCTACCACTATCAAACCAACACACATCAACATATCTTTTAAGTGCTTAAATGTGGCCCAATACATATCAGAATAAAAGATTTTCCTAAAAACAATTATGATAGTTGACTCCAGTGAATGCTTCAGAGAAGCTACAAAACAAGTTCCTGTACTTGTCCTGTCATTATCTATATGGATAATAGAGGTGGGCGGATCGATCCAAATATCGATAGTATTGATACCAAGTTGGTATCGCTATCAGATCGATACTAGCGTGATGAGATCAATACTTTAATGTCAGTTTCGCTCTTGTATGTGCTTGTGCGATCTCGTCAAAGAGGCGACAGCCAGGTCGCTGGACTTGCCGCTTCTTCTGTCTCACTCTCAGCGCGGAGCAGGCGCACTTTGCTCCTCCTCCCCCTCTTGTGCTCTGATGTTGTACCATCACATAACTCAGCGGTGGCAGGCCACTCGGCTCTCTCTCTCTCTCTCTTTTTAATGAAAAAAATGCACACATAACAATGTTTGGGGGGAATTTTTTTACTTACTACTCTATTGCATCTGTTTTTGATAATAAAGTATTTTGCAGTCGCCTTTAAACTTTGCCCAAATTCTGTCCATGGTTTTAATAAAATAATTACAAGGAAAAACCACAAAAACACCTAAGGGTCAGCAGTGTGATGGTACATCAACCTTAAATATTAAAAGTATTGGTATTGGTATCGGTATCGGCGATACTGGTCCTGTCTTTACTTGGTATCGGATCGATACCAAATCTTGCAGTATCGCACACCTCTAATGGATAATGTACTGATATTTCAGGACTTTGGCTCTTTACTTCATATGATATGATGTGATAAGAGTAACAGTATGACACCCTGAATGCAGGACTGCGTCTTACCTCAGCAGCAGTGAGGGCATCTGGGCGGGCCGCGTGAGTTCCACCAGCTTGCGGAGCCTCTGAGCATCTTTGCGTAAGTCGGCCACATGCACGTGAAGCTTCCTGCGCTCCACGCCGTCCATGGCCGCCTCACTTCTCACTGCAGTCATGAAGGCATCCAGGGGGTCCTCGGTGGAAGAACCGGAGGAGTCTAAAAGGAAGGATAAAACATGCATCTATAGGTAGTGTGGCATCTGTCCACATAACAGTGAACACCCAGGCCGTCATGACTCACCTCCCCTGTCAGCACTGAGCTTTTTCTGAGTCTCTGCCAGCTCCTTCTCCACCTCTGACAGTTTGGCCACCTACATGGAAATACATGTTACCACAGAAACATACAGTATACTTAGCATAATAGTGCAGCTAAGTGCAGTTTACATAAATACACCTTACAGGAGAGTTGAGCCCAAAGTCAAGTAAAATTGATTGAATTATTTTCAGTACACAGAGCAGCTCCGCTAACTTTACAGAGAGCACCTGCATTTATACATGTATTGATATTTTGACAGAGAGGAGACACAGTCACTTCTGGTGTGGTTTATGAGATCATGGTTTCATAGGGCAGGGTGCGAGTGGTGCAGTCAGTTGACGTCAGTTTGTCGGCCTGTCACCACTTTGGTCCAGACTGAGACGTCTTATAACTTTGGTGAACCCTTAACTTTTCATTTACTGTCATTGTCAGGTCAAATTTTTCATTTGTCTAATAATTTAGTTTATGATCAAATATCTGCAAATCTAATGACATACCCATCAGCCACAGCATTTCTTGGTGCTAATTTGCAAGTGCTAGCATGCTAACATGCAAAGTAAGATGACGAAACTGATACACCTTATACCTACTGGTCAGTATCTTATACAGATACAGGTCAGCATGTTAGCACTGTCAACGTGACCAAGTAAGATACTGAAATTAGCGATATCAGGCTTTACACAGACAATATTTGTGTGTTTTGTCTTTCGTAAATTAAACTTACTTTGTGAATTTTCAGAACGATTTCATTAAACTAGAGCATCATACTGAACAGAGAGTCTAAATTAGGTAAGGTGAATATTATGAGATGACGATTAAAGATGTACTGAATCAGAATAGAGTGATATACAGTTGCAGATTTTTACCAATGATTCATAGGTCTCAGGCCGCTCCTCAATCTTTCCAGCCTTTTTCATTCTCTCCTGCCTCTTCTTCTCCACAGTGCCGGTTCGATCAAGGAAGGTGTCATCATCACTGTCGTAGTAGTCCTCATCTTCCCAGTTCTTCTTCTTGCGCTTACGAGACACTAGGAAGAAGAGGTATAACAGGAAAAACTATCATTGCAATCCTTATAACTACAACCTACTTGGTCTTCAGATGGTGGTTGATAATTCTACTTTCAAACATTGCCAGTGGAGCTGAGTTCATACCTGCTTCCTGGCGCAGCAACCCTCTGGCTTCCAGCATTCGACAAGCCTCCAGGCAGCACTGGATGGCTGCTTCTTTCTTCTTCCCTGTGTGGGTAACCTCAGCAACCAGCTGCCGGCCCAGGGCATCATCCACTGGAAGCCTGACAGATCATCAACATCAACATGAACTGTGTGACCGTGTACACAAGGCAAAAATACACAGTTTGAAAACTTTACAATCACAAATCAGGGGTTTCATTTCACTTACTTTATTCTGCAGAGCCAGCTGCCATGGCTTTTGTCTTCATACTCAAACTCCAGCTCCTCTCCTAAGACAAAGAATGCCACAGTTGAAGTCAAGGAATTAAGCTAACACAGGAATCACAGAAACAAAAGAACCAGCCATGTAAAGATTTACAATAAGTCTTCTCACCTTCCCTGTCATAGAAACCCTGCAAAGCCTTCTTTGGGTCTTTCAGGTAGGCAGCTTCCTGGTCCTCGTGGAACTCTGTTGAAAAGGGGTTTTCCTCGTTCTCGTCTTCCTCTGGAACAGCCTCCTCAGCTGCAGGGTGGATTCGTGGAAACAGAAGGAATGAAAGGAGAGCAGAGAACAAAAGGATTAACATGCTTCTTTGGTTACTCGCCTTCAGAGAAAGTTGACTCCAACACAGTTGGGATGACAACACGGCAATATGTCAGCACA
Organism: Centropyge bicolor; assembly: GCA_037975185.1. NCBI lineage: Eukaryota > Metazoa > Chordata > Actinopteri > Pomacanthidae > Centropyge > Centropyge bicolor. The sequence goes on along the minus strand of JBBMOC010000010.1, from coordinate 12,720,152 downwards.
GATGACACGTAACATGCTGTGACATAATCCTACAACCAGCAGAGAGGCTCACCCATTCCCCACGAACAGCCTGAGTCTTCATTTGGCAGTTTGCTCTGGCCCTTGTTGCTTTCGCCTTCTCCGCCTTCCTCTTTCTCCTCCTCCTCCTCCTCATCATCAGAACCGTCTCCCATCATCCTCCTCTCAAGCTCTGCCTTTTGTTTTCGGGCTCTCTCCCTCAGCTCTGTCACTGTTAGCTCAGACTCCTCTTCCTCATCAAACTCTGGACCCTGTGAGAGAAGGAAAGTGGAAAGATGAGGTGAAGCCTGGAGCCTCTAGTCTCTGGCAGAGATGAGGAGCGGGCTACTTCACTCCACAGATGCAGACTGACATTGTTTAATACAGTTTATCAGATTTCACACAGCTCCCACTGGAGACACGGGCTTTACTCAACTTTGTTTACATATGCAGTAGTCTACTGATGGCTTTACAACAATCAGAGCACCCTTGTTTTGTGTGTGTGTGTGTGTGTGTGTATATATATATATATATCATAAGGTTTTTCACACTACACATTTTGACTTGTCAAAGCACAAGTTCATCCCTTTACCACCTCTAGTTGCTATGATTTCTGGGGAACGACAGGAAACACCAGATGATAGGTCAAAGAGTGAGGAAGGAAGTCACTGAATGTGACTGAATGTAATGGGAATAAAACTTTAATACATTACATTGTAAATTTCCACACTGCGGGACAAATAATAGTGTATCTTTTCTTACCGTGTCGTGAACAGATCTGCCTGTGCCACGTCAGACAGATTTTCATTGGCAACAACTCTCCCTACGCTACTTCACAACCTTATCAAACGACATCTTTTGTTATTGTTTTGATTGAGACGGCAGAGAGCACCTGAAAAATTTCACTAAACCAAAAGTTCCATCTACAGATTTTGTGAAATGATTGATGAATCAAGTAATTGTTAATAAATTACTGTTCCTTGTTTATTTTTCTGCCAAGCACAAGTTCACTGATAACTTAGAGAAAGTCTCCAGCTGCAGCTTCTGACTTGGCTTTTAGACAGAATATCTAGACAACCACGTAAACACAATAACACCTGATGTCTACTGATTAATTAACCATGCTGTATACCAGATTTTGTTAACTATCTATTGCATAGTGTTGTGCTTCTGGGCAGGAATGGAATAATTATTTTCATTACTGACTGATCAATGGATTTTTTAAAAAGTAACTGATTAAAAAGGCATAAAACATCTTAAATAGTGAAAAGTGCCCATAACACCCCAAAGGCCACAGTGATGCCTTCAAACACCTTGTTTTGTACTGATCTTGGAGATATTCAACTTATAACTGAATTCAGTTTAATAAGCAAAATATAATATTTAGGAAACTGGAACTAGCAAATGTTTTGCACTTTTGCTTGAGAAATAACTTTCATCACTACTTCTTGCACAGATTCAGAAATCTTGTTTTCGTGACTTCCTTTCATTCATAGAATATACAGTATGAAACTACCTGACTGATAAACAGTAAATAATAGTAAAATGTTTTGATGGCCGTAATGGCTTCTCATCAAACTGTCAGACTCCCAAAAGAAGCTATGCAGTTTAGTGTTATAAATCATGGTTTGGACTGAATAACAGGGATGTTTGATCTGGGGGGTGGGGGTTATGCTCTCTCATTTTTACATATATATTGAGTTCTTGTTATATGAACACATATTGCAAACAGTCCTACCAGTGTTGGGAAAGTTCACTTTCTATATGAACTAGTTCAAAGTTCAGTTCAAACCTTTTAAAATGAACTAGTTCAGTTCATCGTTCATAATTCAAAATTGTGAACTAAAGTTCATGCTTCCCCAAAATGAACTATTTCGTTCTTTTTTAGTTCTTTTTTTTTTTTTTTTTTTTACGTTGCCACGAGCTACGAGCTAATTCCCGACTGTATGGGAATTAGTTTCTCAGTAAACGCATCCTCCTTCCTTGCACATATGTGAATTGTGACGAGACTGACGACCGCTGATGACGAAGTTGGTAGAGCGACAGGCAGGACTTGCGGTTGCCAGATCGGGTGGTTATCCGCGACATTTTAATGGTCGTTTACCATGTGTTTTTACTGTTTTAGCTTGGTTTTTCGCCGAGGGCTCTTGAAATCTGGCACGAACGTAATCTGAACGAAATCAGAGTGCCGTTCAAGAAACAGCAGAATGAGTGCGTTCACAATTTAACGTTCATCAAGCAAAAATGAACGGGACGTTCACGTTCACCCAAAATATGAGTTAGTTCATGAACGAACGTTCTTTGAACGCGTTCGGGTACAACACTGAGTCCTACATATAATTAGTGAATGCTATTATATGGACTGAGGGTTGGATCTTGACTGTAGGGCCCATCCCCACTTTGATATGCTCTAATGAAATGTGTCCTGTTATCCTCCATATATTTGTAGCAGGTATGAAGAAGAAAAAACATCAGGATTCACCTGCAGGATGAAAAGCCTCGTGCTCCCACCAAACTTCAACACATGTCCCACACGGAGTCGGATGTAGGTCTTCGGGGGGATCTTGTTCTTGTTCACCACAGTGCCGTGTGTACTGCCCAGGTCGTGAACGTAGAATCCCGCCTCATCCCCCACACACTCCCCTTCCCCGGCGTGTGTGCGGTACTGGATCACGGCGTGGTACCTGGAGATGGACGGGTGCTCCAAAGAGACGTCACACACAGGTAAGCGTCCGACCACGAAATAGCTCCTGTGAGTGAGGGGGACCGTGTCCACGATGGTGCCGTTTTTCAGGATTTCCAAAACGTAAGATGTGTCTGGAGCCTTGCCCCCCCAGGAGGGTTCTGTGTATGGGAGAGGGGGGAACTTACCAGGCGGGGGCCCTTTAGCAGGAAGCACCCTGGGTTTAGCGTCTGGTTTAGTTTTGACAGGAGCCACATTCTTATCTTTATCGCATTTTCCGTCCTCTTCTTGCCCCTTTTCAGTGCTTTTGTTTTCACTCACAGGACCGGAAGTGTCCTCTCCAGCAGTGTCCTCAGCTTTGTTGTTCTCTGTCACGGCACTTGTTTGGGCTAGTGTCGGTTTGGACGGAGCGGTGACACCGCTGCTGCGTTTGCTACTGAGGGAAGGAGCCGCGAAAAGAGCCGGTTTCTTAAAAATGTCCCCCGCTTCTGCTTCATTCTTCTGTACGTATTTATTGTCAAGCTCGCCTCCGTTCTTCGTGACCGAGCAGTCGTCTGTTTCCATCGCTGAATTCATGTCTTCGTCCGTGTTTTTCACACACACGTCTGACGGCGGGGAGGCGGCCATGTTTATTTGGTGTGACTGCGAATGTCGCTGGGGTTTTCACAACAACTGAAAAACTCCCACAAATAATACATATAATAAAGTCCCTCAAAAAGGCTCTCCAAAAAATACACAAAAATACAAGTAAACATGTTGATTGGATTTTTGATTTCTTAGTTTGATTGTATCTAAAATAAATGGTTTAAAAGAAATGCTGCGGAACCATCGTGTTCACCTGTTCACCCGAGTCTTTTGCAAGCTGGACCAGAACAGTTACTTCCTGTGTAACTTCCTTCGAAGATACCAGCGCGATACCAGTTATTAACAGACGTTTCATCCGTCACTGTGTAATGTGAGTCACAGTTGAAATTTTAACTTAATATTACAAGCTAAACATGCATGCTACGCACTTAGCTCACATGTAGCTCACTCGTAGCTCCTTTATGAATGCGAGCTGTTTGCTTATCCTTTCTCTTCTGTATGCTCATGCAGAACTTAACTCAAGACACCAGACATTCTGTGTTGTCTTGATATCCAGCAAATAGACAAACTTGGTAAACCTTGACTGCAGAGCTAACGCGAATCAGTTCAGCTTACCCCTCAATTCGGCATACGCCAAATATACCGAATTGCCTCCAGTACTGTTTTAACCATTAAAATTGTTTCACTGTATCTTCCCCCGTTTATATATGTGCATGTATAAATGCAGTGCAATTCCATTAAAGTTGCTATGATTTTCTTTCAACGTGTTAGTGGTTGGTCAGATGTATGCCGATATAATCACTAGACATGTCCACTGTGCAATGGGTCTTAAGGCGTTGACTGTGAGTTGTGCACGTTTGCCACCATGCGATTGGCAATAAATAAAATGACTAATATTTGGTGTGATTTTCCCTCAGGACTTTAGGTTTAGTTGCTAATCTGGATAAGCAAAAACTCTCAAACTATTTTGAAAAATTAGTTTTAAATTTAAGTTAATTGAAAATTATGTCTAAAAATTTTAAAGGTCTGAGTCATGGCTATGCTGTAAGTTTTTTTTTGTTTGTTTGTTTTTTAATCTGATGTTATTTGTACCCACTTCATCCTTGACTGTGACGGTCACTCCAGCCTCCTCTCCACCTTTCCAATTTTCAGATCTTGTGAGTTTGAATTCGGCTTGAGTCTTCAGTCACTCATCATGATGCGTTACTGGGGTGAGATCCCTGGACCTGCAGGGGCTCCTCCCAGTCGCAGCTCCTTCGACTTGCTCCAGCGAGAGTTTCGCTCAGTGGAGATGCAGGACCCTCCCTTGCACCAGCCTTCAGCCCAGCGTCCACGGCCCACCACGATGCTGGACATCCCCTCAGAGCCTTGTAGCCTCACCATACACACAGTCCAGCTGTGTCAGCATACCCGCCGCCTCCGTGGTCTCCTGGCAGCAGCCCAAGCCCAGGCTCAGGGTCAGAGCTCAGCATCCTCTGAGGGTGGCAGCAGGTTGGAGGAGGCTGATACCAACCTGCCCCTGTGTCCTCCCACCCCACCTGCCATGCCAGATGACCTGCTACCTGTTGACAGCAAAGCCCCACGGCAGCCCTTTCAACTCCGTCACAGTGACCCTGAAAGTGACTTCTATAAGTAAGTTAATTTAAATGTGTAGTTGAGCCAAGATGCACTCTTTTCCTTGTGATTAAATACATTCTTTATCCAGTAAAGCATCAAAATTGTAAGCTTATCAGCCACCAAGAGTTTAGATTTTATCATTTATTTAAAATGGTATCCAACATTTGATAGATTTCATCTAAGTCAATTTAGCAACAAGTCATCATTTATCCCCTTTCATCTCCTCTGGTTTTTCTATCACAAGGGGTAAAGGCGAGCCTGTCACAGAGCTGAGTTGGCCCTCCTGCAGGCAGCTCCTCTATCAGTCAGTGGCCACCGTCTTGGCCCATGCCGGCTTTGAGTCAGCCCAGGAGAGCGTACTAGAGACCCTGACAGACCTGGTCCATGAGCACTACTTGCGCGTCACCCGCCTGCTGCGGGTGGCGGTGGACCGGGAGGCTCGGCTCGGAGCCAGCCCCTTCCCAGACGTGGTGGAGCAAGTGTTCCATGAGGTTGGCATTGGCAGCGTACTGGCCCTGCAGCGCTTCTGGCAAGTGCGGATCAAGGACTATCACAGCTACATGCTGCAGGTGAGTTTGGAGTGGGTCACACTGTTCATGTGGTTGTGTTAATTAACAATATTTATTGTAAAACATTATATATCTGTCAACCATCCAAGATTGTGGCGTACTGCTTATGCCATGGTTACACATATCGTAATAAAGGATTTTTCCATATTCACTACTCATGTGTGCTTATGGGGCTCAACATTTTTTTGTAATTTAACTAATATTTTTTGAAAATTGAAATGTATCATGAGTTTGCTGTAGTTTGCTATGTAGTGTACAAATGACAGAGCCAAATCTGTGATACAGACCTGCATCTCTCATTGATCAAATTGAAGAGTCTGTTACAGAAAATTAATTCTCAACAATATTAATAATCAATTAATTAATAATTTATCAAGTAAAAACACCCAATACTCTCTAGTTCCACCTTCTCCAACATGAAGATTTGCTACTTTTCTCAGTTATTTTTATTGTTGTAAATTGAGTATCTTTTGGTTGGTTGCACAAAACAGGAAAGGTAAACGACAATTAATGAAGAAAATATGCCTCACCAGTGTTTCCTGGGGGAACACTGAAAGATGTCACTATAGGCTCTGATGGCTACTTTTCACCATATTTTGACATGTTGTAGGCTGAACAGTTAAGCGGACAAATAGTCAGAAGATTAAATGATAATGACGATAATCCCATTTGGCACATTGCTTTTTCAGTCTAAGCTTGAAGCCATGGCTTCACCACAACAACGCTGAATCATCTCAGAAAGCATAAAGAACTGTGTACAAGTGAGAACAATTGACCGTATGGCAACTTGTGTGCAAGCTGTTTGAAAGCGAGACAGAAACCAAACTGAGAGATTCACTGTCTTCAGTGCCAACATGACTTCTAAAGATATACAAGTGATGAGCTGATCCTTTGTGTCGGTGTCTGGCACATCACAGACCCTATTTTTTCCACACTGTGTTGGATCGTTGTATTTCATCGTAAATATAATACATGATATAATAATATGATCATGAATTGAATTACTCGATCATCTTACTTTGTCTTTGAGCTTTCAACAGTGAAACGGGACTAATAAAAGATGTCCCTGTTCCAGGTGAGTAAGGATCTGTCAGAGGAATATGAGCGACTGGTGAACCCAGAGAAGGCTCTGGAGGACTCCAAACCCCCGAGGATCAAAGAGGAGCCCATGAGTGACATCTCCTTCCCTGTTAGTGAGGAGCCTGAGGCCGACCTGGCCTCCGGGGACCAAGCTCTGCCTATGGGGGTCCTTGGGGCCCACGGTGAGAGGCTAGCCTCAGGCTTGGATGGGGACCACTCTCCTCACACCTCAGGTGAGACAAACATTCCTGTTCAAATGTATACTCTGCATTTATCTAAGTTTTCTACAGAGCGGAATGAAGTTTTCCGACTCTCTGAATTAAACCTTCAGTTTTTGATGTGCTGTGTGTAGTAGCATCAGTAAAACATTCAGTGTGAGTCAACAGGTAGTCCAGCCCTCTCAATACACAACTAGGTGGCTTCCTAAAAAGGTCTATTTCACTGCTTACATTATTCCAAAATATTCCAATATGAAAATTTGCCAAGTGTACTCAGTCCTTATGAACCATTACCTATATCATGTTAATGGATGCAGACACTCTGCAGTTAGCTGATTTACTGACCATGAAACTGAGTCTGCAGCTGGATTTATTATTGATACAGGTGGTTAATAGAAGTCCTGTTATAGATAAATATGACTTAGATTTTGATAGATGAATATCAGATTTCTTCTGCTGATAGAACGACTGTATTTGTACATGATCAGGCCGTATCATGCATTTATTATTTATTCTTTCATTTCCTTCGTGCTACAAGCAGCCAAGGGAAGGTCGGCCTTGTTTTATTACTGAATATGAGACTCTCTGGCTATATTTATGTTCCGTTAACTATGATAGAGAAGGGATAACACAGTGAGCATAAGGCTTGCAGTGCATATGGCATGGCTGTAATTTTGAGAATTACCTGATAATACAAGTAGCATAATTCACACTGGGGGCTGCTACATGCTTTAGATTCAGGTAACCAATTCTGCAGTGGCAGGTCACCTTTGCTGAACTTGTTTTCCTCTCTTATAAGGTGGGGGAGGGGCCAACAACTCACCACTGTGGCCACAAGTAAAAATGGAGCCGCAGGATGGCGAAGAGGGCCAGGGTTCTGGCCATCATCACCACCACCACCATCACCACAGTGTCCTGGGTGGAGATGTGTTTGAGGAGGGGGGGCCCATGTCCACCATGAGCGAGTCAGGAGGAGCCATGGTGCCTTCTCCCGGAGGTGTGGTGTCAGACGGCAGCTACGCTTCGCATTCGCCCGACTCCTTGATGGGGACGTCACCCGTCTTCAATCAAAGACCTAAGAAACGAGCAAAGAAGATGTGAGGCCAAATATGTGGACTCTGAACTGAACCAGCCAGACAGAAAAATGTAGTGGTGAAACGTACAAGCTGCTCAGTGTAGGACTTATCTTCAGCTGTTGGGATCCTAGCCACTGTGTCGACCGACTGAGACGTCACAAAAGAACTGAACTGATGCGGGAAAAAATGATATTTTGTAGTTTTTTGTTTGTTTGTAAAAGTACAGTTTCTATCAAAGTAGCTGAATATGCTAACCATTAAATATTTTAATAGGGTTTATTGTCAAAGAATAAACAGCTTTTGAAGTATCAGTTTTGTTCATTTGAGTTATTAAGTGTTGTTCAGAAAACATAGGAGAGTAAAAATTAAGTGTAATGAACTGAAGAACAGCAAAAAGCAAGAGGTCCAAAAGCAAATACAGTAATTTAGTTAAACAGCTTAATAATTCAGCCAAATGGTTTGTTTTCCCAAGCTATTAAGTCTCTTTCTCCTCACATACCAATTACTGCCTGTGCTATTCATTACAATTAAAAGATGCTCCACCAAAAAGGAAAATATTTTTTTCCTCATAAACATGCCATCGCTTATTATGATGTATTTTCAGCTCCTCATTCCCCTTCCATGGTACACTTTACATGTAGGCCAATACTGCGGACTGATCCACTTGGAGACACACATGCACTTACACACACACACGCACACTTCATACACACCTGTCAACCTGAAGCCGCTCTGCTAAATTAGCATCTGTTTCAGTAATGAGGCAAAGCTGTGAATGCAACACCAGAGGCAATTATGGCTTGGTTGTCTGCATCATGAAGGCGACATCAATCCAGCTTTAATGGCAAATTAATTATGGCATGCATAATTTTGCATGCAGAATGAGCAGGCCTGTTTGAATACATGTGATTTGATTTTGTGTAGGCCTCTCATTTTCCCAGTTAAGCAGGTAATTGTCTGTGCCTATGGGAAGTACTGTTGCCGTGATATGTATTAATATTCAATTAGCTGCATTGATAGTATGTTTTTTGTGCTGCACTTCAAAAAAATGTGTGAGAGTTGCAGTGCTGTGTGACCCAGGTGGGAGTTGGAGCAGCTGGAAAACCAAATCAGTATGCCAGACTTCTGAATGAAAAGGCTCCCCTTGTTGATGCTAATAACAGTAAGCAATGTCACCTGGATCTAATAGGAGTCTGCAGCAACTGCTCAACACAAAATCCTGTGCCAGATGGTAACACTGAATGCCCAATACTGTGCCTTTAAGGAAACAAAAATAGTCACGCATCAGCAGTTTGAAACAAAAAAAAAACTTTCCAAAAAGTCCTCAACTGAAATGATGAAATGGGTCTGTCATTTCCTTCCAAAACGACCCATATGAGTATCTCCTAATTTGATGCCCGTGCTTGAACTTGTTTGGACTCTGATTCAATGGAAATGTCTCTTCAGAGGAAATGCTAACAACTCAGGGATCTAAAATAACTTGTAACCATAGCTGTCAAATAGATTTCTTAGAATAAAAAGCATATTATTTTGCTCAGAATTGTAGCGGAGCTGAAGTATAAAGTAGCCTAATGGGGAAACATTCATATTAATTGCAAGCACCTGAAAATTGTATTTAGTACAAATGTACTTAGTTACTTTCTGCCACTGCTGACAAGCTCCTCATGCAACAAGCTACATTTATTATTTAATAAATCAATGGTCGACCCCTTCATGACTGCATGTATGAAACATCTGTCTTCTGTCCAACCTATTCACTGAGTAATAAGCTTCTGTTTTGGAGCTTTCACTTACACCCAAGGGATGAGCAGCTGTTACATTAAAAAGGTGACACTGCTCAATGCAAGCTGATCATGTCTAAAACATTCAAATTGAAAAAAAAAAAAAGATTAGAGATGTTTTTAACGCTCGCTACATGTGACCAGTGTTAACACATAGCCGTATTATCTTTGTGCTGTGGCAATGTGACCCCACTGTTTGTCAACAGCTGCTGAGCTGTTTTGCGCAGGGGGAGAAAAGGTGTAATTACAAAAATGTCAAGATGTTTTTTTGAACAGGGGTCTCTGAGAAGGCCAGAGCACACTAAGAGCCAGAGAAAAGGATCCGACAAATGATTAATTACCTTCCTGCTTGCAAAGTAATTAATTTAGCATGAAATTTAATCTCTCCAGCCGAGTTTTGAGTTTGTGAGCGGAATGAGGAATATGTTTCATTTTTTGCACAATGAGCTCGGATGGTCCTTCAGGGCGCTCATTTGTCTGTTTTTGAACAAATGGCATACAAAGTGGAAAGGAGACACTCAGCCTAAAGCAATGTCATCACAGGAATTCTCAGAATCCTATTTATTGTAATCACGTAAGAGATACTGTACATCCGCAGTGAAGACAAATAATGAATTATGAGACAAGATGATCGTATCAACAGGAAGATGAATTGCCAGACATATGGGATGTGACAGGTACAAAGGGTGCCATGCTATACATGCCACTGTTACAGCCATTTCACCGCACCCCAGAGATGAGAGAATTGATTACACAGCATCACAGTCTCAGTCAGAATCTGTCAATGGATATTTTCTCTCAGAGGATCTGACTGGAAATGTAAAATGAAGCAAGAATAGATGCAGCGCTGCCAACCTGGAATTCATCGATCCTTTGGTTCATTTTTTTTTATTTGGAGAATGGCCAAAAGTATAATTAGGAATTACAAATGAAACCTATAAAGGTTCAAGAGTGATTCAACGACGAAACATGCTGCAGCAAAACAGGCTCTATGAAAATCAACTTTGTCACATCATGGATGGCAGGAAAAGTGCAACACTAGTGGTGGAATTAACTAAGCACATTTACTCAAGTACACTGAAGTACAATTCTGAGGCGCTTGTACTTTACTTGAGAATTTCTATTATATGATACTTCATAATTATACTCTATAATAGCATGCATTGGTAAAGATTAATCCAGTGGTTTCCAACATTTGGCTTGTGACAACTTACAGAAATGAATTGTCTGCTTGGGGCCACATTTCTATGAGTTGTTTGTGGGTTTTCTCTTCTAAACCTGCTGAGATATAGTGCCAGTATATGAGTTGGATGGTTTCCCTCCCACCGCACATTTCCGACGTCAGGATTCTATGGCTGTGTCCGACCATTCTTCAAACCTTCTGAGACTGACACTGTGACATCCACGCTGTGACTGTCCAACTGTGTGGACACTATAAAGTAGCAGTACTTAACTTTAACAAGTATTTATTTCATTTGCCCCACAAAACCTTGACCTGCTTAATTTGATCTTCTCATTGCAGTACTTTGAGAGGATTTGTCCCTTAAAATCGAGTTTTTTCTTATCTATATGCAGATCTTCCAGACAGGCCTTGAAGCAGTTGGGAGAATGTGACCCATAACCTCAAACACATATACCTCAAAGTATTTTCTTAGTAGAGCTCACTGGGGGGGCAGTAGTAGTCAGCAAGGTGCGCCCAAGGCAAAATACTCCATTTCCATGTAGCCCTCTGCAGTGTGCTTTCATAGAATAGCTTTCAACTTTATAGGATAAAGTTGAAAATGGAGCCACTCCACAGCAATCTATTTGACAGGAAACAATACTGGCCTTTCGAAAAGACACATTTCTGTGGCGCAATAGTCTGGTTTTTTTTTAGCAGTTCATCAATCTTCCATAGGAGGGCAGTCTTGTGCCGCACACAAACTGCAGCTGGACCGTGGCCTCTTCTTTAAATGCAAGATTTAGCATTCTCCCAGTTACCACAGAGACCTGGGCACTCCCAAGCCTTCAGAGCGAGCAATAGTTTTATGGCATCGAAAATTCTGCAGAGTAGTGAAGTCGAAATGTTACCAAATGGGTACATTTCCTCTACACATGGCAATAATTAGCCTGCCTTTGCTACTGCGCGCCCACGTCCCTGGACGTTGGGACTGGGATGAAGGCTATCCAAGGAACCAAACCTGTAACGTCACGCCAAACCAATGAGCATCAGTTGGATACGCTCCTCATCAGGATGAATTATATCCCTGCAGCCCTGTCACTTTTCAGGATTTTCCCCACTGCAATGCCAGTCACTGAAAGCTGCACCTAAAAAAAAAGAGTATTCAATCTTTAATTGCTTGTCAGTCGTGGCAGCCTGTTGTTGAGTTAGGTGCTCTCTCACATCTGCCTTTACAGCACCAGGGTAGCCAATTAAGGGGATTGTGGCTGCACATCGTTGGCAGCAAACACACAATAATAGCAAAACCATTTTCTCATTCCATTCCACCACAATTGATACGGGCTGCCAGTAACATATTTACATCAGGCACTGAAAGCACTTTAGATGATGGCATTGATATCATAAAGTAGCCTTCAATCCCTCCCTGCACAATCTCTCATATTCATTAAACTGGCTAAAAAAAAATCTAAATGCGCCTTAAACTGCCTTTGCATGGATAACTGGGCTGAAATGCTGCTCTGTGATTTTGTATTAATCTTTGTACAAGAAAAGACAAAGACTGTTTTTATCTTCTCTCTAGACGGCAATTTTCAAAGTGACTCGACTTTGACTGTGTTATGACTCTGAGGAGCACAAATTCTGACTCAAATTGCCAGTGGGTTTAAAGCACCTAAATTGCCTCGGTGTGTCACATGCACCGCTGCTGCTGCATGTGCTGACTGTGCTGATAATTGGGCCAAATCCGAACATCTGCATGCACTCGTCCAGTCCACCTCACTCAGTATCTTTGCCTCACGTCCCCTCCCTATGCTCCCCTTAGGGAGGAGTGTCTCCCGGTTTCACGTCTGGCCTCAACATGAAATTAGCCATTAGTCGGCCTCAAAGGCAAACAGTGCATAAAATGGCATTTAGCATTGCTAATAAAATGCTACAGACTACTTGTGTCAGCTTGACATGCTGGAATGCTGCAGTAGTTTTTTTTTATGGGCCGTGAACTGTATCCTCAAACCACAATTGTCCAGGGAGGATCACTGGGTCATTGCACCTTCCTCCTCGTGGCCCGTTCTTGGAGCGCCGCTGTGTTAAGTCTGACACACTGTCATGAGCCCGCATCAGCTTTGTCACACCGCGGTTGTGAAGCCGTGACACTTTGATGAGTCCTCAGTGTCGGCTTGTTGATACCGAGTACATGACACCATCCCATCCCCGTCTGCCATTCGTTGCCACATCCTCCCAAACTGTCAAAACACTTTCGAGGTTGTGCAAAAAAGTGAGTGCAGGCGGCGAGAGCTGACAGGAAGATGCTGAAGCCGGGATCGGAGGCGCTCACTTTTTTTTTTTTTGATATGCGTGACACCATTCAATCATGGTGGTTATTTGTTGGTATTCCCTCCAAAAGTGCTGAATGTAGATGTGCAGAGGCCTACCTGGCAGAGAGAAGGGGTTTGTTTACTCGCTTTAAGGTGATGTTGAAATGGGTGAAACAGTGACCTAACCTTTCTGTAAAATCCCCTCAGAGCACCATTCAAAGTAAGCAGTCAGGTTTATTTCCAATCAAAAGGGCAAGAAGCCACATATAGCTTCTTTTTGAAAATGCAGTATGTTTAATATGCCAGCTGAACAGTGTACCTGCGAAAGCCACACTCTTCCTCCTCATACTTCTACTAATTCCTCGTCTCCCACTCAAACTTAGTCATCAAATCACTTTTCACATTCAAAGCCATAAATTCCAGTCCAACTTCACAGATTCTTTGGAACATGCGTTATTTCCCTCTTCGCTACTTCTCACGCTTTTTAAGATGTTTTGTCTTAATTATTATCTCACACGCAGCAAATGGAGGAATGAAGTGAGCTCATGCTGAGAACCCGGTGCTGTTTCACTTCATTTTGTCAGGTGTAATGAGGTATGTGATAGAGCTTCATGGGCCTCTTTTGTTTTTGTTTTTTTGTTGAAGCTGATTCTTTTTTCCCGCATCATTATTTCATGCAGTGCCCTCTTTGTTTTCACTTCCTGAACTCCAGTTCCTCTGATCTCACTGATTTTTGGTAGACTGTCTTTTGACAGCGATAAACTGCAGCGAATGGTGCGTAGTTTGTCGAGTTAACCTCGCTGTCTTGTCTCTCCTTTCGCAGATGAATCACACTTCAGCAGTTTCACTTGCTTCAGTGTTGCCTCATATTGCTCATGTTGAGACGAACGTCATTGTCTGTAACAAATGCTCTCAGGAGACATACTGTAGCGGGCTCCTTGGTATCCTGAGATTTTTGGACATATGCTTATTCGCTTTCTTGCAAAAAGTTAGACGAGAAGATCGATTCTTCTCTCATGCATTTTGGTGCATGTGAACAATGTTGGGCAAATTACTATAGAAATGCATATTGATTCATGCATATAAGTAATGGAGGTATTACTCAGAGTTACATTGGCCTGAGTGACTGTATGCTGCAGCACTTCAGAAGTCCTGTAGTTGGAATGAATGTGCAGGCAGGTGCTTCAATCCTGTACTAATTCCTCAATGTAGGCAAACGTTAACAAGCCAGCTAAGAAGACATTAAATATAAATAACTGTGGCCTTACTGAAAGTTGTATTTCTTCTAATTTGGAGACTAATCCTCTCCCCCTGATCTTCCATTACACTACTCATTACTGAAAAAAGTAATCAAATCAGTGTAACATGTCTCAAAATGTGCAAGTTTGAAGCAACTTCAGGAGCAGTTTCCAGTCTTGTTTTAAGTGGGCCACCTTAAAATGTGGTTGCAGGAGAAACACGTCACAGGTTTAAAATAAGTATATGAAGTTGGGAGTGATAATAAGAGTGAAATTGAAATTCATATTCAGTTATTGGGGGCTCTCAGAAATGATGACCAGCAGCAAAGACCAGAATGATTTTAACTTCACTGTGGTGTACATTTTGGTCCCGACTGTAAAAGCCCCCAGAGAGACTTCCTATTATCATCTGAGATTATCTTAGATGTGCTGCTTCATTATCTGAGTGTTATCACAGTTACTCAGTCAGGTCCAGTTTAGACGAATAAGCTATGATTAATATGCTATGATTCTGTGCACTACTTTTATCATGACTGAGGTGATTATATCACTTTAGATGTTACATTCATGTTGTATGCAAAGCTGCATTTCCTTAATGCAAACAAAGCATTGCTCAATTAACTCCTCTCATCCCCTTATTGAAACCCCGTGTTACTGAGAAGTTCATACTTTGTGCTTTTTGGTTTTAAAATTTGCGGCCTTCAAATGCCTTTGCTACACAAATGATTCAATTACTCCTCCTTTTAAATGTGCCGGTGGAGATAACGTTTTGCTGCCAGAGAGTGAGCAGAGAATGAAATTAACCTCGGCTAACTCCCTATGCACTTGACACTTGTATTATGATTTTTTATTAAAGCGCTATCTTTCTTATAATGAATTCAGTTCTTCTACAAGGGAAGAGTCCCAGCATTTGCACAAACTAATTTTTGTTTGTGTTCAGGTGAACACTCAAATGAGAGACCTGCTGACAGTGCGGGCACCGAATGCCATAAAGGCCTATTAAAATATTCAAAGAGCAAAACAGATTTTTACACCGGTCCTGTCAGCCAATGACACGGTAATTACTATGAAATTGAAAACCTGTTTTGGTTAGAGGAAGAAGAGCGATAAACAAACACAGAAAATAACTCTTTGTAACGGGTTATTGATGACATTGGAATGGAAAAGCTGAGGCACATTGAATGTTCGTGTCATATTCTCTGATTTATTACAGTAATAATCAGTGTCAGATTTGGGAATCAGAGCTTGGAAGAGAGTTTTCTGAGACATTAAAGTAAATCTGTGCCGCCAGGTAGAGTCCCAGTAGAGCTACATCTCAACACCCTGTGTTTTCAACTCTCAACAAGTAGTTCCAATGAAGTTAGATGGACACTAACGGTGAATGGATGAATTATTAAAATTGATCGGTCTCAACAGAGATGTTGAGATAGAATTGTATCTGGATCACCTCCTATGCAGGGTTGTGAGGAACTGAGCCAGTTCCAGCATGCACTGGGTGAGAGGCAATACAATATGTATACTAGGGTCAAAAGTCACCTCTGTCCACATACATGTTTTATGGTTTCTGGCTGAAGAGAAATCATAATGCTACAACATAGGATGAAATTTTAGACCATGGATTCCCAACCAGGAGTATGTGTTAGGGGGCTATGTCTGCATTTACACAGCAAAGATTGTGTGATCCCTGTGCTAAGAAAACCCCACAAAAAAACATGTTTTAAGAAGTTATACCAATGCAGAATGGCTATGTACAGTATGTATCTAGACACATGTATTTAAGAGAAAAATGAATACACAAATAGCATTGCAAAGATGGCTGATCTTTAGTATATGACACCACTGGGCTAGGACTTGAACCCAAATACACAACTTAGGAGACTGTTCAAAGTTCAAATAAAAAATCTTTTAATGACAAAGCATCAAAGGAAAATCACTCTTTCGAGGCAACAATGACTGTAGAAAAGGCAAGACAAAGTACCAAAATAACACAAGACCAGACTAGGAGAAAAACTATGCAAAGTATCAAACAATATAAAACCTGATCGACGAAGAAAACGTGGCATGGACTGGTGTAGAATAACTAACTCTACAAGACAAGACAAACTGGCACAGGACAAATGAAGACAGACTATATATACCCTCACACACTACACTCATAATGGGACATAGGTGGAAACAATCAGGGCGGGGCAAACAATCAGACCAGAGGGAAACACAAGAGGAAGGGGCAAGCTACCTGAAAGGAGAGGAGAGTGAGATGTCAAAATAAAACAGGAAGCCACAGGATAACATAGACACAAGACAAAACTAAATATAACTTAACATAACTTCTTGGACATGACAGTATATTATTATTTGTCACAATAACCCAGTAACATCCCAGCTCAACTCTGTCTCCTAGAAATCACAGTTATACATTATGAAAATATTTTCTCAATTATCTTACGCTAACAATGTTAATTGCTCCCTGGATTATGTTCACAAGCAATGTTTTTTGAGTAAAATGAAGCCTACATTAATCGACTGCACCAGAGTTGTAAGGAGGTGGTCGGGTGACTTTGGTTCGAGAGTCTGGGGTCTCCATCCAGACTAAACGCTAATCTTAACCCTTTATCGGGCAAGTGACTATTTTTGGTAATTAGCGCACAATTTACAAAAGTGAAGTCAGAAATCAAGTTTTGCTATGTCCTCCAATAACACTCTATGGTTGAATTTTTGAATTTCAAAGTAGATTATTTCAATGAGTGCCCTATAAAGGGTTAAATGTTAAACCAAGACCACAATCTTTCCTGACCTAACCTAAGTGCTCCTGGTGCCTAAACATTTTATGTAGCCGTGGTTGCTTTGAAATAAAATGAGAAGATTGGCTATTTCGGTGGAAAACAAATGAAATACGGTGTCAATGAACATTTTCCTGATTCCGTCAACATTTAGTCGTATCTAAACAAAAAAATATCCATGAGACAGGGTTGTTCATCTGCAATGTAACTGACTGCAGAAGACGTGCTTCAGTTTTAATTACATTTCACTTAAGAGTACTCGAAAGCTAGTTAACAAGCGAGCAAAATGAAGTCCGAGTAGAAAGCTAAAAATAATGGATGAATGGTTGAAACATCCAGCTTGTGCCGCTCCAAATGATGGTCGTACAAATGACCAAACCTTAATTAAAAAAAAAAAGAAGAAGAAGAAGCAGAGAGCAAGCCTCATAATCAACCACGCAACGCATTTCGTATGGATTGATTCACATCTTAGATCCACCACAGCCAATACGCTTTCTCTGCTGTGAATTACTATCAAATAGCTGCATCTATTAATGAGCTTATGTTGAGGATATGATGATGATAGGGCTGTAGGGATACACTGGATAAAAATGTTGGGATGCACATTTTAAGACAACAACATGCTGCCAACTTTGGAGAATGTCTGCTCTTGTTTCAACGTGACAACACCTCGGGGGGTGAACAGGAACGGCAGCCACAAGCCAAGTCCTATCGTCCAATGTCAGTGCCCGACCTCACTTGTGGCTGAATAGGAGCAAATCCCTGTGGCCAGGAATCTTGTTTAAAGCCTTCCTAGAAAAGTGGAGGATGATACAGTGGGACTGCACATGGCTTTGGAATGACATATAGGTGTAATACTTGAACACCCTCATTTTTTTATTCATGCATATTATAGCTTCTCATACATTACTTAAAGGTGCCTGACATGGATATTGTAACTGCACTTGTTATAATATTATCATAATTGATCTTAGAACTGTAGACACAAGATTGACTTCAGAGTACATGGCCTGAGGTAAAGGGAGAGGAGGTGGCCGGGTGGGTTAATGGTGCTTGGCAAAGTAATTGCCCTGTCTGCACTGAATAACAGAAAAAAGCAGAAGACTTGCATGAGAAAGTCTGTGTGGCCCCCATACCTATTGTGGGGTCTCGACAAATGAATGGCTGATTAACACTTTGGCTGGAGTTTCTTAGGGATGCTTAGAAGTAGAATTTTTTTCCTTTTGTGATCAATTTCTATTCAGATCTGATGCTGTTCTTTTGCCCGCGAGGCATCAAGGGCTGTTTCCATGCAGCTGCTCCGACGAGAAGAAGAACTCGATAAACAAGATCAGATTGCACAGACGGGGGATGAGCTGTTGCTATGGCAACCCCCCTACTGCACGCCGCCGATGCAGGAGAGTCTGATCTGGCAAGACTCGGGAAGTGACAGACAGACAACACACTAGTCACCGTGGGTAATCCAGAGTGGGTGTCATGACCTGATGGCATCTATACTGTATGCGTCCTTCCTCAGAGCATGGATAGCTGTCAAAAAAAAGCATCTAATGGGCAGAAAAGGAAGGGAAAACATAGGCGGACGCTGATGCAAAAGTACATTTTCCGTATGACGCTTTGCACAGCTGCACATGTTTGAGTGCACGTCAACACATGGAGAGACGTCAAGGATGTATATGTGCTCTTTCCCTGCGTCTGCCACACTCTCATGTATCACATTTCCTCCACCTCTGTGTACGGCAAGCTCCTTTAATTGAACACTCACACGCTGTCCTTGGATTTGAGCTGTCATATGCCTCCATTTTTTAAAGCCTAGACAATTTTCTGAATGAGCCTCGTGCACCCCCTGACTTCATTATTGTTCCCTCTTTTTATCTCTCATTTGGTTTTGCTCTAAGTCTATTGGAATTCATGTTTTTATAAGATTTTGTATACATTGTTAAAAAGTGTACTTCCCCTTTAAGAGTGCATAGAGCAGATATACTTCCTTGTTTATATTTTGCCGTCAGTTAGCGCTTGAGAGCTACAAGGCGTACGGTTTTCTTACCTCTTTCGTCTATTTGCAGTTAGTTGAAAACTATTGTGTTAGCCAGCTATTTTGTTTGTATTTGTGGAAATAAACGTGGAGATTTTTTATATTTTTTCTTTACAAACAAAACGCTCTCCTGTGTGGATTTGTGGAGCTACAGCTGAGCTACAGACACGGCCTGTGGAGCTCAACTTATCGGTGGCAATAGACTGATGTGTAAGTCAAAGCTAAAGGCTCTCAAGCTAATCAAACCTCTATAGTGAGTGTTAAAAAAAAACCCTCTTAGCTTTCAAAAGAAGCCAAGAGGACATTACACAAAATGGTAGGTAGGTACCTGCTGCATTATGGGTAATGCTGGAATAATCAAAACCTTATTTATGTCAAACCAGAGAACGGGGAATGTAATATAAGTTCAGTATGACCAAGTGGAGGTGATGGAAATCATGCTGCACGCCCTCTGTCAGCATCTGTCACTTGGGTTCTGTTGAAACCAGACATGTGCAACTGCGCTTGCATTAAGAGTTGGATCGAGCTCCTGCCTGCCTGCTACAGTTTAGATTGAATGGCTGTAAGGCTGAGGCCATTTATACACTGACAACCAACTGTGTAGCAGGCATGGATCATCAGTCAACCCTCCTCCCTCCTACAGGGCACCATCGCTCTCCTTCACTTCCTCCTATGCTTGCTCTCTCTTTAAGAGGAAGGGATGTGCTCGGGATACACAAGTGCGGAAGAAAAGAACCGGGAGCCAAAATAAATGCTGATCCCGTTGCCGAATTATTTGCTGGATGGTGGATGGAGGAGACAGAAAAGCACACACATAAGGTGGAAGAGAAGAGCGGACTGTATCACATTAAATACCCTGGGGAAAGTTACCTGAGCAAACTGCAGAGGCAGGAGCAGTGAAAATATGAGAAAGCTGGTGGAAAAACAAGTAAGGTGAGATGATTCAAGCCATTTCTAAAATATTATAACTTCAATTGACCCTTGGCAAAGCCTTATCACTCTTAGATAGTCTGCACCTGTCAAGGTTTCCATTACTGGATATGTGTCTGGAGAATGGGGGCTGAGTCTCCACTTGAAATTCTTGAATTCAATGCTTGAAACAATGGATCCATGATGAGACAAAAGGAGGCGTCTCATCGCCAGCAGATTTGAACTAATCACGCTTGCGTAAGCTTTATGAGCTCATTACAAATGCTGTCTCTGACTGACTTTGTTAAAGTTTTCAGCTGACTCATTATAAAATGTGAAGCCTTTAGATTAATCAGAAATGGGTCCTAGATGGCTGCATGCATGATATTGTGCTGAAGGTCTGAGAGCTGCATGTCCCAAGGAAAAAGTCAGCATCCTCACCACTGGATGATACATGAAAGAAACAAGGAACAAACAGCATTGTTCTTGTACTGCGGTGTAACTTGCAACTCAAACTTGTCATGACCCTGATGATGTCACTGTGACATTGTCCGGGTTATTTTCTGTTTTCACAGATTGACAACTACTCTATATGACATTTATATGTAAAATTAGTGAAGCGCTCCTTAATCTGTGTCTTTGTTTTTGTTAAGGCAGCATTAGGGCTGCACAATTAATCGAATTTTAACCACGATCACGATTTTGGCTGCCACGAGTAAATTAAGATGATCGTTGGCGATTTTAACATTTAAAAAGCGAGCTCTGTTGCATGTCAAATCAAGCACTTTCTCAACCCAATAGTCAGCCAACCACCAGGGGGCGACCCATAGGTTAGGGCCTCATCATTACGCTGCCTAAACAGCAAGCGAGCGAACCCTGCAGCAGCGGCAGCTTCGAATGATTAAACTGTGAGAGAGTGCAATGTCGGGAGCAGCAGGCAGTGACAGTGAGGAGCCGCTAGTGCCTCGTAAAGGAGCAACATCTACTGTTGACCCTTTTCCACTGCGCTGGTGCTAGTGCTAGTTCGGAGCCAGTGTCTGACTCAGCACCAGTTCTTCGTGTTTCCACCACGTAAGCACCAGCTCCAGGTGCTAAAAACCTGTGCTGAGCAGGCACCAACTCTTCACTGGTCCAGAGCTAAGCACAGACTACGTCAGGGGCTGGGGGCGGGGTTATCGTTAGTGCCGGTAGCCAGTCTCCAAATTGCAATTGCGGCCGGCTTTCGGGCTGGGACACACAAGCGGTAATTTGTGTTCGTCTTCGCCAGGACGTCCCTGGTCTGATCGCAGATACATTGAACTGACTCCACTAAATCCCTGTCTGTCCAGCGCCAACCCAGCCAACCATAACAGCAACTCTGCACCGGGCGACACCGTCTCCACCCACCTCTCAAAGACACACTGAAATAACGGATGCAATAAGGCCGGTTTCCTGTTTGTTTGCACTTTGTAATTGCATTTTGCAATAGCATATTTATTTTTTTCCCTTTGTCTTTGGGTGAATATTACTTTATTGTTTGATTTATGATTATTTTAAGTTTCAATTTGAAGACTTATTTGTGTTTTTAAAAGTGCAATGAAAAAGGTACGTTTTACCTAACATAATGAATAATCGTGATTATTAATCGTGATTACAATATTGATAAAAAATAATCGGGATTATCATTTTGGCCATAATCGTGCAGCCCTAGGCAGCATATAGAAATCACTACACTTCCTGCTTCATCATTTTTCTGGTTAATATTTTCTAGCAGAGCCACAGTGACAAGCAACATTAATTATGAAGTGTACCAATATGCCTAAACTCTGCCTCACATTGGAGAATAATCATCGTGGCCTCATCAGTATTCAGTCCACGGTGGGTATTAAAACCCTGAATGAATGAAGCGATTGTGTTAAAAAACAGATACAAGACAGAGAAAATCAAGTTTTATGATAATGCAGTCAAGGGTGAAAGGAAAAAGCAAACAAGTCTGATATTTTAGAAGTTGGCTTAGCTCTTGATTAAACACTTTTCTTATCTAATCAGGCTGTCTGAGGCAGATGTCACATACTGTTGTGGAGACTGTACTGGAGACGATTGGAAATAATTAAAGATCTGTAGATTTCCTTTGCTACATTGTTTTAGTATTTAACTGAATGCTATAGTTCATAATAATGTTCATCATAGACCTTCTGTCCTAAAAGAGGCAGGTTAATGTACTGTATGCACTGTAAGTCAGGCTCGAAAAGATCACTGCTCAGCACACACATTCATATTTATACTGACATTAAATATTAATCACATTCAAGGTGGAAAAACTATTTCGAAACCCTAATGCATCAAAGTGTACAAATTCGCAGCCTACTTTTTTTCCTGCTGTCATTTGCAATAAAAATAATCACATCTTGGCATTTGGAAATGTGAATCTTAACTCCCCGCTTGGATCTACTGTGGGAGAATTGCTTGGCGAATGCTTTTCTATCCTCTTTTGGCTCAGGCAGCCTGACATTGAACGTCTGAGTGACTTTAAACTGCGCTAAGCAGCCAACGCAGCATGCACACCCAGTTCAGCGCCGAGGCTTCTGGAAACTACAACCACGTCCACTGCTTGAGAAGACTAGAAATGATCACTGAGTTGTAAACTGAATTTACATGTAATTTCCCAGTTGTCTGTAGAAGAATATTAGTGCCAGCAGAGACTGTTTTTGTATAATGCAACCCAGATTCTTAAAAAATTGGTACGCTGTGTTAAACATTAATTAAACCAGAATGCTGTTATGGTGGGGTGGTTAAGGACTCGAATGCAACACACTAAAAACCAATGCTGGGGCAAGTCTTTAATGAAAACAGAAGAAAACTTAACAAAAACTCACGGCAAGGTCCGGTCCAGGTACGTCAAAAATGCAAACACAAATTCATCAGGAACGGGCATGATATGACAAAAGACAACATGAAACGAGATGAGAGAACAATCCGGCAAGGGCAAACTGAAATGAACTGGCTTATACAGAGTCCTGATAAGTGATTAACTGCAGCTGGGAACACAGGTGATAGGATGAGGTGGGAGTGGCTGGTAGATGAGGTGAGGCAGGTGCGGGGTGAGTAGGAAAGAACAGAGACCTGATGTGAGAAGCTATTGCAGGTGAATAGTGACAGACAGAACTTTCAACACACTTCAGACAGAGAAACAAGACAGAGAACCAGGACAGAGAACCAAGACACAACATGGCAAGACACAACCAGAGCAGAACAAAAAACATGTCAGACAGAATGAACAGAACAAAAATAAGACTGACCAAAAAACTAACACAAAAACAGAGGCCTGACAGACATAGCAATAACAAATGCAATCATTTGCAAATGCTTTTCAACCTATATCTAACTGAATACAACACAACGACAATTTTTGAACATTATTGTTTTTGGTAAATATACTCTCATTCTGAATTTGATGCGTTGAAGTGTTCAAAATGACTCAGTGGCCAAGGGGTTTTTTTTTTAGGCCGAAATAAAAAATACTATTATTTAGTATTTAATATTAAGTTATTATGTTGAATATAAACTTAAAGAAGAGCCCAGAAAAAAAAACTGAACCAAAAGCAGAAGAAAATTATTTTAGCATATTGATTAACCAATTCAAGCCTGAATACAACTCCATAAGTCTTGTTCTCAGAATACTGCATTTTGGAGCTGCTCTGGTGAGCGAGCGGAGCCATGTGTTTAGGGGAAGGCAGCAGCAATCTTATATCAGTTTCTATGATGGCAAGTATACAGTTTCCCAGTTATACTACTCGAATAACAGCTTTTAAATCAGTCACTCTAACCTAATCATTGTGCCTCAGAGTGAAACACAGCACACACTGTCTTGTCTGTCTTCTCACTGCAACTCTGTATTGAGATTTAGAGAATTATTAAAATTTGCAATTAGCAATTGTAGATTCTCTCAGCATAGTTTTATAATTACATGATTATTTTTGTAGAAACATTGACTCACCAGTGTGGCAGATGGCTTGAGATTTACTCATCAAAAGGAAAATCTACATGCATTTGGACAGGGGCATGTTTACCACAAATCACAATTTTGAAAGTAAAAATCTCTCCAATTCTTGCTTGATATATGACCAGTTGCTCAACAGTCTGGGGTTTCTTTTGTTGAATTCTGTGCTTCATAATGCACCACACACTTTCAATGGGAGACAGGTCTGGACTGCAGACAGGCCGGTCCGTTACCTACACCCTTTTACTGTGAAGCCACCCTGTTGTAACACATCCAGGCAAGCAAATGAGGCTTTACATCATCCTGCTGGAATAAGAAGGAACATCCCTGAAAAAGACCCTGGCAGGATGGCAGCATATGTTCTTCCAGAACCTGTATGTACCTCACAGCATCAACAGTGCCTTCACAGATGTACAAGATACACATGGTAACTTGCACATCTGTGGAATGATCCAAACAGGTGTTTTTGGATCAACCCACAACTTTCAGTCTTTTGTTGCTCCTGTCCCAACTGGTTTGAAACACGCTTGACAAGACCCAGGCAAGGACTGAACCCAAGCGCACGACTCAGACACAGGAGGTTGCAAATAAAAGTCTTTAATAAAAAGTAACAACACAAAATCACTTTTGACAAGGAAAAACACTGAGGTAAATGGTGAGACAAAGTACCAACTGAAAATCACTCTAACGAGGAAAAAGACTGAAGCAATGAAAAATACTAACAAAAAATCACTCGATGGAGGAAAAAACCACAAGGTAACAAAAGCAAACAAAGTAGTCAAAGTAGCAAAGTAATACTTAACCAGACGAGGAGCAAAACAAGACATGGAAGGCGTAGGATTATGGTACATAGACGCAACAAACTGGCACAAGACAAAGGGAGACGCAGACTATATATACACATGAGGAAATAGGGAACAGGTGGAAACAATCAGGGCGGGGTAGACAATCACACTGGCGGGAAACACAAGGAAGGGCAAGTTATCTGAAACGAGAGGGAAAGTTAGATTATCAAAATAAAACAGGAAATCACGAGACAAGACAAGACATAACAAAATCTAACTTAACATAACCTTTTAGTCATGACAACGCTGCTGCCATCAAATTCAGAATGAGCAGATATTTACAAAAATCAATGAAATTGATGAGGTCAAACATTCAATCGTCTTTGTGCTGTTTTGAATTGAGTGTGTCAAAAAGGATTAGCAACTTTTACAGTGTCTCATTTTTTCTGGAATCAGGGGTTGTATTAAAATGTTGATTCAATAAGGTAATATTCAGTCGCCATAAATGATGATGTATCCATAAATAAGAAGAATGATGGGAAACAAAAAATAGTTATATTGACAGTACGCTCTCCAGTGTGTTTGAATCGAATCTCAGATAAAAATGTGTGCATATGAAATACAATCTCCAGTGGCACAAATCTCCATATTTATACCTCCCAGAAAACGCAGCTTTCATTTTCATTCTGTTTTCACAGTTGAGCTCAGTTCAATTTTGTCGCTTTATTTTAAAAGCGCCGACCCTGAAGAATGTGCTATACAGCAGAGTCAACATCATCAGCTCTTCTTTATCTTAGAGGTAAACAGTATCATTAGCTTTCGATTGGTATCGGGACGATTCATGACATCCTGACTGCGATGAAGGAGTGCTCCAGGGGGGAGAGAGGGCGATCCTCAGGCGATCATTATGGGCTATGCCCTGTTTTACAAATGTAGAAGAGATGCTAGATGAGGGCTGCAAGATTAAAATGCATACAGAAGAGTCATTTCTCCTCCCTAAAGCTGTGTCACTGCATCATTTAGGAATGAGCAAGCTGCACTGAGAACTTGCTTTTCTAAACTGCTGGGAGAAGTGCGTGCTCTGCAGCCAAAACCACTTACCTGGCCTGAACCCCCTTAATGTCATTTTTTTTTTTTTTAGGAGTGTGACATGCATTTAAAGCATCAGTCCAAGTGGTACAGCATTTTCACTTAGTCCACACTGTTCTCAAGAGTCTCTCCCTGGAGCTCCCGCTTCAATCCTGTTCCTTTTTGCTGCAACTTCAGTGAGGGAGCTGTGATACACGGAGGTGCAGGAGCAGCCAAACTTGGCATGAAAGTCAGTCTGAGATGTGTCTTACAGGAAGAAGAGCTGTAGCTTCGGCTTTCTTCACTGGCATCTACCAATAACAAAGGCTCAACACACACCGGCTCCAAATCTGTCTTTGGTATTTCAAGCAATCATTTGAACAAAAAGACAACAACCCACAGCCTCTATACCGCCCTGGTTTCATTCGCAGAATCTCACAGTGAAATTCTGTTCCAGGAGAAAGTTTGTGCCTCTTTTTTCTGTCTTGGAGGCAGAGTTAACTTTTCATGACTTTTCTTTTAGTCTGCTGACATAGAAAGTACTTGTTAAAAGTAGCTGGAATTGCGAGGGCCTCGGAGAAAGCCGAGAGAAAGCATATGGTGAGACTGTTGAGTTCTATGTTTCTTTTTTTCTGATGTTAGTGTCAATAAGGATGAAAGTTTTCCACTTATCTGTGTCATAGTCAAAAGAACCTCACCCCCATGTTTCTTGGATAGTTCTTTGGATGGCCTACAGCATATAAAGTAAACATATGAGATTTATCTATTGTGTGAAAATAAACCTTCCCTAAATGCATAGGTTATCCACAGATTCAAAACTGCATCTAAATATATGCTCTGTTCATATGTGTGTTAGGACTTTAGCACATGGTATGTAACTGCAGGGGATTAGCACGTTAATATGCAAATGAAATAAAGTCACAAATGCAGAGGTGAGGTGGCTTTACAGGAGGAAATGACGAGACATAAAGTTGCATGTCAAAATCGTAATATGAATTTCTTACAAATAGCACAAAAGTATGTCTGACATATATTAGGCCTGACAACTAGACATGCCATGACTTGAAGAATGTATTTTGGAGGAGAAAATATAAGACCTGTCCATAGACTGTATAAAATATGGACGTAGTGTCCGTGACGTCACCCATAGGTTTCTGAAGAGCAAAAATGAAGCAAATCGTAGTGCGTAGCCCCCCCCCCCCGAGTTGTCATGGAGTAGAAAAACAGCTGTAAATATGTAAATATGTAAAATAGACATTTTAACATGGGGGGTCAAATGTAATTGACTCCCTTCTGCGGCCTGCTGTAGCGGTTCTTCAGTGCCGGAGGTTGCCGCTTGGACCTGTCCACCATGTGAACCTGCAACACCCACACAACACACAGTGTGGATGAGGCTAAGACTATATGAAAGAAAGGATCCAATACAGTAATGACAGTGACTATAAATGACAAGAAATAAAATGTTTGAGAAGGATGTTAGGTCACCATGAGCCTCACTGCTGCTTATCATTCTCCATGTCTGTAGAACAGTACTAGATAGATAAATACCAGTCATCCAGAAGATACCCCCCCTGAGTGTCATAATGGTGGAAGGGAGCGCTCCTGGTGGAGATCTGGTGACTGTGAGAGCCTTTCAAAGCTCTACTCTTCAAACCAGTCAGAGGGTCCTCGTGCCCTGTGGATGGGGGGTTTGCTACCCTAGAAGCGGCCACTCCAATCAAGGTCAAGGTCAAGGCGGTTATTGTCATGTGCACAGTTAAAAGAAACAAGTTTCCCTGTACATGCCTCTACACAAAAAATAGAAAAAAAAATAGAGAGTAAAATAAGAATTAAAAAGATTCATACAGGATGTTTACAGTAACATGGATGTGCAAAAATGTCAGTTCAAGGGACCTCAATACAATGACTATATATTATACAGTATAGATATGGAGTTGATGAATATGAATATAAATGAATGTTGTAGTGAATGTACAGGATGTTACAATACAAATACAGCCTGAGATGATTAATATGAATATGAACATAAATATGAATATAAGATGAAATACTGCAGCAACATCAACAGTAGTGCAAATATGTGATTGTGCGTGGCTGGGGTGGGGTGAAGCATGTGCCGTTAAGGGTAGAGGTAGTAGTAGATGTCCTGGTTCTCACACTCCTGTACCTCCTGCCAGTCGGCCGACGTGTGAGAATCTGTGCTGGGGGTGGGTGGAGTCCTTGATTATGGAGCTGGCTCTGCTGTGGACTCTGCAGTGATAGATGTCCTGCAGAGAGGGTAGTGGTGCTCTGACGATCCTCCCAGCAGTCACTACCACTCTTTGCAGGTGTTTGCAGTCCGTAGCTTTGGTGCTCCCGTACCACACAGTGATGCAGCTGTAGAAGTTTCTGTAGATCTACGATGACATGCCAAATTTGCTCAGCCTCCTCAGAAAGTACAGCCACTGTTGTGCTTTCTTGACCAGCTGGGTGGTGTTAAGTGTCCAGGTGAGGTCATCACTGATTTTAAAGCTGCTCACCCTCTCCACCTCAAGCTCATGGATGATCAGTGGCTGACGAGTTCTCCGCACCTTTCTCTTGTCCACTGTCATTTCCTCGGTCTTGTCTGTGTTGTTGTGTTGTCAGAGAGGTTGTTGTCTTACACCTTGTCACCAGACTTGCCACCTCTCTCCTGTACGCTGTTTCACCACCAGTAATAAGTCCAATAACTGTTGTCAGCAAATTTGAGGATGGTGCTATTCAACGCTGTCACGTGTGACATGCACAGCATGGGGCTGAGAACGCATCCCTGTGGGGTGCCAGTGTTCATCACAATGTTGTTTTAAGTTATATTCCCATTCCTGACAGACTGCGGCTGGCCAGTGAGGACATCTAGTACAGTGGTTTCCAACCTTTTCCAACTCAGGGTCCACTTTTAAGTCTCAAAAATTTTCGTGGCCCACCTTTGATTCCATAAATATGGAGGCAAAACTATGTGTTGCCAGAGCGCTTTTTTTATTGAAGATGAAACATAAAGGACTGAACTCAATACAGAAGAAACCATATGGAAGCTCCACAGTCACAAACACATCATCTGTAACATGTTCCAACACCACACACACACAAACCCGTCATTCAAGGAGCTGTGCATCGGCACCACACAAATATCAGAAATGACAACTAATGGGCTGTATGTAACAAGCCAATTAACAAATGATTAATAAATAACACTATCCTTGACAAGGCTCAGTCAGGATTTGAACCCAAAAGCAGGATGCGGATGCAAAAAGTTCAAAATAAAAGTCTTTATTAAATAACGTGCAAAACTCAAAATCACTCCAACGAGGTAAGTCAAAACGTGAGAAAACGAAAAATCACTCTGCTGAGGAAAACAAGTATCAAATAAACAAAGTAATGAACTTAAAGTCACTCTAGCAATGCTGAGGAAAAACGAGGTAGAAAAAGAACAAGATAACGTGGAGGCAAAAACAGATATACTTGACATGAGACGCATGGAAATAAGGCACAAGTTGACGGACACGGCAGACACGACAAACTGACACAGGACAGGGGAAGACGCGGACATTAAATACACAAGGTAGGGGATCAGGTGGAAACAATCAGGGCGGGGCAGACAATCACACCGGCGGGAAACACAGAAGGAAGGGCAAGCAACCTGAAACGAGAAGGAAAACAGTTACCAAAATAAAACAGGAAGGGACAGGACAACATGAGACAAGACATAGCTGCAAAAGTAACTTAAGGTTTTTTCCTGGTTATGACAATCCTCCAACAACAGAGAAATGCATTCTCTTAAATAACAATTTGATAAAAATAAAATAATAATAAAATATTTGAACATCTATAATATCATTTTAAATGTAACTGATTTTTAACATTAAGGACATTATTCTGTTTATTTTTATATAATTACACTCCCACCCCCATACAAAAGTCAAAATATTTTGGAGATGATTTGGCGGCCCACTGGCAATACCTTTGCGGCCCACCAGGGGGCCGTGGCCCATACGTTGGGAATCACTGATCTAGTAGCTAGTCACAGAGTGTGGGATTGAGTCCAAGGTTGTACAGTTTGTTAGTGAGCCTGTGTGGGATGACTCTATTGAAGGCAGAGTTGTAATCAATAAAAAACATCCTGATGTATGTATCATGGTTTTCCAGGTGGGAGAAGGCAGCGTGTAGGGCTGTAGAAATGGTGTCCGAGGTAGATCTGTTGGGCCGCTATGCGTACTGCAGGGGGTCCAGTGTCTCAGGTGTATCCAACTGAATGTGGACCAGAACCACTCTCTCAAAGCACTTCATAATGACTGGGGTGAGTGCCACTGGCCTGTAGTCGTTCAGAAAAGCTGGTTGTCGCCTCTTTGACAAGACCGCACAAGCACATACAAGAGCGAAACTGACATTAAAGTATCGATCCAAATATCTATAGTATCGATACCAAGTTGGTATAGCTATCGGGTCGATACTAGCGCGATGAGATCGATACCTTAATCCGCCCACCTCTACTGGGTGTGTGAGTGCCTACCCTGGATGTTACTGTCATTACTTTGTTTAGCTGTTCAGGCACGATGATGGTGGTGTTGGTGAGCTGGCGGAACCCTTATAGTCCGTGATCTGTTGCAGGCCTTGCCACATCCAACTGGCGCCAGCAGTAGTCATCCAGCTTGTCTCTGTGCTGCTGTTCGTGTCTTTCTTTGTAGACTGGATACAGGAAGAGGGAGATGTGGTCTGAGTCCAAAGTGGGGGTGGGGGGCAGCTTTGTATGCATCCCGGATATTACTGTAAACATGGTCCAATGTATTCTGGTCATGTGTGGGGATGTTCGTGTGCTGCACAGCTAGCTCGAGCTTTTCGCCGAGCATGGAGCCCCCCTCTCTTGCCTCGTGTGCGTCTCCTCGGGTCGTCTTCCTCACCTGAGCATGGTGCTGGAAGGCCTTCTCGGGGGCTGGCGGTGGATTCGTGTGGAGTGGACAATGTGGTGTAGGTCGGTATAAAGTCAGTGAATATCAAGTCAAGTTGTAGCCTGGCAATATTCAACAGTGCCTGTCTGTCAGAAGTTGGCAGTCCTTGGCACTTGTGCAGGTTCAGGAAAACCAAATACAAAAAGAGAAAAACAAAAAGGCGTCAGCCACGGTGGGCGCCATATTGCCATCCATCAGGATCTTTCATCTCATAGGAGAAAAGATGATCACTGAGAATACGTTTGTTTAGATGTGCAGAGACCTTTTCCTTCTAAGACAAGTAGGCCGAAACAATGGCAGTAATATATCCCCACAGCAGAACAGAGCCATCAAACAGCCTCACTGTGAAGGTCAAGTTCAGGTCTGCTGCATTCTCCTGGGCTCCTCCACACATGCACTCACACACTTGTTGAAAATACAGTGAAGGATGACTTACCCTTTCAAGTGTATTTGTACCATTTATTGGGTGTTTATTTTTTAATTATCACCCAATATTTCTGCATTTGTCATGTTTTATTGACTCATTCATTCACCTTTTCCTTTCCTTTGCATTCATTCATTTTCATGTTACAGAATTTTATCCAACATGTAATGTGAAAGGTGTCACTGAAACCTACAAAAATCTTCATGACAGTGAATGGATCTTAAGATTTAAGATTAGAATTAGAGATTAGAACACCAGTGCCGTGTTTTCACTCCATCAACTTGCAATGCACTACTCATTGTCATAGTGATGCCAGGTGAAAATGCCATGACATCATCTTCAACATGACACAAAGTAAATGAAACAAAATAAAATATCCTTAAAGTGCAGGAGCATCTGCATTTTACTGGTTCACCAGTTTTGTGGGCTGCCATTTTTGAAATTCTGGGTTGAGTGAATAAAACATTTGCAGGATGTGTGTGTTGCGCAAGTGATATCATTATTCCATTTGGACCAACAGGTAATATCCATGCCTTTTGACAATGGAAACCCAAAAAAAGAGCAAATAGAATTGAGTCAATCTGAGCTGTGCAGAGGAAACACAACACAATTGTAAAAGTGCGCAATAGCGCAGTCTAAAAACAACTGAAATTTCACTTTAGGATTATGTAGCCGAACTCTTAGATTGAAAATTAGTACAGGGAGGTCATCAGTGACTTTGTCAGCTGGTGTGAGCTAAATCATCTTCAGCTCAATGCCAGCAAGACGAAGGAGCTGGTGATCGACTTCAGACGGAAGCCACCCCAGACTGCACCGGTGAACATCCAGGGATTGGACATCGAGAGTGTGGAGACCTACAAATACCTGGGTATTCACCTAAACAATAAACTGGACTGGTCACATAACACCGACGCTTTATACAAGAAGGGCCAAAGCCGTCTGCACCAGGAGTATGCAGGACTCTACTAAGGACTTTTTATGACACTGTGGTGGCATCTACACTCTTCTATGCAGTGGTCTGCTGGGGAGGGGGTGAGCACAGAGAGGGACAGGAAGAGACTTAACAAACTGGGCAGGAGGGCTGGTTCTGTCATGGACTGTTCTGTGGACTCCATTGAGGAGGTGGGTGAGAGGAGGATGTTAGCTAAGCTGACATCTATCATGGACAACCCCTCTCACCCCCTGCATGAGACTGGGAGCTTTAAGCAGCTCCTTCAGCAACAGACTGAGACTCCCACCCCGCAAGAAGGAGCGCTACCGCAGGTCTTTCATACCAACTGCAATAAGACTCTTTAACACCTCATTATAGTAAATAACTGCATTTACGTGATGACTGAATTTTCTCTGCATTTTCTCTGCTGCACACTGTAAATAATGTAATATCTTTTGAATGCAATAACATAGAAATTTCTGTGCAATAGCATTCATAGCATCTTTATTCTCATATGAATATAGTATGTCTATTACTTCTGGAATGCCAAAGACAAGGAAAACATGTAAGTGTAAATACTCAACCTCACTTGTCACTTTATGGTCCTATGCGACTTATTGTTTTTTGTTTTTTATTGCTGCCTTATTTCTTAATTAGCCACTTACTGGTATTTATTTTTGAGTTACTGTTTACTGTCTGTTACTGCTGCTGTGACAAGTAAATTTCCCCTAAGGGGGATCAATAAAAGTTATCTTATCTTAAAATCCACATTTGGTCACTTTTAAATAGTCACTTACAGCTGTTAACAGAACTGTCTACAGGCCTAGAGGTACAGAGGGCTTTAGTCACACATGGTGTATTGCAGAAGGTAATGTATTCACTGAGTGTCTCCTTCAACACAACAACACCAGTCTCTGTGTGTGTCTATGTGTGTGTGTGTGTGTGGTCAGCGTGTTTTCAACGGAGCCTGAAAAACCAGGCACAGGCACTGACCACGCTAAGGTCACATCCCTGAAAGAGACAGCCCTCGCTCTCTTCAGGGACTGCAGACACAGCTGCTGCAGCTCCATCGGCGTTCACACACCGATGATTATCCACTCGGGGGTCATTGTGCTCCACATCTCTCCCCCTGGCCCAGCAGTCCGTCATGGTCGCAGCTGGTCACACATGGGCGATTCAGGGCTTTGCAGTGTTGATAAGCGTGTTGCGGCGGAGGTGCTGATGAGGTGAAGGGTGCTCGTGAATTTCACTCCGGCTTTAAATAGAGAATAAGTGTGCCGTCACACCGGCTGCAAAAGAATATTCGGAGGTGTTTTGACCTGTATTATGGAACATCTGAGGGTGAATATGTAAAGTTTTCACCAGTTGCTTGCTATGAAAAAAAAAAGATCTGATAGTTGTCAAAAAGCTGCTGACCAATATTAGTGGCACGGTGATTACAGCTTTGAAACGTCTGGCTTTCAGATCCAATATGTCTATTCTCCATGATATTATGAGGCCATTCACAGACTGCACAACATCTTAATAAATACACAGACCTTTCTTTAGCTTTCAACATGAGACCATGCTTCCTCCTTCCATGTAGGTCTTTTCAGGTTTTCAGCCAGGTGTGGTGGCAGTCACCTGCTCCTTCTAGCTCAGTCACTAAATTGATTTTATTACTGGTTTAAACTGATGCCTTGATGAAACATGACATTAGTGACGCGTCATTAGAGTTATAACTACATACACACTGTCAAAAAGCTCGACTGTTTATCAGGTACTTCCTGGATTTATATAACTAATGGATCTATATATTTCGATCTTAATATCTAATAGATTATATACAAACTTGGTTTTGATCTGATTCTAATTACTACCAGTGTAATTTTCAATGTCAATACTGATACCTTTAGATTTTTGTATAAATAATTTTAGTATAATGCATCATTACATAATGGATAATGGATTCTGAATAAATTTCCATTATCGCTGAATCATTTGCCGAGCATTTTCTTTTGCTACTCGTTTCATGAGGTGATGACGTGCATGTTAAAACACAAGACATTTTGGAACAGTAAATAATAGAAACGCTCATTATGTGAATTTGTTACACTAACAAGGTGTGTATGCACAGAGCAGCGGCAGAGAAGCAATACTGCATGCATTATTTATAGTGGGCATATGAATAGAACATCTTCTGATGTGAGATGGATCCATTTCTTTGGTTTCAGTCCTGCTAATGCTATTATTGATATTGAACAGACCTAGTTGGTACTCAGCACTTAAAGTATTGATCCCTTCGCTCTTATCGATCAATACTGCATCAGTTGCTCAAATTTGAGGTTCACTCCATTACTCTGATTCAAACTGTAAACTTCTGTCTCAAATCCTGTTTTGCACAGTGGTTTTGCACTTAATTGCATGTACTGTGTATTTTGTTGATATAATGTCAAAATGTATTCCTTTCTTAAGTTTAGTGTCATTTTCACTGTTCCATGGCACGTTGTTAAAATATTGTGCTGCTTCGGTGAAAGGCTCCTGTGAATGTCTGTCACTTGCTTGCTGGTTGGAAATGAATGTAAAATCTGCGAACCAAGCCATCACACACAATGTGACAGAGTGTGACATGTTTATATTAATAATTGCAGTCTCATTGTTGGAGTTGAAAATATATGCCTTTGTTCCACAGGAAAAACACCTGGCTGTGAAAAATCAGCAAGGGAGTAGCTATTATGAAGAAACAATTAAAGTCACAGATCACACATTTATTTATTTATCATTAAGTTTGTCCATTTCTGCAGGACTGATTTTCTTTATTCTGCCTCTATAAACATGACAGAGGCTTTGACTGATCCCCATTAATAAGCACATTTCGCTAGAAAGTCAAGTAATTTTCATGAATGACTGGGGGGGAATAATCACAGCTGAGTGTATTGTTAGCCGGGATCATTTAAATGGAAAAAAAGTGGCCTGTCAACATTTTTAAGTGAAAGTGATAAACCTGCGACCAGAGGGCTGTTCCACCAAGCAACGTTATCAGTAAACACAAGCTTATTTCATTGGGACAGGTTTATTTGCAGGAAATGTGCTTCCAGGAGGCATGTTTAAATAAATTGAAGCTGATTGAATTCAGCTACAAGTCTGTCTTAATCTTTGTTACAGTTGTTCGACACAGCTGGAGAGAGGCATTTTGTCCACATGTCTTTTTATGATGAGTGTAGATGGATCCCAAAGCTCCAAATATCAACTGTCTTCCTGCCTGCTGTCCTATTGTAATAGCAGGAAAGAAAGTATAACCTAACCTAGACTCAGTCATATCACCTATATGTTCAACATAAATGCAATAGTTCTAAAAGCTTTAACGCCTGGAAACTATTAAATGAGATATTACAAAATCAAATCTTGTTTTATTGTGGTTTTATTATTATAAGAATCAGATGACACCATTTATGGAGAAAACACAGCGCTTGATTATGAGTTATATACTTTATTATGTCTCTTTCTAGGTCTAGTGTATTTCACAAAACAAAAACAAAAACAAAAAACATCCCAAAAGCACAGGAAATGGGCTATACATTTCTTGGTCTGCTGATGCATTTGTGGCCACATTGCTCTTGGATTTGTACTGATCCAGATACGACAGCATACTCATTGTGAAGGTGATCCTCAATCACACAGGAGCTTCAGTGAGGGATTTTGCAGCACTCTGGGCAGGAGATGATAAACGCCTGGATAAATGCCCATCATAAACGTCATATAAATAAAATTAAAGGAGTGGAACCACTGACAAAAATATACATTTTATGGATGCTGTAAGATAGAGGAAGCTTATTACTACTGTTGTCTGAATGGCTTTCCTTCCACAGCATTTCCATTATATGGAAGCTATTACAGTATGTTTCTTGGACACATCACGTCCAGAAATAACAGCACAGATTGAATGTTTTCTTATCTCACAGAATAGACAGAGCAAGAAATGGAAACTATCTGCTAAACAAAATACACTACTCGAGAAGACTTATGTCATTCTTCACATTTTGCAAATTTCATATTGTGTGTCAACTCATACTTGTAATGTTTAAATTAGATTACAAATTAATATAATTGGTGGGAAGTGCCCATTTAAAGATTATATGAATGCATTTATGTTGCATTAGCCAGCTCACTGTGAGGAGGAATTTAAAAAGGCAACCAACAATGGATTCAAACTCCAAATGTAACAATTAGATTTTGAGTGTCTTTGCTGACTGAGGCAACTTTCTGTTTATGTCTCTTCCCTCCGTTCTTTGGTGAACAAAACCCTTGACTTCTGTGACAGCTGCTGTGTAACTACTAAACTCAATGCACACAAGTGTTGTAAGTATGTATTATGGATCATTACAGGACTGAATATTTATTGATATTGATTTAAATCACAATTTCTTCTTATAAATTAAAGTATAAGCCTGTATTAAACAAGATACACTTGTGTCTCACATTATCACCAATTTATCTTGTTTGTACATGACTGGAATCACATGAAATATTAGTTACTGGGGAGTCACATCTGATAGTGTTTTGACTGCCAACAGCTCTAATGCCGTAGCTGTTCAAGTTAACGTTAAGGATAGCTTCACACAATGACAGCACAAACTGCTTCAAAGCCCAGAGAACTGGAAGTCCACATTCAGAACGTCCAGGATGATCGGCTTCAAATGCCTCAAACGGTGCTTTTAATGGATGTTATGTCATTTCACACTCGCAACCAAAGAGCCGTCTGATAGTTACCAGACAAAACTGATGTACAGTCAATCTGTTGGTCTTTTTCAGCAGCATTAAAAAATATACCCTACATTTTTTCAAATAACAAACTTATACAGTGTAGATCAGGGGCGAGCTATAAATGCAGTGCATGCCCAAGCCCTTCAATAAAATAATTGAAAATATTCATCTGTCAGTGTGTTCTATAATGCAATATCTTAGTTCTACTGTTTTGGTCTGAAATTCCTGCCTTATTTATCCTGTTTTGTTTGCGAAAAGCTGGAAAGCTGACAGCTTGTTTCGCGCATGCGCACTGCGATATTGAGTAGTACCCGCACTCGAGGCTGTGTTTGCTGTACATGAGCATTTTGAATGGCAAAAAAGCTGTCAATGAAGCAGCTTATCTGCCAACGCGCATGCTCATAACTGGATTCACTTCAAAACTCTGAGTGTGAGAGTGTCTATTAAAATCGCATTGATGTACTAGTTAGAAAACGGAGCCCCGGAGGTATACAGAGCCCCAGAGCCATATAGCGAGGGAACGCTTTATTTATCCCGGTCCCTCACTATAACATAGCGTGGAGGAAACGCTTTACTTATCCCGGTCCCTCACTATAACATAGCGTGGAGGGAGTGCTTTATTAATGCGCACCCACGCTATAGAAGGCGGCCCTCGCCTTAATAAAATATTCTGCAACCTGACACCTCCGGGGTACCTTAAAAAACATATGACGTGTTTTAATGAATGAATGCATAGCCAACAATTGGGCGCTGGCTGTAGTTCACACTTCAGCATGACCACTGTAACAGGTCACCGCTCGCCACTGGTGTAGATGTTACCTTAGTGGTGACACAACTGAAAAGATTCACACGTAATTATGACATTCAGAAGGTGAAATACTTCATATCAGCTGCATAGTTGTCCACATATGGTAATAATGACACAGTGCTGGTAAGTCGGTAATGTTTATATATCTGACTTGACTTATGACAGCTTTTGTGTTATACTTGTGAAGATGTGCCATACTGTCTTTTTCATTTTAACACATATGGTTTATGCTTCTACAGACCGTGGATATAGTATAAGAACTGCATACTGATTTCCATTCACTGGAGTGAAAATTGTTCATAAGCCCATAAACATTGGATCATGATGGTCACATGCTTTTAGGGTGAGGGCAAAGTTTTACAAATATTAAACCTTCATGGTTTAAAATTAAATTTTATAAAGAATAATATTGGATCTTGGAAAATATTTTACATCACTTCTTTAGTCTTGGAAAAATGCGAGTGGCCACTGGGAGCAACTGGTTGCAAGGCTAAGTGGTGGTGTCATATCCAGCTCTCTTAATACACCCATGATACAGACATGCAGAGGAGATATTCACTAAAAAATAGCTAAGATGTCTTTTTTGTTTTTTGCCAAACTGTAATTACAAAATTAATAGTCATTAAGTACTGCAAATTTTCCGGCCTCATTATATCCAGTGAAATTGGTGGTCACCTGCATAAACTTGCTCCAGCTTATTAATAACATGTTCATTGTGTAAGTTAGAAATTAAATCACAGCTCTCGCAATTTGAAATGTGCACTCTTTCAAATCACAATAGAATTGCCAGAATTGTCACAGTATACAGGCAGCAGAAATGGTCCATCCAGTATCAGCATATCTGATGTTATCTCCTTTAACGCCTGTGGTAGTGTTGACCCTTTTTGCTTTAAGGTGCACTGCTCATCAAGATGAGTGACAAGCGCTGCTGCATAAGCTTGAACAAACGGCACTGCTTCTGCTGTCACTGTGAAATTTAAGACACATGCTGTGCAGTATATTGTCTCTGTCCGATGGCCAACACGCATCTCCACTTCCCACAGTTTTAACATTTCATTATATTATTATGCCTTCACAATGTGAGTAATCACCGTTTCTATAAGAATGAGATCCATGTAACAGATACACCTGGTGAAAAAAAAAAACCCTTGAGCTGTAAGATTAAGATTCAGTCAGTGAAACTAAGGAATATCCCTTATTATAAACCACAGCCGAAGGCACAGTTATCCCATGGCTAATCCCACAGATAGGCTCCTCATTTGACTCAGATGAAAGGCAAATGAGGTATCATTAACAAGTCAACAAATTGTAGCTCAAAGCCCATGCATGGCTCACAGCAAAGAAAAAACCCCTCCTATCTAAATACCTCAACAACAGTAAACCACAGCCGGGATTATGGATATCAGTTTTTCCTTTGAACTCCACTGGATCTTTAATGCAAGATTTCCTTTGGGAAATGCTCGCTTTTGTGTGTCTACAGTTGTTGATGAATGCTGTACAACAGCTGGAAATGTGCCTTGCACATAAAGGGGTGTCAGTGTTAATACGGTGCTGCATGCAAGCAGGTTGGGGCTACAGGGGATAAGCCTTCAGAGAAGCACATGCTTCACTGTTGCCCACTTTATTCTAATGGGCTGAAGCCTCAGGGGAGAGATTTACAGGACTTCCCTGCAGCAGCTACTGCTGTGGAGAGGATGTGAGCCATGACACCAAAGTGGTGAAATATTCAGCACTTAAAACAGGATAGACA
The DNA here is from genome assembly GCA_037975185.1 of Centropyge bicolor. NCBI lineage: Eukaryota > Metazoa > Chordata > Actinopteri > Pomacanthidae > Centropyge > Centropyge bicolor. Next base: position 12,680,667 of record JBBMOC010000010.1, on the reverse strand, counting down.
GGCGGTCAGCACCTGGTCTGGTGGCACGGTGCCAGTGTTACTTCAAGTACGAATGAGAAAAACATAAATTAGCTGTTGAGTGTGCTTTCTTCTTAGATGTGTGTGAAATATCCCCAGGGCATGATGGACGGAGTGGTGTGTCTGCAGGACGTGTGTAGCCAGATATCTACTATCACATAGGACTAGATACATGTGTGTTAATGAGCAAATATTTTTGTGTTTATATTCTCGCTGTGTTTCTGAATCTCTTAACACTCGCAAACAATGTGACATGTCAGAGGTTCAGTAACATGAGGTGTTCTTGTCTACTGATGTTACCATTAAAGGAACAATATATAAGAAATTTTGTTTAAAACATCCAAAAATTAACTTAATTAATTATCCACAGTTTTGACATTATGCCAAAGATGTCTATAATTGTGTTGTGAATTTCCTCACTGTGGGACGAATAAAGATTTATCTTATTTTATTGTATTGTATTGCAGAGATATCTACTGCAGTAGCATGCTAACCTCGTAATACCACTTTTTACGTCAGGAGGCTGTATGCTTCACTGTTAGTCCACCAACACCACAGCAGTTTTCTTGTTGGGTTTGACTACTGGCACTCCTGGGATGACACTGCCGTGACCCCCGCCCAAGCCTCCTGTCTCCTGTCCATGCCTGAACCTGCCAAGTCTCAGTCGTCTCTGGAGTCAAAGTCCTGGCCAGAGCTGCTGTGAATCACCTCTGTTCTGTATTCCCATCAGAACTGGCCTCCACTGGTCTCGGAGGCTGTGCTCTGTCCTGGTCTGGGCATGTTCACTGGGAGCCTGCTGAGGTGGTGGCCAATTCCCATATATTGCACCTTGCACCAAGATGCTCTGGGCAACCTTGTAGTGAACACAGCACATGGCAGAGGTAACAGTCTGATAAATTAGAACAGTCTGCAAGTCTTGCAGGATGACATCAGTAAACTGCACACAGCACAATGATTATATAGTAAGGCTGGTCTATGATGCTTCACAGAGGACAAGAAAAGGACAAGAGAGGCCACTGTGGATTCCAAGATTTTTGGTTTTAACGATGGTTTGTAGCGATTGACAGGAAATGTGAAAAGAGAGAAAGAGGATAACATTTAGTAAAGGTCTGCTGGGCACCAGGATGCTCATTTATATTGATTCTTAAGTCTTAGTTTCATTTCTCTCTCTCTCTCTCTCTCTCTCTCTCACACACACACACACACACACACACACACATTCTTACTTATGTTAGCTTTGGTGAATTTACATAGACATACATTCACTTCCTGGAGACTAACCAGAAGGACTACCCTGGACCCAGTTGCACTAGCTATCCTCAATTAACTGGCCTGAGTCTGATGTATATCCCCAAAAGTAGCATAAGTCAGACCACCCACCACCCACACACACACACACTAATTTCCAAAGGATGCCTTGCTCCTCTGTGTTGCAGCCTCTCTTTGGTATTCAACGTATGAGGCCCACATAAACATTATGCATAATGCCACATTCAACAACCACTGAGGCAGATTTGCTTGTTTTAGGCCAATAACTGCAGTTTTAGAACCTATTGCCAAGCAGTTTCTAACCCATTTGGCTATTTCTTATTCATTACAGTCAGCCATTGGTGTCTTTTTTTGCAATGAAAGTCAGATTGTAGGGATTTGAAACCTGCTTGATACCACTAAACCCAACAATAAACAACTGACCATCTTTATTTTTCTGGGCAAAGGTCCATTTTTATCATGTGGTGCTGCATCAAAGGAGTCTTGCTCTTAAGCAACTGCCTGCAGTAAAAGTCTGCTGCTTTTTAAAACTGCTAATAGATGTTTTTACCTCATCATTATGAAGTAAATGTTGATTGCACAGTGTAATGGCAATCGAATTACACCATGTTGCCATGTGAAAGTAACTCTTTGTTGTATGTCGCTCTGGATAAAAGCCTCTGCTAAATGAAAGTGTATACTTGTAGAAATTGTATGTGATTCTGTCTGTCACCAGGTACGCTCCTCCAGGAAAATGAAGGTTCCATTTATAACACAAAGGATGTGCATTAACCATTGTTAGTAGATCTTTCCAGTCAGACTGACTGGATCGATATATTTGTTCATATGAAAATCAGCAGACAGAAAATATGTTGTCATTGTTTCAAGTTTCATTTTTGTAAAAATATAAAATAACATACCAACCAAGTTTGCCTTTTCAACTAATACTAAAAAAATTCTGTTACTTATTTAATACACAATGTAATTACTTGATATAAAATTATGACAATTTCACTATAGCTCTTCAGTGAACCTGCTTCCTTCTTCTCTCTTATTTCCAAAGTGCTTTTGATGGTTTCCTCAGGGACATTTGGAAACAAATGCAGTGTGTCATGCGTTGTTTGTAGGGCCGAAGCTCTGAGGACAATGCAAATTGATCTAGTTGACTTTATAACAGAGGTGTCAATGATAGGAAGTTGAAAAGCTGTCTGTTTCCACTTTAAGCTGAGTCTTAACCCTTCATAGGGCACTCATTGAAATACTTTGAAATTCAAAAATTATACCTTAGAGTGTTATTAGAAGACATAAGGAAACTTTATTTCTGTTGTAAAATATTTCGCAATTTTTCACTTTTGTAAATGGTGCAGAAATTACCGAAAATAGTCACTTGCCCAATAAAGGGTTAAATATCAAATTTTACAGTAATTACTACATTACAATAACATAATGTATGAGTGTAATGTAAAAGACAAAATAATTGACAGTGGTAAATTGAGCATGATGGATTTGATGGATAACCAATCTCAAACTAATTTTTATAATTAAATTAAAATTAATCCAGTGGCTGCCTGGAACTAATCCAAAAATGTACAGTGTGCTTAAAAATGGTCATTTGTGATGTGAAACATACACAGTTTTAGCAAATGGGCTAAAACATGATTAATCACTGCATGTTGTGATCGGGTGAACAAAACTTTGTTCTATTTCTAAATCCATGTGAAATCTGTGAGGGCAGAGATTTAAGTACAGAGTCTGGATGACAGACTTCAGCTCCTGATAGCTGCTGTCTTCATGAAAGCATGCCAAGAATAAATAAGACTCATCATCTTTAATTCAATCCAGCCATGAGCTGGACAGCTGGAGGCACAGTCTACACTTTGCCTATGTGCCTTTTCCTGCTTGAAACGATTCTCTCGTCCCCCACCCACACACACTCCAGTGTCCTAAAACCTTTAAGTGAGCGTAATTCAGAAACTCATCCACCAACCAAACTTACACTGACACCTAAAACAACAAAAAAAATTTTCTGTAAGCATGCCACAGAATGATAGGCATAGCAAAATTTTTCAATTATTTGTCAAGAAGCAATGGACTTGGACATCATGAAGATGATGCCTTTGTGTAATTAGTCTTTTAGCATCGCACCAAGAACGGGAATGTTTTGCCAAAATCAATATGATTATTGCGATGCAAACACTGTTCGCCTGCAGCAGAAAGAATGGATTTGTAAAGAACACATTTCTCTTATTTCCCATTTCCCAGCAGAGAAACAAACACCATAACAGAAGGTCAATAGAAAATTCATGATACTTTAAATTGTGTTCCAGCTGCGAGAGTAACCAAACTGTGAAGAAGTCCATGTATCACATAGGGCTAGAAAAACAAACCCAGGGGCTGGGAAACATATTAACCCATAATAGATCAAAAATGAAGAATGATAACCCCCTTAATGGTGCACACTTTCCTGGGCGTGAGCAGTGGCTACAGTCTGAGAGAGCGCGTTAAAAACAGGCTTTCTCATGTTGATGACAGCTGTGTTGTTTACAGCCCAGCAAAACCAATTATTAAAAAGTTAATGTCATGCTTATGTCTAAGTGGTCTGGTTCAATAATGTGGGACCATGTTCAACTGAGAGGAAGGTTCATAAGGTCGACCTTTATTTCTCATTTCAGTTCTCCAATTTTTTTCTGCGCACTTGGATTAAATGGCAGTTTAATTACTTTGCCGCCCTTGCTGTCCAGCTGACCTTTATGGGAAAGTACAAAACCCTGACACTGATCTTGTTTTACCATTATGACTATAGACAAGGCCAGATTTAGTGATTTTGAGGACCAAGGCAAACTCCATCATGGGGCCTCCCCCATACCTGATTTTTTCAAAAATCCTTTCTCTAATTGAGAATGTTTGCATTGGCAGTGGTAGAAGTACTCAGATTATTTAAGGAAGTAAAACTATTAATAACACACTGTAAAAACATCTAATAGTCCTGAATTTAATGTACTCAAATGTACCCAAAGTCTGTTCAAAGTGGGACCAATTTGAACACCTACAAATGCTGCTGGATGGGTAATCTATCATAATTGATCATATTTATTTACTGATCAAATCCTTTGTGAGTAAAATCCACCAAGTAATCAGTTTCAAGCTGTCAGATAAATGTAGGGAATTCTATCGGTTGCCTCTGAAGTTTATTATAAATGGAATGTCAAAGGGAAAATTCACCACATGTTAAGTGGATGTCCAATTAGTGTTGACAGTAAATGAAGTCAGTTGAAGCAGTAATTCCTCAGTGCGTGCTATAGTAGGCTATAATAGCATAATCTGTCCCTCCGACACCAGCTCTGCCAGTTGACGTTGGTGTTAAGGAATAACTACAGGCTATATCAGCTTGACTTCTAGTCTCTGCCTCTGGGTAACCAGGGCCATGCTGTTAAAAAACATAACCTGTTTTCTTTGCATGCATATTATCTACATTTTCAACAGCATAATGGCAGCTCAAAATATGAGTGCAGAGGATGTTATGGAAGAGGATACAAGACTAGTGATGCCTTTGCTCAACCTTCTCTCTGATTCCAACAGAAAGCGAATGAATCTGATGCAATGAATTTGAGCTTGGGCAGTTTTTGTTGGATGCTGTTGTCAATGCCAACCCTGAAAGAGCCTGTGTGTGCATTACTATTCATGAATGTTTTGCTCCTCACTTGGTCATAGACGTGCTGGAGGATCCTGAAGGTAAACTGGAAAAGACAACCAAGACCAGCAGGGCCGAGAGAACAGATGACTACTGAATGAGTAATTTCATCACCTAATGCTGTGTTTTGGCCTATAAAATAATACGGTAGCTTGAAATGCACTGCTGTATCAGTTTGAGTCTTTGCTATATTTGGAGTATTTTTTTTTTTAAATCTTTCTCTCGACAGTCCTTTCCGACAGTGAGATGAAACCATTATATCGTTGTCTTCAAAGCCACCAGACTCCTTTGACAAAACTAGTAATTTTACCTTTTAGAACACAAGAGTTGCTATAATATATATTTAATAAAGACATATATTATGTATTATACATATTCTGTATTGCATTTCATTAAACCTCTGAGGAGCAAAATTTCAGTAAATGCAAAACTTTCTCTACAGGCACGATGTGTTATTCCAAAAGTAACTCGACCGAACTCTGCAGCCTGGCATGACTGCCCGAAAACAATTTGAAGAACACCCATTTCAAACTCGCTGATTATTGCAGGTTTTGCATGGCTAAGAAAAACTATCTATATAATTGAATTACCCAGTTCCCCATTATTGGTCTTCATCCATTTCTGCTAGGCTTCTCATTATGTCACTTTGGAAATCAGGACAGGTGCTTCACAGTTGCCTACTCTTTGGATTAAATGTTGTTGTTGTCATTTTGTTTGGTTTTCTGATTGAGGAGTTGCCGCAATCTGCTTTAGATTAGACAAACTGCATTTTTCTTATTGACATTACCGAATGTGTTACATTTTATACGCAGAGATGTGAAAATAGCTGCAGGCACAGATATATTTTTGGAAGCAGGATTCTAAAAAGATGTCTCATTGTCAAGTGGCACCTTGTTTTTGGAACAGAACTGGCTAAGACTGTCAGGGAAAAGTGTCTCAGGCAACAGATTGAACTGTCTTCAAAGAGCTCACCAAATGACAGGGATTGATCTCGGTGATTGCGTGGATTTCCTCTATCTCCTTCATCTTCTAAATCCAAACAATCTCTTAAATCTCATACACCTTCTGCAGCCACAAATCCACCTCTGTAGCGTCTGTTGCCGCTGTCCTGGCTTTGAAAAAGCCCTTTTCAACTGCCTGTTGCCCAGTGCATCACGCGTCTGCAGTGGCAGTTTTGGGACAATCAAAGGTGCCACTGCATGTACCTGCAGATTTACTGAGAAAGTGGAAAATGCCATGTTGACCACTACTGGGATGAGAAATAGGAAGGTGGAAACATCCAAGAAAAGATGAAGCAGTTATTGAAAATTGCTTATCTTGGCGGCAGTAGTGGGTTCAGGGCAAGAATAATGTGTCGCGGGGACACAGGGAATGATTACTTACTCCAGAATGTGGATTATATGGCCTATGGGAGCAGCCCTCGTGGATACTGTGTCACATTAACAACCTACTTAGGTTCTAGGACAGTAATGCATCTTGTGAGTCCACTGATATAGCACCACCATCCACTGTCTCATGGGTACTATGCTATGGCTTAAACTAAATGTCCAGCATGACCCTGTAATGTTCATTGTTGACCAGAAAAACCTCGCAGGATGATTGAAAAATAGAGAGACATCTTTGCTTATTATTGAATCATATGTATCATAGGCCATGTTGTTAACTAAATCTAGGCTTATATTCCCTTCCGAACAGCAGTTTTGGGACATTTCAGAATCAGCTCGTTCTCTCTGTGTTGCGTTGTGTTGTTGACCAGTTAAAAACATAGTGGATATGAAGTTTACATTTTCCAGGTGGCCAGAAAAACTAATTCAAATGAATGCTAATATGCTGAATAGGCAATTTTTTCGCTCACATGTTCGCTTCAACAACTTTATAATGCGATGTTGCGTCTTAAATGAATTGATGCAGGTTTAAAGTACAGCTGTGTGTGACAGAAACTCAGTCTTTAGTCTTAGAAGTGTTTACATATGAATGTGTTTGACAAAAATTTTAACCAGTTTTCAGTGCTTGATGAAAAGTCAGGTCAAAGGCCGCAAGCATTTATTCTATAGAGGACCATGAACGTATTGCATATATGTATATATATAGCATGTCACTCCCAACCAATCATTAGGACTGACAGTCTAACAAGCTGACACTGCCTCCAGTGTGCTTCAAACTATGACTCAGCCAAACCTGCTGTTCGAGGTTTTTTTTTATTTTTTATATCAGGACCATCAAAGGTTTGCATGGTTCATTCTAGGTAATGCACAGCTCTTTAAAAAGAGGTCAACTCGAGCATTATCTTCAAGCAGCATTCTATGAACACGGCAAACATGAATCAACCTCAGGGGCACAACATTTTATTCAGAACCTTGATATGAAAGAGGCCGCAAGGTTCCTCAAAAAGCCTCTGTCGCTTCTAATCACTGACGTATTGTGCAGGCAGGGAGGAAATTTGTGGTATTTTATGCATAGTCAGTTCCGATGATCATCCTCCCCATTGTCGCGGTCCGTGGTGCTGAAATGACAGCATCATTATTGTCTCTTTGAGCACAGTGGTGACATGACCTCGTTCCCCCTGGCCTTATGAAATAGGAGCTATGAGAAAGGATTGGCAGCGGTGGCAATGACTGCACTCTCTCTCTGGCTTTAGGCACAGTTATCTGTGAGGGTTCCCCTCTATGCATACACATGCTCTGATCTGAGAAAATGCCACAGAAGCTCAAGCTGCATTGACAGCAAATCAAAGAAAAACATATAACAGTGCTGCGTCTGATTAACAAGAGAATGGTACAAAGACATCAGCAAGATGACAAGTCACAAAAGATTGACATAAATACAAATAAACACATGCACACAAAGAAAAATTCTCACAGGACCTCTGATTCATGAGGATCCTTCATTTCATTGTGTTATTTTGTAATATTTGAAGCTGCCGTGCTGGTGCACGACTTGCTCATTGCAGGCGGTGTGAAGTCTGCCCTGACAGATTGCTCATATGGAAATGTCATTTGTGAAAAGTAGAAAACACGATTAGTTTTCATTTTCATTTTTAGTTAGAAAAGCATAAGATAAGATAAGATAAGATAAGATAACTTTTATTGATCCCCCTTAGGGGAAATTTACTTGTCACAGCAGCAGTAACAGACAGTAAACATGAATTAAAAAATAAATACCAGTAAGTGGCTAAAGAAATAAGACAGCAATAAAAAACAAGAAACAATAAAGTGACAAGTGAGGTTGAGAAAAGCATCAAGATCTTGCTTTTGCAGTGTCATTGCGAATATTAGCAGGTCATCATAGAGCTTGGGTTTAGAAATGGCACTATAGCTGAACACTTATTTGACTAATCGATTAGTCGATCAACAGAAAATTGTCACTTTTTACATTGAAATTCTGCTGTCAGCTTCCCGGCTTTTCTCACCTTTATATTTTGCAAACTGAATATCTCTGGTGTTTGAATTGTTGGTTGGGTAAAATTAGACCTTTGAAAACATCAGCATTCAAAATAATCAATAGATTAGATGATTAAATTAGATTAGATGATGATATTTAACCCCTTTAACTACCTGTGCAGGAAGCTTTTATAATATTGTCAAATGTCATATAGCTCTAATGGTGCACAACAATCTCTTTGCAGTAATGATGTTTAACTGATGTTGACTGTTGACAATAAAATATCTGGCTCTAACTGCCTCATTCTGTGCCCACCAGGCGGTTGTTAACTTTGTCTGTATGCTTTGGTGCAGAGCAGCATGTGTACATTACATTTCCGAAAGCTGTGAAACAGCTGTGAGCTACAGCTGAAAATGAGTTGTGGGCTGGAAAGCAATCTTCTTTTTGATTGTCTTTTTCATGCATTACCATTTTTCTTTGCATGTTGCCACCACAAATGTTCAATCAGGTCTTTCAGTAATTCAGCAAAATACTGTTTTAGACCTAATGAGTAACTACAATATAACCAGTAACATGATCTTTAAATGACTCCAAAGTCATCTGCACCAGCAAAATCAATTGAAGCTCAGACAAAGAGCCTGCTGAAACTGGAGAACGAATACATAGCTAGGCCATCCTTGAAGCTTTTAAAGATCTGACGGCTGACTTTTCAAACAGATTTGATGGAATACTCGCTGCAATTTAAAGAGTAAGGAAGGACATAGGAGAATGTAAGGAGTGTATTGCAAGTGCGGACCCTTGAGGATGAGAAAAACAAGCTGGAAGACAAAGTTACAGACCTCGAATCAAGTTCCATACATTGTAACCTGTAAGAACAGATGCAGCTTGTCCACACATATGTTAAGTTGCTGTCTTTTTCCTGCCCTTGATATTGTTAGTTTCACCTGTCGTCCTTCCCTCCGGTATATTTTTGTCTGTGTGTTCCCCTCTCTCTTTGTTTGTCCTTGTACTTCATGTCATGTCATGCCTGCCTTGGTGTCTGCATTTTGGATCCTATTCCCTGTTTCCCCTTGCTTGCACATTGAAACATATGCTGGAAAGAGCCAATCGTGTTGGCCAGACACTGGAGGCCAATACACCCCCAAGAACAATGAGTATGAAATTTCTAAACAGGGACAAGGTGGTTGTACTAAGAGCAGCCAGAGCCAGGAAACAAATTCTCAGCCAGTATATTATTTCCCTGACCTGGTGGCAGGAGTGTGAAAAAGCAGAAGACATTGGCCCATGAATACTATGACTTGCACTCATATGCATATAATACCACATAGGGCAGTTTGTACATGTTCAATTTTGTATAGCCTAGTTTGGATTGTCAATACACGGTTACTAATGCTGGACTAGTAAATGCAAGTTTTAAGCAGCAAATTCCTTAATATTACTCTATTCATTGGTATAATTCAAATTCTGTTCTGTGTAATACATAAAAAAACAAATTTTATTTTAGGGGCTAAAATGTGTCAATCCAATTCTGCTCGGGTTATGAGAATGAACCCTTTCAGCAACAGACCAGAATATGCTGTGACATTAACCTCCATTTTCATTAATGCACAGATTTTGGTTTAACTTCTCTACAACCTCTATAGATGATGGTAGGTTTATATTCTCTCTAATTAATAAATCATAGGAATTAGTGTTTGGGGGACTGGGGTGAGGTAAAGATGATCCCAATTCTATTTTATTCTCTCAAGCTTCCCTCAAAGATCAATATATACAAGCGGGGGAGATTTAAATTGTACCCCAGATCCCAGTAAAGATAGATCATTGTATATAAATAAGACCCATGATGAAAGCAGAGAAATAATACATTAATTTAGAGACATTAAATATAAAGTACGAAGAAATAGAAACCCTGAAGTATTATTCTATTCATGGTTTATATTTTACAGTCAGTACAGTCTGAAACGTCTGCAAACACCAGGGGGGAGTTTTTAAAGCTTTTATAAGGTGACAGTGCTTGAGTTTTATAAGCTGTAAATTTAAAAAAGCTAAACAAAAACGAACAATGTTGGAGAAAATTAAGATCGTGAGGACAAAACATTATCATAATCCTAGTGCTAAATTACATCAAGAATTATTATTATTGAGAGGACACTATCAAAAAATCTCAACATCAAAAGCTACAGATATTCTTTTAAAAATTCAACAAACTATCTTTGACTGAGAAGAAGAATCAGAAAAATTCTGGCCTTACACATGAAACAGCTTCAAACTGAAACAGTAAAAATGACCATACTATTATAGGCCCCATTATAATTCACAGGGCATTTGGATATTATGAAAAACACTTCTGAAAGAGATCCAATTATTAAAACAAGTCTAATTGTAAATAATTTGAATATCCCAATCTTTATAACATCTCAGAGGAGGAAAGAAGGATGCTGGGAGAAGACCTGACCTGAGCTTTTGAGGGGCTGGAATGTTCATGCCTGTAAACTGCTTGAGTTGCCCACCCTGGCCTAGGGGTGTCGGGGCGGCGTGTAGCTCTAAACCCTGCTGCCCTGGTCTGCATATAAACACAAAGAGGCAAACAACGTAAGGTTGCGCTTCGCTCGTCTGCAGGATTTATTCTGCTTAACATGAGAAATACAAATAACAAAATACTCCTCATTTCAACATATTATACATACAGCACACATATGCTAATGCTTATGCTAATACAAATTACCATTAGCAACAGACTCGTTAGCCTAGCATAGCAGAGTAGTGCAAAGCCTCTCTATTTGACTTAATTACAGCAACAACAGTCTACTCAAGACATTCCACATCTTCACCCACAATTTACAATACTCTTGTCCCTTTTCCTGGGGTACATACATAGGCTCTGAGAAAAATTAACCCACTTGTATATAAAAAACAAAGAGGCAAACAACGTAGGCTTACGCTTCCCTTTTCTGCAGGACTTATTCTGCAGAGCGTGCCTCCGTAGGATTTCGGGTTCCTCACAGGCGATGTGCGCCCTCTACTGGCCTGTTTCAGTATTGCTTTGGTACGGCAACAAGTGGTACAACCCAGTATTCAAGACATAAAAAATACAGGGGTGTCTATTTTTAAACACATGTAACTTATTTAATCTCTATTAACAAATAACTGTACCATAGTACCACCATGAACTTGATTTCAACAGATTTCCATAGCAAACATTTTGAACACACTGTCCATCCATCCATCCATCCATCCATCCATTAACTACCGCTTATCCGGGTCGCGGAGGCAGCAGTCTGAGCAAAAAATAAACTGTGTGTTAAAAAGCAGTCTTGCTTGGACTGCTTTTTAACACACTGTTTATCTTTTAAAACATTTTAAACCAACTTTTTAACTCTGATTCTTTCTGTCTCATTCACACATTTTTAACCCTTTACACTTGATTGGTTTGGACCTGGACAAAATTTTTGTGGGTTCTGGTTCTGATTCTGGGTTGGTATATTCCCCAGGACGACCAGAGCGACAGAGAAGGAGCTGTCGGGAAAGGACGGTCGAGAGCTGCTACGGAGCCAGAAAGAATTGGCTGCTGAGGACGCAGTGGCCGCTGGCGTCCCACATGGACAAGTGACTCCACTGGAAGAGACGAAGACCAAGGACTGACAGAGGAGTACTACATGGACTCTCTGGACTTGTTTTAGGCATCATCCACTTTTTAATTTATGGTGATTTTATTGTAATAAACTATTTAATATTACCCTTGGGTTTGTGTTTTCTAACTCTGTTCACTCCTTATTTTAAAGAACCTATCCTTGGGCTCTGGAAATCCCTCGGTCGCATTGTCGATCGTTTAAATTACTTTTTACATTCTTAAGTTATTTTTTAAATTAATTCCAGTTATTCTTAATTTGAGTAAATTTTATATATATTTATTTAAAAAGATGAAAAAAACAAACTAAAAACTAAAAACAGAAAGTACTTAATATTCCCAGACAGTCTCCCATCCAGGTACTAACCAGGCCCCACGCTGCTTAGCTTCTGAGATCTAGCATGTTCAAGGTGGTATGGCCATGAGCAGAAGATGCTGGGACTTGCATGAAAGCATGACCCTGGATGTGTTTTAGCAAAAGACACAGGATGAAGATATGATGATGAAACCTACCAGTGTGATTATTTCTTATTCATTTTCCACAAAGAGAGAGCTTCATGGTGCTCAGGCAGGTTTATCTCTGAAACTCTCATCAAATGTTTATTTATCAGATTGTGTTGGGCCGAGAAAATAAATCATCAGGTTTTGAACCCACAATCTCAGGGTCACTGCTCTGAATTTCAATGTTTCTTTTTCCTTTGTCTAATCAAGATTCTTGCCACCTTGAAGTTTTTCTCTGCAGGTGGATGAAGGTGAGCGTCCTGCAGACTCTTCCTTCAGTCTTGATCTTCAGTCCAGTCGTTGATGTTGATCAGTACCGAAGATAGTCCAGTGGCAAGGTTGACGCCCAGCGAGTGGGAGACACGGGATTAAACCCCGGTTTCAGCAGAGGTATGCCACACAGTGTGAATGTGATGAGTGTTTGTGTGAAGTTCAAACAAACAAACAAATAAACCGAATCCGAACTTGTCGTCAACTCGCTTGCGTTTGCGTCGTTCGACTCAAATTTGCGACATGGACCCATTTCACCAATTTCCAAGCATCAGGACCTGGATGAACTTCAACAGAACAAAGGTATGTGAAAAGCTAGCTTTTGATTTTCTTGTTGTTTGTCATTTATTTTTGATTTGTTTGGAAACAACCCAGCAAAGACTTCAATTTGAACACGTCATTTTTCATGTTTCCAATAACCTGCAGACATTCAGACAGGCTCAATCATGTCTGCTTCTGAGAACTCAGAGTAAATGTTAATAACAACACACAAAAGAAATAATAGAATCAAAATAAAACAAATGAAAATAAATGATTCCTGGTCATGAATGAGACTGAAGACGAAAGGGAGGAAAAGTGAATCAAAAAACAAAACACAACCAACAGTTCATGTTGTTCTCAGGTCACATGGTTTCACATGTTCGTCCACATGTCAAAGTGTTTCCAGTGGAAGTGCAGTGGTTTGAATCCATCCTGTGTTGCTGTGGCAGGAATCTGTCGCAGGTCACAATTAATTACACAAACCTGAAAATACTCTCCCCGCCTAAAATGTTAGTGTGTGTTTACACAGTCTGATGGTTAGAACTAATGTGACACTTCCAAATTGACTGTGTTTTTACTAGTTGCTTTATTGTATAATTAGCTCAGATGTAATGCAGTTTCAATCTTTCCTCCCCTCCGTCTTCCAGACATGTCCAAGTCCAGATGTGAGGTGCCAGTGCAGCCAAAACGAGAGAGCTTCCCCAAGACTCTGCAGGGAGGAGCCAGAAGATGCTTCCACAGCGACTAGTACAAATGTCATCCCTGGTTTGAATATTCATAACATATATAATATGTACTTTTATGTGACTCCTTTTCAGGTGTCATCTTCATGAGTAAGTTTTTTGGATACTTTCTTCTTATGCAAATGCTGCCTGCAACGCTGCCACTCTGACACAGTTTGATTCCCCTCTCACACATCTGCCACTCATCACCACTATCTTACCTTAATGACTTTCCTGTGATAATGCCCAACTTACAGCAGTGTTAACAAAGTTCTATCTCTACTATTATACTAATATACCTACTATTAAGAGAGATCTCATTGTATGGTCACTTATTCCTAATATGAAATGTTTCACATGAAACCTCAAATTCAGAACACTGACGGCATGAGATTCATTTTGTATGAGTAAATGACAGCCTGTGCCCTTAAGTAGTGTGTACATATATCCACACATGAGATACATGTTCTAAGTTACAGTATGTATAAAGTCCTGAAAGCAGAATTACTTCTGTGTAAATTATGTTATCTACTGTGTCTCATAAAACTGTGATAACTGTGATTAAATTCAGTATGCATCTGCCATATGTTGCCACCACTCGAAAATTCCTGCACCCCTTTCGGCACCCCATAAAAATGTTTGTAGATCCGCCCCTGCAACTGAACCTTTAGCAATTGCAATAAGAAATCACATACATGGATTTCACGTATAATGTATATTTCAACTTGAACACTGTATAGGTCTCTATGTGGATGATGTGACCCTTTGTCTTGAGGGTGAATCTGTTCCAGCTCTTACGGATTTCATTAAAGGATTTGTAAATATCACTGGTCAGTTAAAATAGTTAACAGTATTACTTAGGAATAAATAAATAATCTATAAATAAATACAAATTACATACAGGTTAAGATGTTTTACAAGCTAACTACTTCTTCTATAACTTCTATTTATGAGCCAGTGGATAGAAGGTCATCACCTTTAGTTTCCCAGAAAGTTTGAATTAATATACTGCAAAGAAATATTCTCTCAAAGCTATTACATCTCTTGCTCTTCCAGAGTAGTCCCTTGTCACCTCATTCAAATTGGTTTTCTAAACTAAAAAAAAAACTATGCAATAACTTTATATGGAAAAATAGACACCCCAGACTTTGTTTGTCCCTCCTGTATTAACCTTATGACCAGCGAGGTCTACAATGCCCAACTTGGTGTTGTATGACTGGGCAACTCAAGTCACAACTATAAGGTTTTATTGCAAAACACACACCAGCAAGGAAAAACATTGAGGCTAGCTCTGTAGAGCTTCAGCTGCTGGCATACATAAATTCTGATGACCCTAAACACCTTTCAAAGAATACACTGAACCCTATAGTGAGAAAGATGATTGCTGTATGTATGAGGTACACAAACACTTGAAGAAAACATATGCTTTCTCTTGGTTGGGGATTTTAAACTTTGGGTGGACGGTGGAGGAAAACAAATCAACAACAACAGTGAGAACATTTTAAGAACTTACAGTAAAGTACAATGTCTGCAATGTCTAAACTTTTTTTTTTTTAAATTTTCACAGCTCAAGAGCTTGATTAGAACTAATGAAAATAAGTTTAAAGTACATGCAATTATATTGGAAGTATATAATTTGCTGATTGTTGATCAGTGAAATCCTTCATGGGAAAACTATCTACAAGAGTAAATCTCAGTGGATGAATGGAACAAGGTATGAAGCTCAAGCTCTGTTATGCATTTAAAACTTTTGCAATACAATTGGTTAATGAGAGTTTACATCACACCTGGAAACCCTTCCAGACCTATTTGCAGGTGTAGGGAAATATCCAAGAATTAGGGAATTCTGGAAAGAAGTTGGATTAGTAGTGCAAGAGATTTTGTCAATCCAATTAGCTGTGGAACCATTTTTGTCCTGGGTATCTATCTGGAGGGACATAATATAAAATACAGAAAGCAGATCTTCATTGACATGTGCCTTTTACAAGCCAACAAACATGTAGCATTAACATGGAAAAGTATCAGCAGACCAAGTATTGGGTGTGGCTCAAGGAAACCAAACATGAACATCTAAAGACAAACAAGAACGATTAATAAATGATCTTAGTGACAAGGATTTATCACATATGTTGGTCAAGTCTAGCAAAAATAATCATCTGTACATCTGTAATAGAGGTCATTCAACTGTTGTATATATTAGAGCATTATAAGTGTTAAATTTTGAGGTATTGTAAAGGCATTGTAATGGGCTCCATTTGGCTTTTGTATAACTATTCTTATTAATAATATTATTTCACCAGATATGTAATTACATTTAGTGTAGTTTTTAATTTAAATATTGTTTACTCATTAATGTATATGTAACTATGTATCTATGTACATCATGTGTAAATATATCTATATTATTATTTCTTTTATTTTGAAAAGGTATGTCCTCAAATGTGTTGGTCCCACCTTTGTATATCCTGCCTTTGGATATAGTGATCAGTTTCATGTGCTCCCTCACCATGATCATGGTGTTTCAGAGAAGAAGACAAGGCAGTTATTATGTGAATCATGGACATGCACCACCTTTTTGTCTTCATCACTTACCAGTGTGTGCATACATTTTTTTCCTGCCAGTCTCTTGTGTGTGGCTATGTGATCTGTATGCCACTTTGGAAAGGCAGACTGTCTGGAAGAAATTGCCATAGACGACTATAAATAGTATCAAAATAGGGTCTGATCTTCAAAAGGAGAATAACTTTAACTTTATATTTTGAAAATAACATCAAAACTACAGTATATGCAGTAACTGTCAAGGATGTGATTATAACTAACTACTACATAGTCTTGATTGGGCATATAACCCCCCCCCCCCCCCCCCCAAAGTCCAAAAGTATCACCATCTTTCCTCTTATATCTCCGGATTTCTCAGTGCTGCTTTCACAGACGAGCCTTCAGACTTGTTAATGAGATCTATGGTCTATGCTCTAGTGACTACGACAATAATTGCCTCCACACCAGTGCAGATCCTGTTGCTGTGCTTTTTGTCGTCTGCCAGGCATCGACGGCGCCACCCACGCACACCTGAAGGAATTCGAGATCTTCATTAAAATGAGGAGAGGGCTCCTGTTTCTTACATCACTGCCCCTCCCTCCCCTCTTCCTCTCATCACTGGCAACAGGTTTGTGTGAATACATCCATTAAATTGGATTCCTGGCCTGCAGGGAGTGACAAGCAGAAAGACATGTTTGAACCAGGAAGGACGGATGACGTGCATTTTGGGGGTGACGGGAAAACAGTCCCTGTAGTAATAACATGGCTATTTGGTCTGCTTAAGCCCCAATTTCAACAGTCCGAGCCACTGATGTGTTTCAGACACAGTCAATTTGGGGGATGGCTGATCACAATGAAATAGCTGTGAGAACTGTTAGGTTTGCAGTGGGAAATTGTCACAAGAGTCATTTGTTTGCAAACTAAGAAAATAATTATTTGCACAGAAATGTTTTTTAGTATGTGTCCTTCATCCCTTGTGTTCTTCCAACTTTTTAACTGCTTTCATTATCACTCTGGTCCATGGTCGCCTTCTGTCTTCTGCCTTTCAGCTCCTGCTTTACGCCACAAACCAGCAGCTGAATGAAAACCAGGCAAGCATTATGGCAGCAAGCAAGTTCATCCAAGACTGACTCATTTCCCCATGCAATGCTTCCCATGCTGGTGTCACACACTTGTCAGTCACACTGGAGTTTAGTCAGCAGTGAGTAGTAACACTGTTTCAGTCATATTATTCACATCATACTTCCCCTGGACCTGAGCAGATGAGGTCCCTCCAGTCCATTAGCTTCCAATTAAAACGGATCACAGAATGGTTTGAACGCTCATTTAACAACTGTTTTTGGCAGGAGGCCATGGAATCGTCGGCTCTGTGGGGGAAAGAAGACATTGCTGCAAGACAGAATCAGCCTCATGTTTTCTTAATTGGACGTAAGCATACAACAAATCCATCTGCTTCATGGAGTTTATGCTCCCTGATGCGTGAACGCAGTCTTATGGGTCGTGTCAAATGTTTATTCAGTTTTACAAAGATGCTGGTGTGAAAATTAACATTTTGGGGTCAGATGCTCTGTTTTAGCAATATTATAAATGTTGGCAACAAAGGAACATATGTCCTATTGATAAGTTGCATAATCTCTTTTCAACAATGATCATTAAAATAAACACTTCAAAAAAAGATTTTAATTCTACTCCTTGTTAAAGGAGTAGTTTGTGCATTGTGCATAACTTTTGTGCATAACAGTGAACAAACAGAAAAATATAAAAGACAAATAAATAGAAATGAAAAAATATGAAAAACTATTATAAAAATATCCACATATATTATTTAAATAAAAAAGCTTTTGTGCAAGAATGTGAAAAGTATCTGCCAGGGAATGTACAAAATTTCACAGTATGCTGTATAGGAACATTTGAAACATGCAAGATAGTAGCTGAGAAATAGTTTTATCCAAATGAATACTGCAATGATTGAGATGGTGCAGACCTGTTAATGTCATGCGGAGGGTGGGGATCAGTGTCAGTGGGGGACTCCAGCGTTGTTGAGGAGGCCAGCTGCAGTTGGGAAAAAAACTGTTTTTGAGGTTTTGGTAGTGATGGACCACCGAGGGGAGTGTCTCAAAAAGTTTGTGTCCAGGATGGGAGGGGTTGGCCACAATCTTTCGTGCACACCTCAGGGTCCTGGAGGCATACAGGTCCTTGTCTGTTGCCGTGTGCCAGATGGAGATGGAGGAGTTGAGGGTAGACACGGTGATGGTGGTGTAGAAGTGCATCAGCATTGTAGGTGGATTGGACTTTAGCTGCTGCAGGAACTACATCCTTTGCTCTGCTCTTTTGGTGAAGTAGCCAATATTTAGGTCCCTCTTGAGATGAAGATAACTAGGAAGGACTCCACAAAGTTAACGAGAGAGAGGTGGATAGGCTGGGCTTCTCCTGAAGTCCATAATTGCTGCCTTTGGAGCGATAAGCTTCAAGTTGTTCTGCCTGCACTGTCACCAGATGGTCGATCCAGTGTAAATCAAAACAACTCACTGGATTGTAAGACTGAAATGCAGCCACAGGAGACTGATGCGGCTCAGGAACTGAGGACTGCTGCAGCACAAGTAATTGGGACCAATGCAGCTCAGACTCGGTGGATATCTATTAACAACTTTGAGATCCACGCTTCCTTCTAGGGGCAGAGAGGAGACTAACCGGCTCAGGGGCGGGAGCAAACCAGAGGCTAGCAGACTGGGCTGATAATTGGGAACCTTGGGCTGAGAGCTGGGACCTTGAGGCTGGGACTGAAGCCTAGGTGTGGAGGAGGCTGGGTTGACAGGCTCAGGAGAGACAGGATGAATAAGAGAGTCAATATAACACCACCACAGGAGCTTAAGGAAGTGGAAGTGTGGGTCTTCATAAAAATCCTCAGTCCAATGGCCAAACTCAGGAGCTGGATCTTTGGTGCTGTGAACCACCCCTGTGTTTGAAATAAGTGGCTAACAAGAGCCAAATCTGCACATAATACACTCATAATACTTCCACCATCACCTTTTCAAAATAAGTTTTGCCTTAAAGCAGCAGTTCCATGAACAATGCAAGTGATTCAATGCTGCAGGAGCAATGCGGTTCTGCTCTAAGCCAGAAAAGAGTCCCAACAACAACTAAGCTCAATCCTCCTAAGCCTTGTATTTGAAGCCCTTTTGTTTCTCAGTATTTCTTTTTGTTTCTGCTTAGTGACGCTGCATCAGACTGTTTCTCAAGTACTCTGTAGGCTTTTCAGTTTTTAGAGCCTCGCCTCTCTTTGTTTTGATCCTATGATGTTGTTTACCTAATCTGTATGTCTGTCTCCAACCTTTTCAAGTAAAGACCTTGTGATTTTGACGGCTGTCTTCTGCCTCCCACACAAATTACAATTTACAGTTTCATTTAGCAGACGCTTTTATCCGAAGCAAAGTTCATTTACATGCTGATGGAACAGCCATCGAGGGCAAATTGGGCTTCAGTATCTTGCCCAAGGATACTTCGACACATAGACTAGAGGGGGCCAGGGATCAAACCACCAACCCTCTGATTGGTGGACAACCGCTCTATCTCCTCATCTATATCCTGCCCCATACCCACACATGAGTCCAAATTCTTTTTTGCCTGAACTTTACACAATGAGCTCAGTTTGTATCTGAGACAAGTGATGGCTTGCCTGCTTGATGGACTGGTGTTGCCAAGCTCACACACAATGTCTCACTACTGATCTTACACATCCTGGTGCAACCTCCAGCCCTCCTCTGGTCACCGCAAAGCCTCGGGCCAGTATCGACTCTGCTGTGTTTATATTTTATGATACAGCATGGCCCTTGTGAGATTTACAGGCAGGCACTGTGTGGCTGAAGATATCAGAGAACTGCAGCTGCCCCGCTGCCTCATACAGAGGTGTGACATGAACCAGTGTGGTAGCTGTCATCTTTTTTTTTTTTTTTTTTTTTTTTTTTTACAATCTACCACCTCACAGTGATTCAGGGTGGTGAATAAAGCCTTGGTGTTTACAAGGCAAATAATAAGTGCATTTATGACATGAATTATACTTTATGCATGGTATCATGATCGGAGCAGCCGGCTAATAAAATAAAGATGCAACAGCAAGCATAAGTACACAGAGAACAACACTTAGGGTCTGCAGTCATGCTCACAGCTCTGTGAGTCTGTACTTATCATAAACACAGGGTCCTGCTATCACCCCACAGGGACAAATGAAATTATTTGAATTGAAATGAAACGGTGGTGCTTTGAGTTAAATGCTGTTCTCAGCGTGGCAACATGCTCACAGCAACATGTTAATGCTGCATTAGTCAATGTCTCTATGTCAACAATGAATTAAATGACTATGTATTATTAGAGAGAAGTAGGTCAAATTATCAACAGAGAAACTCTACAATTCCCATCAGCCCTCTGGAGCACTTAAGAGTCTTTCACATCACTGTTTTGGTTTTACGGTCTGTAATGTTAAGATTCAATTGCAATTTGATTTCCATGCAAATGCTCCAATAAGCCCATTGATCAGTACCTGCCTACCACCAAACAGCAGCAGTTTGTAAGATGATGAACGTAAGCAAGTAGAGTATTTGACAGCTACACTGACCAGATATTTCCCTAAAGACCAAAACAGGGTTAAAAAAAAGTGAACACTGGACTAACATTTGTAAGTCGGACGGAAACACAACTCAAAACACAATAATTTTAATCTGTGTTTGCTGCCTGCGTTGAAGATGATGCTGAGATTTTCTAATGAACACTTAAAGCTCAGCTTCATTCACTGATGGGAATGTCATTGATTTTGAAATTTGACTTGATGATGGTGTTCATGTATGGTCTCAGGGGGTCCCTGAAGTAATTAGGATTTATCCTGTGAC
This sequence comes from Centropyge bicolor, assembly GCA_037975185.1. NCBI lineage: Eukaryota > Metazoa > Chordata > Actinopteri > Pomacanthidae > Centropyge > Centropyge bicolor. The sequence goes on along the minus strand of JBBMOC010000010.1, from coordinate 12,659,526 downwards.
TGTCTTTAGAAAGCTTCATGCAGTTCAGCCAATTATTGTCAAAACATAACTCTGAATCAAATTGTGACACCTGGTGGCAGTAGATAAAACGTGTGTACTAAATTTGGTGCAATTTGCTACTTTGGCTACCAACCTTTTGGGTCAGGACCCCCAGGAAGGTCACAATACAAATATAATTGGTCACACACACACACACAAATATATATATTTTTCACTAATGTTCCTTCAATCTTTGTTGTCTTGTGTTTTCCTCCCTGACCTTTACATACATGCCTCTAATAATTATTCAAATAACAATTTCATGGTGGACCACCTGGCCGACCAACTGACCACTATTGTCTCTAGAGCTATAGTACTATCATGGCACAAAAAAGCATAAAAAAAACACAAAACAAAAATTGCAAAATAACTTGTTCAAAGCAACTTGGGATCAGTAGCTTTCTGTAGCTTTCCTGCTCTGATTCTGGATAAGGGTCCTCTCACTCAGTATGCTTACAGTCTGTATCTACAATGTTGCTATCTAAAAAAAGGCAAAGTGCCAAAAAATGAAAAATCAAATAAAATTTTAACCCAAACAAACAAGCGCACCCTCTTCAGCCTTTTAAAATGCACGCACACACACTGCATCTGTTTGTGGTTTTGACCAAACAAATGCAAACAAATGTCAGAAAGCACAGCTTGGTTAAACATGCCCGTGCTTTTTTTTCTACCCTGCTCAGACGCTTGCTTAGTATCATTTGGTAAGATAAGGGCTGAAAAATACCCGCGCAGAAATTGAGACTACCAGCTGGGAGATACAGAATTATTATAAAGAGGTGGGGTGTGCAGTACAGTATATGCAAGCATTATGTAATTATGATTCATGGAGAGCAGCTACAGGAGGACGAATGGAGGGCTGGTGGTAATGAGGAAGAAAACATGACAGAGGAATCTGCAGTGTCACTTTGTTCTTAGTCTTGCTGTACCAGCGGAAGAGATAACACAAAGTGAAGTGGCGAAGCACACCCACATTATAGAGTAAATCACAAAGTAGAGCTGCGAGGAAAAGATCATTCTATCTGTGGAGGGTTGTCTTCTTACACCAAATAAAGTGCTGATGGATATGAACAAAGGCAAAGCAATGTCCCTTTGATAAACATGAGCAAGCTGTGTGAGGTTTAATGGCACAGAGCTGCAGCTGGTAGAGGTCCGGCGTCTCGCTCACAAAGCCCCTCGACAGGGCAGATGTTTGCAGGAAAAGGTTCTGAGTCTTCTCGTTGGTGGAGGACTGTGATCCAATTAGGCTGAATTAAAATGTCACAGCTATTTCTTTTTCGCTCTTGCGTCAAGTTTTTTTTTCTTCCTTCCGTCTGCAGCTGTCTTTGTGTGATATTAAGCGTCTGTTTGTCTATGTCTGCATCCATGGCTGGCTGCCTTATTTACGGTAGACATAAATAAAGCTGTATACTTGCAGGACGAAACAGATGCCGATCTGATTTTATTGTCTTACTGATGCAAACAGCTCGACTCAAAAGCTTCTCCCAGAAGACTCCTTTAACAGGTGAGTGTTTGTGAGAGAGATGCGTGAAATCGATGGGGATGTGTAGCGCTGAGTTCGCTTACCTGTGGGGGATTAGCAGAGGCCACTGAACGGTATAATGGAGTTAATTGCCAAAGGTTTACGGGTAGAAACACACTGAAAACACAAATTGTTATTATGCTGTGTAATTAGCATGAAGGAATAACAAAAGCACAGGCAACAACTTTATTCCAGTTCCACTACTCTGACTGTGTAGTGTGAACTTAACCCTGCCGTAACTCATCTGAATACATGCCTGTTATCATGGAATATTATATTTTCTTGTTGCTGTGGAGAGAGAAAAAACTCTCTTCTTTGCAAGTGGCAGGGTTGACGGGAGTCTTAACTTGGAAAATCACAAGTGAAGGTGCAGCAGTTAGCAGTGTCACCTCATGGCAAGAAGCTCCTGGGTAGGAATCCACATGCTTAGTGAAGCACTTCTGTTTGGAGTTTGCATGTTCTCTTCATGTCCGCCAACAGTTCAAAGACATGAGGTGTAAGAGTGAATGGTTGTTGGTTTGACCCTTTGATGTACCCCGTCTCCCAGCCACTGTGAACTGGGACAGAATGCAGCCCCCCTGCGATCCTTCCCAGGATGACCAGATAATACATAGAAATATACAGATGGATGGACAACTGAAGGACAAGCTTGTGTGCTACACATTGAATTGGAGGAGTCAAAATGTAGCACTTAAACTTACAGGTATTCAGTACATAAATGAAAAATTTTAGATTACTGTTTGTTGTCTTTTATTCACAATGGTAGTTTTAGATACACACAGGGGTGGATCTAGAAAAAAATTTATGGAGTGGTGAAAGGGGTGCAGGAATTTTTGAGGGGTGGCAACATATGACAGACGCATATATACTGAATTTAATCAGTTTGATGAGAAATAGTAGATTACATTTAAGTATTTCTGCTTGCAGGACTTTACACATACTGTAACTTAGAACATGCATCTCATGTGTGGATATATGTACACACTACATAAGTATGAAGGTATTTCAGGTGCAAAATGCTTGAGCACCTGAAATACCTTCATACAAGGGCACGGACTGTCATTTACTCATACAAAATTAATCTTCTGCAGTCAGTGACACGTCTGGAGAATACACTGAACCCTAATGCAAGACTCAGAGAGGGGCTTCTTCAAAATAAGAGTGTTTATTAAAAGTATCAAATTAAAGTCGCTCACAACAAGGAAACAAAAAGAGTCAAAACGTGAAAAAATGCAAGAACTCAAAATCACTCTAAAGAGGAACAAATCGGCAAAAAGGCAAAGCAAAGTGTCAACAGAAAACTTAACAAAGACAAGGTCAAGACGTGGCATGGAAAATGGCTGGAAAGACTTACTCATGATGAGACAAGACAATCTGGCACAAGACAAGGGGAGACACAGACTTACACAAGGAAGGGGATCAGGTGGAAACAATCAGGGTGGGGCTGACAATCACAACGGCGGGAAACACAAGAGGAAGGGCAAGCGACCTGAAATGAGAGGGGAAGTTAGTTTCACAATAAGACAGGAAATCACAAGACAACATGAAACACAGGACAAGACAGTAAAAGAATTAAATTATTTTTCTAGATATGACAGTCAGTGTCTTGAATTTGAGGTTTCATGAGAAACATTTTATATTAGGAATAAGTGACCATACCATGTGATCTCACTTAATAGTAGATATATTAGTAGAATAGTAGAGATAGAACTTTGTTAACACTGCTGTGAGTCGGGCATTATCACAGGAAAGGCATTAAGGTAAGACAGGTGGTGATGAGTGGCAGATGTGTGAGAGGGGAATCAAACTGTGTCAGAGTGGCAGCGTTGCAGGCAGCATTTGCATAAGAAGAAAGTATCCAAAGAAAAACTTACCCATGAAGACCTATGGAGTGAGCTGTACTAAGGTGAGCATTGCGACACGGACAACACGTGTTGCTGATGGATCAGCTATGGAAATAAATGGGTCACGGCACTCAAACAAGGTGGACATGACTCTTATTGTTTAGTCAGAACAGATGAGGTTTTTACTGATAAAGTGATGAGAAATACAGCACAGTACAAAAGGGAATGTTCCATTAAAATCCCCACAAACCTGAAAAGGAGTCACCAAAAAATACATTTTATATATATTATGAATATTCTAACCAGGGATGACGTTCGTACCAGTCGCTGTGGAAGCATCTTCTGGCTCCTCCCTGCAGAGTCTTGGGGAAAGTCTCTCGTTTTGGCTGTGTTGGCATCTCACATCTGGACTGGAGTACGTCTAGAAGATGGAAGGGAGGAAAGATTGAAACTGCATTACATCTGAACTAATTATACAATTTGGAAGTGTCAGATTAGTTCTAACCATCAGACTGTGTAAACACACACTAACATTTTTACCTGGGAGAGTATTTTCAGGTTTGTGTGTTTAATTGACCTGCGACAGATTCCTGCCACAGCAACACAGGATGGATTCAAACCACTGCACTTCCACTGGAAACACTTTGACATGTGGACGAACATGTGAAACCATGTGACCTGAGAACAGCATGAACTGTTGGTTGTGTTTTGTTTTTTGATTCACTTTTCCTCTCTTTCGTCTTCAGTCTCATTCATGACCAGGACTCATTTATTTTCATTTATTTTATTTTGATTCTATTATTTCTTTTGTGTGTTGTTTAGTCATTAACATTTACTCAGAAGCAGACATGATTGGGCCTGACCCTGTCTGAATGTCTGCAGGTTGTTAGAAACATGAAAAATAACATGTTCAAATTGAAGTCTTTGCTGGGTTGTTTCCAAACAAATCAAAATTAATGACAAACAACAAAAAAAGCAAAAGCTAGCTGAGTCAGCTAGCTTTTCACGTACCTTTGTTCTGTGGAAGGTCATCCAGGTCCTGATGCTTGGAAATTGTTGAAATGGGTCCATGTCGCAAATTCGAGTCGCAAACGCAAGCGAGTTGACAACAAGTTCGGATTCGGTTTCGGTTTTCGGTCTGTTTGTTTGTTTGAACCTCACACACACTCATCACGTTCACACTGTGTAGCATACCTTTGCTGAAGCCGGGGTTCGATCCCGTGTCTTTACCGTCCTTTTTTCTTTTTTTTAATATATATAAAACTTACTCAAATTGAGAATAACTGGAATTTATTTAAAAAATAATTTAGGAATGTAAAAGGTAATTTAAAAGGTCGACAATGCCACCAAGGGATTTCCAGAGATCAAGGACTCTAAAAGGCAGACAGGTTCTTTAAAATCAGGAGTAAACAGAGTTAGAAAACAAAAACCGAAGGGTCATTAGCTCTTCTCTTTTACTTAGTATACTATTCAGCAACAGTTCCATACATATGGACCAGCTCGACTGGAGATCGTTGGTGATGGCTCTGGCACTAGAAATGCTACCTTTGCTCTTCATTTCTGTAAGATTCAAAGTAACATTACAGTGTTTTCCTTAACAGACGTTGCATCAATATTAGCTTTTGTAGCCTACTTTACACAGAACTTAAGTCAGACCTAGCAAAGATCACATTAGTTAACGAAATAATGTTCTTCAGCCTGATTTTTATCATCTTAAAATCGGCATGGCAACTATACTGCACCGTGCTTTCACTATTAAATAGATAGTTCAGGTTTGAACTCTTTCCTCCTGTGTCTTATTTCCTTGCAAATCTCGGCTCCCTCACTTGGCGCCAGTTTTAAAAAACAAAACAAAAACAAAAACGGTTTTGTGCCACTCTGACACTCACTTTCTGCATTCAGCAGTGGGACATCAGAGACTCGTGGTCGTAAATGTCAAATTGGCCATAACTTTTCTTTGAATTCGTTGCGGTCAAGTGGGCTGGCAGCAGGGGTGGCAAGGCTTTATTTTAGGTGGGCAGTTGCCACCCTATGCCACCCCAGTAGATCCGCCCATGGATACACACAAAATAAACCACTGAGGCATCAGGACAAATCTTTCTAATGCTCAATCTGAAAGCTGAATGATGTACGTGTTCTGAATCATCAGAGTCAGTATTTTGCATTGAAGCTCCCCACACTGATGACTAAAAGTATCATCAGTGCAGCCTTGTGTTACTTCCTGGTTGAAGGCTAACAGGAAGACTTTCACTTAGCTTTAATTTGAGTCAACTGAATTAAACAAGCTAACAGACTAAATATCTCTCTCTTCAAAAATGCCGGGGGCTGTGTTGGTGGGTGAATGTTGTTTTGGGTAGTTCTCTCCTTGACCCAGGGTAAAGTTTGAAGGCCGCCAGGTAAACAGTAGAATTGTGCAATCCACCTGGACAGTGTGCTTACATGTGTTTGATTAGTCAAGGCAGTGTGCTGCTGGGTAACACAGCAGGGTCACACGTTTTGCTGAGTGACCCTGTCCTCGCTTGCACCGTGCCAACGCTGTGACCTGATTGAGATGAATGAGGGGGCTGTGATGCAAGTGCTTACTCATATGCTTTTGAAAAGTGATATGATATCCTAAGCTTAAAGATACAAAACTAACTACATTGTCAGTGATTTGAATCCTTGTGCTGAATGATGATTCAAATCACCAATTTGTTGTTTGTTAAGTTGAGCGTGCAAGATATCGAGGGACGAGCTTGGGAACACGCTGTTACAATTACGGCTTCAAACAAGATGCAGCAACTTCTACTTTGACAAACAGCATGTCTTCATGAGAGACATCATCCGACCAGATTCTTGTCTCATTTCCTGTCTGCTGAAGCACTAGTTGAGCTTCGGAGGCTCATTTGCAATGACCTCTTTACTTCTCTTTTTTCGCAACTTGCCGACCTGGAACAAAGAGCCAAACAGGAGACAGACAGACAGACAGACAGACAGACAGACAGGCTTCTGTCTACCACATTTATGAAAATATACAATATGAAAGATTACAGGCCACAACCCAAGGTTGAAGCTTTGGCATGCTTGTGAGCAAAGCCACAGAGGAGTGAATCATAGCTTTATCCATTGCTGCAGATTATCAGTGGCCTTTGTCAGTGGATGTCCTCAGTGCCCGCTCACAGACAGGATAACCAGCTATCTCCTCTCGCTGGGTAGAGCGAGAGCGTGCTGTAAAAAGCTTGGCAGCTTTTAAGTCCAACTCACAAACAGAACTGTGGCGGGGATAGGAACACTAAATCAAGCTTATAAAAACAATAGACGAGTCCATTTCGGAGGACAGAGATTTCACGGTGGACGAGGATCTGCTGTCTGGGTGCCGTGTACTTGTTTCACTAATGGAGAGATGAGTGCGGTGTACTTCAGGACTCACGAACAACAAGCGGGGACAGATAACAATGCAACAAATACAAAAGCATTGTATTATACTGAAAGTGGAGCGACCCATGAGACAGCGTGCGCGGCTCTGAAAAGAAAGGTCAGATCGACGCCGCTGTTCTCGCTGCGAGAAAGCAGCTGTCTCCAGGGTCAGCCATAAACACATGTTATTTATTCAGCGGGACTTAATTAAAGATGCCTGACTCAGAGCACAGTGTTAGCTGTGATTTCTCGAAGGAGGTGGCAGCGTAATTCACATTAATTCATCATCCAATAAATAATCCTCAGGTGCACGGCGTCTGCCAACTTTGCGGGAAATAAAGACCATCTGCTGTTTTTATCCAAACTTGATTGAAATGACAGCCTTCTGACGAAAGGATATAAAAAGAAACGCTTTGTGCCAGTAGGGATCTTTGTTACATGTGACCAGAAAAAGAGTGGCACGAGCAGGGAGGAGGAGCCGGAGGGGATGAAAGAGGATCTCAAGGTTTGGGTGCAGGGTGAGGTTTAATGGAGGTTAAAGCAGAAAGTTTGTCAAACAAAGCCCACGCATCAAGACCAAACCTCAGGATAACAAACGACTTCACTGAGGATTTTTCCGTTCATTGAAATTTCACAGAGCGCTGATATTGCCTCTCAGTTCTCTCTAAACTCTGTGGGGGGGCTCACCATGGCTCCTTTGTCTCTTCCTTCCCCTGTGTGTTTTGCCCTGTTTCTTCTTATACGTGTGACTTGGCGTGCTGCACACAAGTCATGCATAGTGGATGCTCGGGATGTTCATGCTGCGCTCCCCTTCTGGACAAACGTTCCATGTTCTAATGACAATATGGTGCAGTTCTGTCATACATATTCACAGTTAAAGAATATTTCCAGCTTGATAGATATAAAAGCTTTGAAGTTTCACTGAATGCTTGTGCATAAGCAGTGGGTGCGTGGGAGTTCTTCTGATGATGACTATAGCACGCAGTCAGCTTTATGATTCATTCAGAGCCAGAGAAAATGAGAGGCAAAACCTACTAAAATACACAGAGTTAACATCAATAGAAAGTGACAAATGAAATATGCGCACTCCCTTATGGAAGCCACAGGTCACATCAGGAACCTGAGAGCACTTCATGTTAGTGTGCAGCTTAAAGTGCTGTGTGATCACTTTTTTCACTCATTTTTATTATAAGATGTCATGTAGTTTATGACATGATAGATGCCTTTTGTGATCTATGAAGTGGTGGCAGCGGTGCCAAATTCATGTCACCCAGGAATCGATGTTTGTTCTTTGTTCACACTAAACATAATACATAATAGATTAAAACTTCTTTGCAAGGATGTGTGCTCATCCTGGTTTTGCGTTTTGGTGCACTAACAGCTCTTTCAGTGGCCTGGCCTGTTCCCAGCATGACTGATGGGTGTAATCACTGTGTTGTCGGTCAGTCAGTCGCAGTGCTCTGTGGCACCAGTGACCACAACCTGTCTTACAACCCTTAGTGCATTTCTGTATTACTATAAGACAGGTTAAATAAGTAAAAACAAAACAGACAGAAAGTATGATGTCACTATGTATTGAGTATGTTATTTGCAAATTGTTAATAATGGACCTTATTGAGGAGAATGCATTTTGGGGAGCAGGGATTTTCTTGTCATTGCACTACTGTGGTCGGCCACCAGGACAAATCCATGTGTACTTACAGGGTTTACTGTGAACTACAAAATCCAGGCAACACACAGTACTTCAGTGTCATCATAATAGCCTGTGGAGTGTTCACTGTTTGTGCAGGCACTATTCTGCCAAATGATCATAAAGTTGCTAGCGAGTCACACTTTGTTTTTTAAAAGTTAAAACTAAATTTATATAATTTACTTTATTTTTACTTTCACAGCACTACCCTTGTACTTTAAGCCAAATGAAAAATCATGTGACTCTGCCTCATAAAATTAAAATGTCATAAAATTAAAATGTGGACAAACGTCCCCAGCAACATGGAAACACAACTCTTACATGTTTTATATTCTGTTTTCCGAAGTAGTCAGGAAATATCTTTTTTTCATTATCGGCTGAGGTGAACTGTGTCTTCGAACTTATTTTTAGAAATTAAGAAGAAAGATATAGAATCAGAAAGAAATTTCATTGAATAAGTCTCTATTGATTAAGAATGAGCTTCCACTCCCCAGCACAGCTCCCAGGGCTGGAGGGTTGATAGTGAGACATGTGGAAAAGGTCAGGCCTGTGTGACATGTAAAATGGAAACAGACCTTGATATTTCAGCCCCTCTCAGATGGCATGCCGGTGCCCTGTGATAGTATAAAGCTCATGGACCTGTGTGGCTCTCGGTATCCAGTCAGCCACAAAGAAATGATGAGGTCCCCTGTGCCCTGGCTGCTGTCGCTACCAATAAATCTTCCCTGGTGAGAGTCAGGGGCTGGGATGTACTAATTGCTTTATTGATTTGGAATTTTGCTCCACGACAGCACCTGATAAACACATCAGGGAGCCAGGGGAGAAAGCATATGGGCCTGGATAGCTTCAGCTTTCAGCCTTATCACTTGTAAAGGCAGAGAAACTAAGCTTTTGAGAAGTGACTGGCCTTGTGTGGAGTTTTTTTTTTTTACTTAAACACTGGCTATAAATTTTCACAACGGGAGAACATGCTGTCAGAACATCTGCCGATGTGTTTTTCCAGGTAATGGGGGAGTATAGGCGGGGGGGAATAAGAGACGAGCCGTAAACAATATAGCAGGGATGTTTGCTTGCACGCCTCATTCAGCTTTCCTTGTGTTGTAACAACAGAGCAGAGATCCAGTGATTTAATTACAAAAGGCTTTGGCATCATTTGTCTGCCTTTGTTTAGTTATGCATCACTGAGTGTGCTAAAGGCAAGGTAGAATAACTAAAGCGGAATGGTCTGTCAAGCACAGCTTAATTTTAATATCTAATAGACTTCATTTTTTAATGAGAACCACAGGAGATTAGTTACAGCCTTTAGGACAATTCCCTCTGACATGAACCAAATACCTACAGGACAGCACCAGCTTAGTGTAAATTATATCTCATGTCACTGAAAAGTACAGATCTTTGTGCAGAACCTCTTATTATATCAGAGAATATCTGCTTTCTGGCAGCCCATGAATATTAACCAGCAACACAGAACACAAAGAGCAACTTAATAAGCATGACTTATTCAAACCAGCCTCGTGTGTCACTCATTTCGCTTGTTGAATATATGATTCTCCACCATTTACATGACTCTTGTTAACATCTAACCACAAATGGCAGCAGTGTGTTTTCATGTTTTGGTAAAACTAGTGTTTGGATAGTGTAGTGGAGAAGTAGATTGTGCTGAAGTTTCATTTAGGTGATGCGTTTTGTCCTCTGTGTCTCAACATTATAATTCACATGACCAAAGCTGCTGCTTTTCTATACGAGAGGTTTTCCTCTTGGTTAAGGTAAAAACGCTTTTGTATCAATGCAAGCAAAATTTTAATTTAAATTTGTTTTTTTTTAAATAAATTACCCCACTGTGGGACAAATATAGCTACATCTTATCTTAATAGTGCAATGGAAACAATCTAAGCAACTTTAACATCCACTGAACAAATTAAAAGCTGCAGGCAAACGATCAGTGGCGAGGAGACTGTAGACTTCAAGAAATACTAAATACAAAGTGTTTATCTCAATACCCCAACTCCAATATTTGTATAACAGTAATGGATAGAAACAGTCCAACCCTAATTTGAGTGTAATTGGAACTATCCATTGTCATTTCAGTTGCTTACGGAGACTGATAAAACGATTTGTCAGATTCCTTTCGTTTGCACGACTTGCAAACTGAAACGCAGCTGTTCACCATGTTCTGTTCCACTCATTATTACCTAACGCATGGTTAGAATAAAAAATGCATCACACACCTACATTTGTCTGTATGTGTATCAATCAGTCAGTCTGAGTGATGAGTCATAGGCTATGATGTTTGCAGCTCTTTCTGACATCAGCACACTGACTGGTTCTGTCAGCTGGTTGGCCGATGGTTAGCTGTCATGTTGAAGAGAAAGTTGTAAAGATACTTAAGGGTAGTGGTTGGGGGGGGGGATGGCCCAGAGAGTCAGAGCTCAGATCAGCGAGTAGCCCTGCAACCTAAACACTCCATACATTATATATGTATATATGGAGTACCCGAGGAGTGCTTAAATCACAACAGGGACTGAGCAGTGGCTAATAACATCAAACACTGAGGGCTGGCACTGATGACTATGATAGGTTCCCAGTCTTTAAGAGAATTATTTTCCCAAGACATTTCTTGTGATATTTTCAATTAAGCACACTCAGGCAGATGGTCAGTGCTCAACTTTATGAATCTCAGGAGGCCACAGCCGAACTTTAGAATCAAGTTTCTCTCTCTCTCTTTTTTCTTTTAAATGTCTTTCTTTCTGAAGACTTTCATGGCAAAAAAAAATGCACATCTTGAGTTGAAAAAGTTATAAACAGTTTGTTAAGAAGTTAAGAAACAAAAAGCAGAAACACACAAAGTCTGAAAAATGTCATAAGTGTCTGTTTGAGTTAAACCATCCTCAATATACCTGCAGTCACCGGTTTTCTTTACATCTTGTTTCTTGTCATTATTGTCAAGGCGGGTGGGTGAGGACTCAGGCGCATCACGCAATAAATGCTCAAAAGAAAGTCTTTAATGAAAATAAATGAAGTCTACACAAAAACTCACAGAGAGGACAGGTCCCGGGAAGTCAAAGTCCACACACAAAAAAAACTTTAGCGACAGGCAAAGCATGAGAAGGCAAAGTACAACATGAACAGGCCCAAGACGACAGGAACATGAACATGAACATGAGGAGACAGATGAACAGATTTATATAGTGTAGAGGTGGTGATAGCATAATCAGGAAACACAGGTGACATCATGAGGTGGGTGTGGCTGGAAAGTGAGGTGAAGCAGAGACAAGACACTGGATATAGAAATGAGATAGACAGAACGGAATCCAAAACACAGAACTAGAACAGACAGAACTAAACATTACATATGACGAGGCTGGATAAAGGCAGGGCAGGACAACAACATGACAGGACTGAACTGAAAGAACTATAAAAAAAAAACACAGGCAGAAAACTAAGACACAGAACAAAGACAAAACTAAGACAGAAGACTATGATATAGAAATAAGCCAAACTAGGATAAATCCAAGACAGAAAACTAAAACACAAATCTAATACAGAACATGGGACAAGTACAAGATATGAACAGGACAATGACAGAAAGTAAACTATGGCAAAACAGAAACTATAGCATAACGGAGATAATGGCATGACAGAGACTAAACTGAGAACAAAGACAGAGCAAAGGCCGGCATGAATGTAACAGTAAAACAAAGGCTGAACAAAAACGAAGTCTAAACAGAAAACTGACTACAGAACTGTGACAATTATCATCCTGTCAAGCACTGGTTTAAGCGAAAATGACAGAAAGATATGAGAAGAGGCGTAATAAGGTAAGTAAGGTAAGCATGCAAGACAGAAGGTCAGTGACCAAGTTTGTATTTTCTTTCTTCTGTTTCAAACTCTCTGAGAAAATTTAAAAAAGTTTCAAAAAGAAAAAAGTTTTACTATGGAAAATTCTGAAAATTGGTATCACCATATAATTTAGGCTGAACTAGCCTTCACAACGATGTAACAGTACCAGGGTTCTCTTTATACTCTGTTTTGCTAACACCCAGTCACCTATGTTGTGACATATGTATATGTATATGTGACCTTCCCAGTCACATATTTTTCTTATTTTACATTGACATTATTAAAGACCTGACAGGCCCATTTTATTCTTACACCAACTACAGATGACATTTAACCCTTTAACGGGCAAATGACAAATTTTACAACAGAAAGTAAAGTTTTGTTATGTCCTCCAATAACAGTCTACGGTTGAATTTTTAAAATTCAAAGTATTTCAATGTGTGCCCTATAAAGGGTTAAACACTAATAACACTGGCTCTTCAAATGGAAGTTGTCATTGTATCAAAAGGTAATTATAGCACAAATTCAAATTGTGGCCTGATGATGGCGCTAGATGAGAAGTCAGGAGGATCACCAAAGTGACTACAATATGAGAGGAACATAAACGTCGGCACCAAATTTCATTTCTGGAAACCATGAATGTTGCAAATGCCAAAACCAAACGTTGATATACTGCAGTTCAGTCTGGACCAAAGTGGTGGACTGACAGATCCCCCAGCATGGCGAAAAATCTACATCAATTTCACCATGCCCTTATAGCACGTTTAGTTTGCGATTTCATTTCATCCTGTCTCAGCCACGAGTTCGGTTGAGCAACTGTCTCCACTAACGCAATGTGAGGGGGACCTTGGGGTGTACAGAAAAGCTCTTAACCCTGCGGGGCATTCACAGTGTTACAAAACATAACAGAGAGCAGCACTCACCACCTGAACTTCAGCTTTCTCTCAACAAAGCCCTAATTTCTGCTGCCAGCTGTTTCAGAGGTATCAGACAGATTGCTCTCAGCACACAGGTAATTCTTCTTATTTTCCACGATTTCTCTTCCCTCAATAATTATAACTAAAGTCACATTGACAATTGCTGAATACAAGTACCAGCTTGATGAGGCTGAAAGGGAAATATTGCTCTCTGTAACCTGATGTTCTTTATATCACCACATGTTCAGTATCTGTGCAAGGACACTCAAACAGCAAGTGTAAAATATGCTGAAATACGAGATGACAACCTAATACAAATCCATTTAAACAAGTGCCCAGCGACTCATTTTTGATTTTTTCATGTATGCGTGATGGCTGAGATTTATGACATTTACTTTTCGCACATACGCAGCCTTGACTTTCCAAGTTTTAATGGGTTTTCTATTCCCACCTGCCAAAACTATCTTACTGTCCACATATACATGTAGCCGTGATAGAAGATGAATAAAAAGTTAAACAGCGCTGCCAGCAATAACTCAGTAATTCCCACCACAGGAAGGAAACTGACATTTGTATAAAGAGAGCGTGGCATAATATTACTCTTTCTATTGCCAGACTTCCACGTATTATAATTCTGAAATTCTGACCTTTTTGCAGAGCTTGTCATCCTGAGATTTTTATGACACAGAACACCTCACAGACAAGGCCAATCCAATATGTTTCATACAGACAAACTCTGGTATAGTATTTATGCTATTTGAGCCGTTCACCCAAAAGAACTGAAGTTTGCCAGATGATCACATCTCTTCCCATGTTTCCAAACTCAAAACTCAAACTTTATTTATTTATATAGCACTTTTCATATACACAGGTGCAACACAAAGTGCTTCACAAAACAAAAAAAATGAAGCAAAACAAACCAAATATATAGATAATAATGAAAACCCACCCCGGTCCAAACAAACACACATACACGCATGCACAAATGCAAACACGCACACACACAAAGATAAAATGTTGATATGTTGATATGGCTCGACACACAGGGTCCAGGTGAGAACAACGTGAGGGGGGCGTCCGCAACAAGAGGCGCCACAGCTCTCATCCACAGGAAGCACCGCCCCAGGGACCCCACCTGGGTCGGGGTGCACACCGGGGGGTCCCCTGGACAGCGCCCCCCCCATGGAGAGCAGACATAACTACCGCTGCGGAGGGCCCCCATGAGGAAACACTGAAGCTAAAAACTACGATATGTTTAAAATTTAAAATTTAAAGATAATATGAATAAATAAAAATCATTTGAAACATTGAGGATTAAATATTAATAAAAGAAATAAATAGCTATAAGAAAATAAATAAAGTAAGGTCAACTAAAAGCTAAATCATCCCTACTAAAAACTATCAAAGTGCGCCCTGTTAAATGCACATGGGAAGGTTTTTATATTAGCAAAGGTTTCAATTACTTTGAGTAGAGGGTGTGAGCAGGCAGCTGTTTGTAAGTGATAAAGCTCTGGTAAACTGAACACTACATGCACAGCACCAAACAGCAGACAGTATTAGCCATTAAAGAGAATGAATGTTTGATTAACATTTGTCAGGTGACCAGGAACACAAAAAAATGCTAATGTAACACTGATGCTCTCTGTCCACTGGTTGTATAAATATGCACTTATTTGATGAGATATATTTCATATATAATTTGTTTATTGCGTGTTACACTGCCCCAGAGATAATTTTTTATGTTAAGCTAGTTTATTTTCTGTGCATTTGTAGTTTTATCTCCAGTGTTTTTTGTTAAAGATCTGCCAGATCGTTTCCTGTCTTTGTCCCTGTTTACCAGTGTTTCCCTGTTGTCTCGTTCTTAGTGTTTAAGTGTCTCCAGTCTTTCCTTGGCTTTGTCTCCATTATACCTCTCCTGCCATCCTGCCTCAGCATCTACCACCCACCGCCCAGCCTCCAACCACTGAAGCTTCTCCCTTCCACCTGTGCCTCATCTTTTGTTTTTTCTGTAAGTCCTGGAGTTTTGTTGATTAATAAATCCCTTTTACCCTGTCACCCTTGTCTGTGTCTGACTCCTGACTCCACAGCAACTGGGACATTAACACACACACATCAGCAGTGACTGAAATCAGACAATAACACTTAAAATGAGTAATCCAGAACAGCAAATAGCATGATTATATTGTTGAATTTATAAATCAAAACGATTGAAATGTCCAATATGCTTAGTTGGCATGCACATTACATAACAGGCACCAGGAGTTTTTCCACCCTTGTTTTTCCCCTGGCCTCTATTTGGGGTGGACTTGAGCTCGGCGACCATGGCCATTATTTGAGACAGTGCTTTTATTTTACTACTGCTCCTGGCTTTTATTTGAAGAAGTATGGCAGAACCATTTGACTGCTGTCAAGTTCATTTGGGAAAGATGTTTTGATGTTATAGTCACATTAAGTTGGCAGATATTAGAGAAGCTGAGCAAGTAACCAATGAGACAGATTGTTTAAAGATTGAATATGTTTGGGTAGATGAGTCCGGCGTGTGTGCATTGTCACTAGAAGAAGTTATGTGTTTTGTGTTGGTAGGCTGCTGTGCTTTACCGTGTTCTGACTATTGTCATTGTCAGTTTAGTTATTTTACATGTAACTAAAACATAGCCTCAATTCAATTCAATTCAATTCAATTTCATTTGTATAGCGCCAAATCACAACAACAGTTATCTCAAGGCACTTTACATACAGAGCAGGTCGAGAGACCCGACAACATATAGAGACCAAACAGTTCCCATCATGAGCAAGCATATGATGCGACAGTGGCGAGGAAAAACTTCCTTTTAACAGGCAGAAACCTCGGACAGAACCAGGCTCAGTGATGGGCAGCCATCTGCCACGACTGGTTGGGTTGAGACAGAGAGAGAGAGAGAGGGGGGGGGGGCGGGGGGGGGGGGGGTGGTATGACAAGCAGCAATATAATCCACAGGCGTGTA
>JBBMOC010000010.1:12561984-12643205 GCA_037975185.1 Centropyge bicolor | reverse complement strand
GGGTTGGGCTCAGATCTCAAATTCGGCAGTACCAGAAAGGTGCAAGTGCAGGCTGGTGCATTATTCTGAAACACCCGCCCAGTGTCCCTCTGATTGGCTAGTGTTCATTGCTTGGTTAAGGTTGGGATTAGATGGTTGGTTAGATGTCACAGTTGGAATTATGGACTGTTGCAACCTCTGTGTGCCATCCTCAGTTTTATGCTTCTGCACAACTTTATACTGCCCCAAGCAGCCAAATAGAAAAACAACTGATGCTGCTCTTGAAAGAAAAATACAAATGTGTCTTTCATCTGCTCTTGCTTGGGTGTGGAAGCTTAACAACTGCTCCACATCTTTCCTGACAGGCGGACACACATACGGAATGTGTTTGTGCACAATTAGCAGGCTCCTCTTCCACCGTTCTAGTTCTCACCATCATAAAGAGAAACAATAGAATTTGGCAGATCATTGGAAGTGTCCTTTGATTTTGACTCAAGTTAACTCACCATGAATATACAAAGAGCTGCAGGACTGCCATCAAAGACAGGGCAGCCAATGACATGCCAGAATTGTGTTGAATCATCCATATTGATACAGTAGAAGCATGTCATGTCTGCTGCACTTCAAAAGGACGGGCTCCTATCTGCTCTCAACAGACTGCTATGAGTGTTCTCTTATATGTTATAGCAAGTGAGATAAGAAACAACTCCCACAGTTCAGTGCTTCAGCAATTTATATATCAACGTACACTATCTTAGCCTGAAATTGTCTTCCATATATTATATATCTAAACTCGTTTGTCGTCTTTATTTAACTAAAACAGATGGTCAACACTCGAAGCAAAGGTCCTGCATACCAATGTATGGAAATCATTGACTCACTGTAGTCACTGCTCAGCCACAAGTCAGAGGAGGGATGTCAGCATAAAATGCCATATGGAAAGTGGGAGCTGAATACAGTATGTCTGTGAGCTGCAGAGGTAAATGAGAAATAAAATAAGCTTATTAATGGTGTAAATAAAGCATGAGGTGACAGCGGTTAATGCAATTTTATTATGCTAATAAATCTCAAAGGGCTGTCTTGCTGTACATGCGTATGGTGATCATGACTCACAGGAATCGATGTACAAATTGGAATGCAAAGTAATATTGGCATCTTCTCGGATTTTCTCTAAGCGCCTCACTTTTTTTTCCTGTCACAGTTCTCCTGAGTAGCAAATTACTGTAATCTGGTGAGATTTCATAGTTTCATTAAATGGTAATGTAAACACAAATCAATAATGTCGCCCTCAGTAAGCAGATCTGAACAAAATGTAAATTGAATTTCTATCTTTCAAATTTGTGGTATTGACCATTTTAAGTCCTTTGTACAAAAGGTCAGCTATCATTGAGTCAGGTCAGTCAGTCAGGACTTGGCCTTCAAGCAGTTCTTGCAAAGCTTTGAGGTCATTATCCTGCTGCAGTATGTATCCTCCACAAAGATGCATATCAGAGAGTGTAGCATATCTCGGAAGAATGAGGTGGTACTTCTCCTTGGTCAGGGTGGAGTCAATTATATGCAGGTGTTCAAATCCAGAGGAGGCAAAAGACCCCCAGAGTTGACTGTTCACACCCAAGCGCCAACCTCCGGCTCTGAAAAATGAAGCCAATGTGGAAGTGCAAAAAAGCTGCAGTTCCTCGAATAACCGCTAGAGCAGGCCGCAGAAGGGAGTCAATTACATTTGAGCCCCATGTTAAAATGTCCGATTTTACAACAGAAAAAAACATATTTACAGCCTGGTTCAAAACATGGCTCTAGTCTCATAAGCTGTTTTTCTACTCCATGACAACTCTGGGGGGGGGGGGGGGGGCGTTTGTTTAAAATATACAAAATACATCATTATGCACAATTCATAGCTGTCAATCTAAGTGGTGCCACTTTGATTGACAACTAGCCACTGATGGTCTAAAGGGCGTGACCCCGGCTAATTCTAGTCACTGAGTTTGAAGGATTGGTCACGTTCATGGTGTATTTGACTTTCGACTTTTGACTTTAGCTGGTTAGCTGTAGCTAGTTTGATTATTTCGAATAAAGCGGCTTTTTTCAGCCAATAGCGCTCATTCAGCCGGCCCATAGGACCCGCCTCAGCTCCGCCCTCGCTCCTCCTCTTTGTCCATATTTCGAGTAACTGGAGGTAGACTACCAAGATGGCTGCGCACTACGATTTGCTTCATTTTTGCTCTTCAGAACCCTATGGGTGACGTCACGGACACTACGTCCATATTTTATACAGTCTATGTTCACACCATGTTTCACTGTCATTTCGATGCTCCGTGATATCATTCTCTCTCCTGTTTGTTCCCCTACTTGCTGTTACTGCCATACATTTCAAACTTGGATTCAGGAATAAATGCATCTTTATTCCAGTCATCCACTGTGAAATCCTGGTATTTGTCTTTAGTCTTGTCTATGGCCTTGTTTCCCCTGCTGAGAAGAGGTTTAGAAACTGTTCCTCGTCCTTTGAGACCATGAAAACACAGCCTTTTTCTGATAGTACTTTTGCTTCTTGGAGTCTTACATTCTTTATTTACCAATTTCTGTATCTGTGATGAAGTTGCTTTTCTATCTCTCAGGGCACTAAGCTTGATGTGTCACCTTTGGTCTGCCTGATCATGCTTTGGATTCAACTGATCCAGTTTCTGCAAGGCGTTTTAAAGTTCCATACTTAGATATGTATGTATTATTACTATTACTATTTATAGGCCCTTAACCCCTCCCCTCGGGCAGACCAACGCTAATTACTTGGGGTTCAACCTTATTAGCTTAATAAATAAAGGAAAATGACAAAATAATAAACTGTAAACATAACCATAATAAAACAGAAATGCTTAATGAATGGCTCTTGGTTTCTACACAAACACAAAATAAATCAGAAAACATCTGTAAATAAATATAATGGTTCAGTCCGTGTCACATGTCTTCTGATTAGTGCGCCACTATGCGCTATTTAACCCATGACCAGGAAATGCCTCCGTTTGGCCGTGCGGGCAGACGGGCAGCAGCATCACAGGGGTGAGTCCGCGTGTGTGTGTGGGGGGCCGGTAGACGCCGAGTGTGCATCCTCATGCGTACTACCGGACCAAAGTTTCAACAGTAAATGTGAGTTATGGTGATAAACCGTTTATGTATGACTGCAGGCTGTGAATGCGGACCTGCCGGAAAACGGAGATGCACTCCCGTCATGTGCTCCTGGGCCAGAGAGGCGCACAGCACCTGCTAGTAGACGAGCGCTCTTTAGTGCTCCGTCACAGCCATATTTATACCAGGTGACTGACTACTGAGTGCAAGTTGAGTTACTGAACAAGTCTCTGATGAGTTGATCAAATCCACCAACACATACTTCAGTGGAAGGAATACAAAACGGAATCTGACCTTTCGTGCAATGGAATAAAGTTGGTGAATGCCACAAATTTGTTTTGGTACTCTGTTCATAACTCACTACCTAACTGATACAGGTGTGGAAAAGAGTTTTGAAAACACCAGGACAGCAACATACCAACTTTCATTTGAATTGCTTAATTTCTAAATACTAAAAAAGGAACTAAGCTATCATATTATAGCAAGAGGTTTTCTACCTGTTTGGAAAGGGGAACCTGTCTGTTGGTCAATGACGCAAATTCACTTAATTCCTTCTTTCCTATGTATGATAAACAATTTCCTGTTGGCACATTTATTTTTCTCCTGCGTATGTGAGTGACATTGTCATCTACATACTGTTTGTCCTTGCAAAAAGCTCTCTATGAATATCCAATGGAAACAGGGCAAGTATAAACAGACTCATGAATTGTACAACATGAGAGAAAGCATCAGATGCTGCATCTTAAATCATAAAACATTCATAATGTTGTGAACATATTTGCACATATGAAATGTTCAGACTGATTAGATTGGTATGCTATGTTTGACTATGCAGCAGTCTTACACACATGCATATGTTGATGAATCCCAATTCCCTGTAAACGGCAAACGCATGCACAGCTTTAATTAACATGAATTAACATAATGGCATTTCCTCAGAACCACCATAATCCTCTGGACCACAGTGGCGGTAAAAAAAAAAAGTGAAACAGAAAACAAAATTGAAACAGATCTCAGAGATGCTGGGGGAAAATAGCAACAGTGCATGGTAATGTGCCGCCACAAAAAGATGATATGTGAGAGGTGATTGTGAAGCAGTTTAATATCATTACGTCCTCCAAGTGAACTGTGGAAGAAAGTTAAAGTGGAAACAGACAACTTTACAACGAGTGGGTGAACTGAACTTTGAAATCCAAAACTGCAAAACTAATCTGTGTGAAGGCTCTGCACAGATGAGTCCAACTTTAGTGAACTACGAAGAATGAATTTTTGCCACTGACAAATAACAAGTCATCTGGACAATACTGACCTTTGACCTCTGAGAACCCAAAATAGAGGAAGCTATTTTTACTAATAGCTAAGTTATGTTGCACCATTCACTTTTATATCACAACCTTTTTCCCACCTTAGCATTTCCAAATATTTTTGGTGCTTCTGTCGTAAAGACAACTGGATCACTCTCTGTCTCGCCATCTAGTCTAGCAATGCGACTAGCAACAACACAGGACACACTGCATTTGTTTCCAGATTTCCCTGAAGAAACAATAAAGACTATTTTGGAAGTAATAGATAAACTGAAATATTCATAAGAGAAATCAACAAAAACATTCGGAGAAAAATCGTGAGGCCTATCAATTCATTTAGTTTATAATGGAGACAGTAAGGCTAAAATTCTTTGGTTCTGTTTTTACAAAATGTGAGAAATGGTGCTAAACATGTTTTCTGTCTGTTGATTTTCACATTCCTTTGTGCCTTGAATTGAGCCTTCGGCCGAGATCGTACCTGGTGGCAGACAGAACTGCAGACTGAAAGTGAGGCTTATCGAGATCCTAATTCTACAAGTCAGTGTTGTCATTATTCTATTGGCATTTTGCAATCAACATGTACTTCATAATGATAGGTTAAAGCAAAAAAAATTGTCTGTTGCCAGTTTGAAAAAAGGATTTGATTTAAAACTGGTCATTATATGGTGCATTGCAGCCAGCTGAGATTTTCAAAGGTCTGAGGTCTCCAACTGCTGCCTCATCTGGAATGTGTCGGCTCCTGGCACTGACCCAGATGACTACAATGATAAGTGCCACATGTATACAGCAGCTGACTGGTGCAAAGGGACAGACCTCCCTGGATTGTGGGTTGACTTCACAACATTAATTTCTCATTTTCTTCTTGGGTTTTTAAGTTGAAGTTGTCATCCAGTGATTCATTAAAATAACCTACAATAACATACTTCATACGTGTGTTTGTGTTGCTTCTTTTGTGTGGATATCCACTCAGTGATGATGGTACATGTAGTCAACTGAAGCAATAAATACCTCTGTGTGGGCTACATTTAGCAAGAAAAGTGACTGTCATTTGATGTTTAGAGTGATGTGTAGTGGATGTCAAAGACAAAACAGTTATGGTAACACTTTATTTGACGCCTATCTCTATAACGCATTATAAATGTATTTATAATGCGTTTGACCTTATAAGCCGTTGACCTTATAAGCCATTATAAAATGCTCTATAAGCTTATAACAGGCTTTATAAGGCTTTATAACAATGAGCATGCCTTATGGTGATTACGAGTGTTTATAATGATAGTTATACACATTTATAAGCATATCATACATATATGTATAATGCATTATCTATGTGGGAATTGTCAGTGAGTTGCCAACAGTTATAATGTATTATAAACCTGTCCTTATAAGTGATGATAAAATGCTTTATAGTGTGTTATGATTATTGCTATAAAGCATTATGATCATTTATGAGTGTTTATAACTATAGTTATAAAGTGCTATAATGTCATTATAACGCATTATAAATACATTTATAATGCGTTATAGAGATAGGCGTCAAATAAAGTGTTACCCCAGTTACATTTCCAACGATGAAAATGCACAAGGTTTTACTTGCAAGTATACATTGTACAGTGTTTTGGCTGACTCAGCTATACACCATATCTGTCTGAGCCAGAGTATACTGCTGAATAAATGCAGTGGAGACAGGCCGAGGCCGAAGCCAGCAGGGACCATCCGGAACCTGAGCTGCCGAGAGCTAACAGTGACTGGTGGTGTCTTAGCTCAAATTGCCCTCTGATGGCAACAGAAACCAAGAATCAGAATCAATCTGCTAGAATGAATTTCAGCGTGAGCAGTTTTTGTTGGATGCCGTCGCCAACGCCAACCCCGAGAGCCTGTTAGTACTGTTTAAGGGATGTGTAAGGCCACAGGGATCAAACATTGTTTGCACCGTAAAGTACACACAGTCATTTGTAAGCTTTAGAAAACCCCAGATGTTCCTGTGATTTGTTCATTTTCATGACATACATATCACGCCCCCGCCCCCGCCAAGTTTGTACAGGTTGTCATCCATCATCTCAATCATCCAATCAAATGCTGGGTTCAGGCTACATAATATTTTTGTCTGTTACGATGGTCACTGTGTCAGATAAGTCAATTACGGAGCAAATTCTTGCTGTGTCTTGGCCGAGAGATGCAACAGTCTAAACGCTGCTCCCAGACCAATCATCGCTCGCCGTCTTTCAGGAGGTGTGTGACCTCACCAGGAGGGACGTAGTGAGGACATGGGATGAATGATACTGGCTGCGTCATGTTCAAAAAAGAAAGAGAGAGAGACAGAGATTTTTCCTGTATTTCACAATCCCCCCTTGTGCACCAACAACATCATACCTTTTTTTGTTCTGCCGTGTTTACAGTTGGACACAGAAGAACATTCTGTGCTCCTATTGGTCAAAGTTTGAAATACGCTGTGGAGGGCAAAAAAATTCATGCAAATGCTACATGCTAGATTTTTGGGTGATAAAATGATCGATTGCTGCATTCGTCATCCATTGTCATTCCTGACCCACCGCCCTGCAACTGTTGGATCAGGCTATATCCTGTGTAGCTGCCATTAAAGTCAGCTGAGCAATTTAAGTTCATTCATTTATTTAAAGGATTAAAAACAGTGAATGAATAATGAAATTGTTTTATTGTTGTTGTTTGTAAATAAGCTGAAAAGATTTAAATGACACAATGGTGTGTGTTTAAAGGGGAACCTTTCTGCCGGAACCAATGTTACCTTGTTGACGTCAGGTAATTTGTTTAGACGCACTATAAAAAAATCACAGCATGGAGCAGCTATGCTAATGCTAGCATGAGAGGACATAAGAAGATCGCAGTGTTTTTCTTTTGGAAGTTTCTCCCCCAAAGTTTATCCGGCCAATGAGGTATGAAACGTGTGCATATTTTCATTATGCTGTTGTTTATGTTTATTATACTTTTGTGTTAATTGTCATTTTCTGAATTTGTGCTCATACTTATGATTTTGTATATTTATTCAGTTCTCACGGCATTCGTATTGACGGCATGACGTCAGGAATAAATGTTTGTATGCCAGGGGCGAGCGGTCATAATAAGCTATAAATGCAGTGCATGCCCAAGTCCTTCAATAAAATAATTGAAAATATTCATCTATCAGTGTGTTCTATAATGCAATACCTTAGTTCTACTGTTTTGGTCTGAAATTCCTGCCTTATTTATCCTGTTTTGTTTGCGAAAAGCTGGAAAGCTGACAGCTTGTTTCGCGCATGCGCACTGCGATATTGAGTAGTACCCGCGCTCGAGGCTGTGTTTACTGTACATGAGCATTTTGAATGGCAAAAAAGCTGTCAGTGAAGCAGCTTATCTGCCAACGGCCCCGGAGGTATACAGAGCCCCAGAGGCATCTCACTATGATATAGCGAGGGAACGCTTTATTTATCCCGGTCCCTCACTATAACATAGCGTGGAGGGAACGCTTTATTAACGCGCACCCACACTATAGAAGGCGTGCCCTCGCCTTAATAAAATATTCTGCAACCTGACACCTCCGGGGCCACGTAAAAAACATATGACGTGTTTTAATTAATTAATAAATAGCCAACAATTGGGCGCTGGCTGTAGTTCACACTTCAGCATGACCACTGTAACAGGTCACCGCTCGCCACTGATATATGCAAAGGAGCACCTTGTCGTCCGTGATTAAACTGGAGGGGAGCTACAACCTGGCTGATATCGTGTAGTCTAAACCCAGCATGAAGCCTAGATGAGTCTACACAGACCAACTCAGTGAACTCAACAGTGACATCCTCTGTGGTGTATTCATGGTACTCAATGCAATGCTGCGTGGGTGCACACGCTGACTAACAAAAGAACAGCCAAACAAATTGTGCAGAAAATATGTTTTGAGGCTACAACGACTGGAAGTCTGACAATCGTGGACGGCGGTCGTCATCGCACAGCCCTCACATTCACCCCTGCTGTGTTTTTCCCCCCGCCTGAAGAGAACTGAAGCAGTGTCGCTCTCACTTCCATGCCGCGGCTGTCTGAAGTACTTGACTATAATTGCCAATAAACAGCACCTTGTGAAAAGGACTGCATTCATTTTTCTTGTCTCTTCAAGCATTGTCCTCTGGCCTCTCCTTATTTCACCATCTGGAGAACTCATCCACTCTCGCTTCAGGGGCTTTTCTGCTTTATCTCATGGATTACAGGCAGCTGAAAAATCATAGAAGCATTTCCTTTACCGGGCCTCCATATTATAGTTTTAAAGTTTCACTGTATGTACTTGGGCTCATGAAAATTTTTTAAACATGGTGCTGTCAAAATGACTTGTAAAATACGAGTACCCTCTGACATAAAAATAGCTTTGACGTCTTTGTGAGCTGCAACAATTCACTAAGAATCTATTAATGACACAGGGGTGGATGTGTTGTGTGTGTGTGTGTGTGTGACACTCATTATTTCTGGGGTTGTTGATAATTAAAATCAGAGCTCCAGGGAGGGCGATTATTTCATCACAATTTCACGCAAATAATAACAGCATTTTGGGAAAAAAACACTGTTCACTACAATTTGCTATTGTTATGCAAAATATTCTCCCAGATGTGTCAGTGTGTGGTATAACTGGTTCATTCACTGAACACTGCCTAAAAACAGAGAGAGGGGGAACAAGTGTTTTTTGCAAGACATTTTTGCATAAAACTGGCCTTGTTTTTACATTCTCACATAACATTAAGCTTATCATGGGAAGATAAGACAGTTGTCAACATTATTCAAGTCAGCATTATGCAGCTGTTAAATGCTTATATTGGTAAAAACAAATCCTTATTTGAATACAATATGTGCACATTTCAAAAAATGAATTTAGTGAATTTGACTTCGGAAGGATGAATATCTCCGGAATATCTTATTTTATGAGATTATTTTAAGATTATTTTCATAATGTTGGCAGCCTTGTTAGACTTTCTCAATCTCCAGGAGCTGAAGGGGGATTCTCATATGTCTAAAGGTTGGGTCTGTGGGGGCTATCTGGCTCTGCAGGTTGATTCTTATGATGTTGATGTTGATATTTATGGCTGTTAAAAATGATATAATGCCACGTTTCATGACAGACAAGCACCCTGACTAAGCTGTGGCAGACCAGGGTTGACCATGAGACTACTTAATGCACGGAGAGGATGGGCAAATGCAATGTGCCAGGGCCAGTCGCTAATATGATCCAATGAAATAAGTAAAGTTGGACCTAAAACGGGAACCTATTGTGCTTCCTGCACAGCACGATGGACCAGCTATTCTGGAGGGACAGTGGAGAATCCAACAAATGGCAGAGCAACCTTGGTGGAGCCCTTAAAGTGACATTGCTCTCCACACTTTCCCTCTGTCTGGATTGTTCAAGTCTGAGGGCATTTTTAATATTTTTTTTTTTAACCCTGCACACCTTCTTTGTCTGTTCAGTTCTTCAACATTGGAAAACTTGTTGCATGTCAAGGCAATTTGAATCCTTGGGAGGAATGCCAGTCTGCGCCACTATGCTATGAACTTAGGTAGAGAGGTAATCATAGAATGTGTGTGAATGGCTATTTCTAGAAAAAAAGTATCTTAGATAGCACCAAAGCAGGTTTGATTTTATAAAAACTTTAAATATTTTAACTTTAAACCACTGATGGTTTTGCCCCATCATATACTACCAACCTGTTTTCTTATTTTAAAGACTTATATTGTAAGAGATAGCTTTTAATTTGTTTTGTATGTCTAACAAGAAAAGTACTATATATATATAACAAGCATCATTTCTCCCCAGTCAGAGCTATAGTTTTTTTTTGATAAATATATCCATTATTCATGACAGTTTAAACTGGGGCACAGAAGAAAGCTTTCCTTGTCTTGAAAGCAGTAGCAGTATATTTCCATGTTGCTCTTAACTAACTAGGTGCATTCCCTTAGGTCTTAAAGGAAGACTTTGGTGTCATAAGAAAATGTGCAGCAGAGACACTTGCTCTGCAAAAGTTGGAGTGATAAACTTTTTCCACAGAGAAATAAAGGATTTCATAAATTAGAGCACAATGGAGCCGCTGTGAGTGCATGTACCTTCTGAAACGGCTCGCCTGTGGGATGAGGTTTTTTTTTTTTGTTTCCTGCGTCTCCGACAGAAAGCTCGCAATACCTACACTAACAAGCAGGCTTGTTTACCAGCCCTGAGGAAGGCCTTGTCAGAACACAGGAAGGACAGTTCTGGTCCCATAGCTTGGCCTGTGAATGCACGGTCGACTGCGAGGCGTCTGATGTAGCATATCAAACACAGGCAAGGCCCAGGGGGACTGGAATCGGCGTGCTGCCACTTTAGGCACCTGTCCAAATGTCTGGCACAAACTCAGACAGTTTAGAGGTGCTCCTCATACGCGAGGAGAAGATAACCGGTGCCAAGAAACAAACTGCAGCAGAGATGAAAAAATGCCAGCACACTCAGTGGAATTCAACCTATATGAGATATCAAGCAGAGGAGAGGGAGAACAGCTTGGATAGTGTGAAGCATCGCCATACATCACAGGCAGAACAGAGCAAGTGGTGAGAGAAGTTTCATCAGTTACTCTGAGTGTTTGCTTTGGACTGTCCACACTTCTCTACTTTCTCCAATGGAACCAGCACTTTGGGGGATATGGGTTTGGGCTGGGAGGAGAATCAGCACCTCTGAATCTGAGGCGATAACTCTCTGCCGGAAAATGGTGAATTGCTCCCACCGGGTCGTTGAGTGAGTTGCTGCCCGAAGCAAAGGAGTTCAAGTATCGCACGGTCTTTTCTACAAGTGAGGGCAAAGCAGAGCGTGAGATGGACAGGTGGATTTGTGTGGCATCAGCAGTAATGCCGGAGTTGTACCAGATGGATGTGGTGAAGAGAGAGCTGAGGAAGCTTCCGATGATCACTGCTCCAGCCCTCGCCTATGGGCATGAGCTTTGGGTAGTGGCTGAAAGACTTGTGGATACAAGTGGCTGAAATAAGTTTCCTGGACACCACCCTTAGACTTATAATTTTCACGGTCGCGGAATTGGACAATAAAAACGGAATTTATTTTTAACGTGGAATATCGCGGAAATATTGTTTTCATGAGAGAGAGGAACATAAACATGGGCAATCGTTCCCGGGGGTTGCTAATCAATGTGACACAACTCCTGCCCCCCGCCCCTTTTCAAACCATATGAAAATATGGCGGTCCCCCCCGTCTGCTAAAAAGCTACGTAATACGACGCTAACGCCTCAATACAGAGCTGAGCACTACCCGTCAGGCGACGTGTTCTTTTATACATTTTGTCAACACTCTGGAAGCGTTGACTGGAAGGGGAAAAAAAATGTGATGACCACCTGTTGTCCAAAAGTCTTTTTTTTTTTTAAAGTCAAGCATATTTTTACTTGAAGAAAAAATTAATTGATTATTAAGTAATTGAGCACTTTATTATTATTTTTTAATATGCCATTTGTTTTCACTGGAATTTTTACTCATTTGAAGTACTCTTGTACTGTATTGTTGTGTTGCATGAAGCAGCAATAAGGTGTTGAGGAAAAGTGCACTACTGTGTTGCCTCAATGAATGTAAGGCCATTTCTATTTAATTAGTGTGCATTTTATTCATTAACATGATTAAAACACACTCTTTTGTGGTAAAATATGGGCAACAAGTTTTAAAAAATGGAATTCCAAAAAATTAAAATGGATAAAACGGAATTTGGGAAAAAATAAAACGGAATTTATAGGGCCCTACTTAGGTTGAAGAACTCGAAGGACATTGGAGGGAGCTCGGAGTAGAGCCATGGTTCAGGCATCTGATCAGGATGCCTCCTGGGTGCCCCCCCTACTCGGAAGTTTCCCAGGCATGTCCAAGTAGTAGGAGATCCCAGGGTAGACGAGAACACACTGGAGGGATTATATATCTTATCTGGTCTGGGAATGCTTTGTGTTCACCCAGTAGGCGCTGGAAAACGTTGCTGTGCATCTGGAGCTGCTGCCACTGCAACAGAAAACGGATGGATGGATTATTGGAACTTTTTTAAACAGTAATGCTTTTGTAATCTGGCAGACATACACTGGCAGCAAAATGTTTCAGTCGTAGGTTTATTGAGTTCATTGGAAGTTGTAACACCGTCATTAATCAAATTAACCAAGTGCAAAACATTCAAATCATTTATATTGCTTAACAGTTACAAAACAAATCTACAGTATTGCACTGAGAAGAAATTCATAATTTATATAAATATACAAATAATAAATATACAAAGAATAAAATATACAAAGAATAAAATATACAAAGAATAAAGTAGTATCATTAAACACCGATTTTTGTTTTCATTTTATCATATCAAATGTCCTATCCAATGACATTTAGAGTTATCAATGTTTTAATAGACTTGAAATTTAAGTTTGTCTTGATTAATCTCAAAATCATAATTGGAACCAGAATATGTTTATTGCCAATTTGGTTTTCACATACAAAGAAATTGTCTTGGTGCATAAAAAGGAAGTAGAAAAGAGATGCATGTTAATGTAGTGCGTTGAGTCAGATGATGCAGAAAGCCCATCCTCTGTTGTGCTTTTTTGGTGATGGAGCTGATGTTCAGCTCCCACTTGAGGTCCTCTGTGATCATGGGGCCCAGAAGGGTGAAGCGTTGACCACAGTGTAGAGAGAGTCACACAAGGTGATGTGGGCATTTTTCCAGTCCACAATGATGTCCACTGTGTCAAGAGTGTGGAGCTCCAAGTGGTTCTACCTGCACAAGGTCAACAGAAAGTCAATCTCCTCCAATCACAGCAGGTGGCCAACAGTTCAAATGCTCTGGCTTTAGAGAGCATACGCTTTTATTAAATCCTGAAAATAGAAAAACACAATCTTAATTCTTATCAGAGGTATGAAGTGAAGTAACAGAAAGCTTTTGTTAACAAGTGTGACATGACATTATATTTTGAAAGTAGTGGGAGAAATAGTCAGTATTTAACAACACCTCTCTTCTTCCATGAGTATGTGAGGGGTTAGGTTTTGTAGGAGCCTAAATGCAATTTTGGTTAATTAAGATGTGAATAATAATTTAAGTTCATGTTGATGTAGATTTATTTGGATAAAATTATTATATTCAATATTTACAGATTTAAATGTTTACAGTTCATGAATAAGTTAATATTCCATGCTTTCTATTGATTTCTGTGAATAATTTGAAGCAGTCATATTTCTCATGGTTTGCATGCTTTATTGCCTCTGCATGAGCTAATGAGTGTGTGGGTGTGGTTACCTGACCTCTCTCAGGTTAGCGAGCATGGAGTGGAGCCACACAGTTTTTTGACCTTGCTTTATCCCTTTTGTTATTGGATATACTTCATGTTTTCATTTTAGCTTTGTCTGTTTTGTACCAACCTTGCATTTTATTAAAGTAAACAGTTAAAAGAAGTTTGATCTCATGGAGTTATTTTTATTTTTACAGATGTGGATTATAAGGACAGAGGGGACAATGAGAGCGTCAAGCTGAGACTTCATTATCAGGAACTCACAGGTTTTCCCAGTTGAATGGAAATATTGCACACAGACCCCATGTGCCATGTGTAGCCATGTGTTAAAAACCTCATACAAAGACATCTCTCCATTTAAAGACGCACACTCTAAGTGAAGCACTCACACTTTAGTACTTTTGCTTGAACACTTTTCAGGTTTTCTTTCAAACTTCCAGCTTCAAGGAGGAAGATGTCATTTCGATGCAGACACACGTGGGGCTGCTATTCTGTCTGGTTTGTGGAGCCATGCATTGCAAAGTGCGTTGGCATAAAGTAGTGCTCTGTGTAGAAAAAGAAACTGCAGACACATCAGGTGGTTCACAGCTCAAATGCTGCACTCAGTCCTTAGAGAGCACAAGCTCTTAATAACTCCTAAAAATATAAAAACATGCTGGCATGTTGCCTGGGGTGGGAGGGGTGTGAATCCCTTTGCACGTCTCTCATGGGGACCTTAATATTACGCATGACATTACTTGGGAATTTGAAATGATTATGAGATTTATTTCTTTTTCAGTGATATAATATTTTCTTTCTGCCTGTGTGTCCTAGTGTATTTTGATGCCACCACTTACAAAATGCTTGTTTACTGTGCCCATTATCAAAAATGTCAAGGCTTTAAAAATGGATAAATTGGCCAGTCCCCAAGTCCCCTGGTGCACATAAATAAACACAGGTACACACAGACACAAACTGTCTCCTCTCAGGGGAGGAGGTAAGAGGTGAAATAGGGAGTTTCTGGAGAAAGGTTCTATTGTTGCTTTTCAGTTTGCTCCATCTATCTCATGTTCTTCTTGTTCTTCCCCCTCGTCTTTGCACGTCTTTTTGCTTTTCACCGTCTCCTTGATTCCCCCCATCCTGTCCTCACTCTCTTTGTTTTCATTGTTCTCCATATTTATTGTGTCCTCCTTTTTGCAGCTTTAGTGTCTCTTCTTCACATTTTCCTCCCCCTCCTCCTCTCTTCTCTCCGCTCGTTTCTTTGCCCTTTTCTTCAACTGCTCCTGCTCCTTTGTGTCGAACACAAGCTCCTGAAAAAGAGACAGTATATTTTTATTTCACTTCCAAGGGCTAATTCTGAATCTAGAACAAGCTGATGAGCAGAGCCAGTGTACCTGAAGCTGGTTTGCTCTTTCACATAAGGAGTTTGATCTCCTCATCAGTCTGGCTCGAACCTCTTCTGCCATCCTCCCCTCTGTTTGAGCCACATATCACAGAGCAGCTCTCCTCTGTGCGAGCCAGCTAATCTCTGAGACTCAACCTCCAGAGCATCACATGTGCTCAACTACTGCTCGTTGCTCTGTCTGAGCTCCCTCTCCTCCTTAGTGGGCAGATTCAGGGTCTCCACGCAGGCTTTTTGTACGAGCTGCCTTTTCTCGGTGACCCTTCTCAGGAGGGTCATCCTTTCCTTTGCGCTCCTCTTGGAGCCGGTTCACCTCTGACTGCCTGTTCTCCAGGAAGCCAATCTACCATTTCAAAGCTTTATTTTGCTCCTTCGATGATTTAATCTCATTGATGGCAGTGTACAGGTCTCCTCTGAGCCCTGCACGGCTGAGTTGTTGACCAGGTCAGGGCGTTGCAGAGTGGGACGGCATCAGGCACCACATGTTTGAAGGACAAAAACATTCATATTTTTGGCTGCAAATACAGTCCTGTCCTGACATTGGATACACACAGAAACACAACCTGTTCACATACTTGTTATTAATATCAGTATTGCTATTATGACTATACTACTATTATTTCTGTCATTGCTGTTGTTGATATTGATGCTATATAGCACAGGGCAGTATAATATATTATTATTATACCACATATTAATATTATTATTAGTAGTATATTACTACTATTATAATTATATGCAGTAGAGTGTAGTAAATATAACATTACATTACTATATCATTATATTATACATGTACATGTACGTTATACACTTGTATGTTATACAATGTATATGCTATATTATATTATACTACTACTATATGCTACATTGTATTATTTTATACTATATTATTATTATTATAGCACTATATTACTAGATTATATTTACCATAATGCACTATAGCATTACCATATCCACTGCTGCTATTGTGCCTTGTACACACTCAGGTATACACATTCAAATTTCTGTCATCTCTACTGCCTAATTTATTGTGTCAATAATTAGATTTTATATTTTCTACTTATATTCTACTTTATGTTTTGTATTCTTGCACCAAATATCTCAGCAGAACCGGAAGTATGATTTCTGATTTGCACTTGTAGAAAACGGAGAATGTGTGACTTGTGGGGAGGATTCGAGAGGTTGTAAGTAGCTATTTGTGTTTGTGTGTTAAATGACACAGCTATTTTCTTGGTAAATTATTTCACACAGTTATTGCACAAGTTCACATTCAGATTTGCACATATTCAAATTCTCACTGCAACGTCTCTTCATACGATACAGGTGCACAAGTATGTTTTGCACTTAGTGGGCTGCAACAATAGGTGCAAAATGTGAGCGTGTCAGTGTTTGTAGAAAAGGACTTGTAGAAAAGGATTTGTGCACCTGTGAATATGATTTGTGCACCTGAAATTACAATTTTGTGAATATGTATTTTTGTGTTGTATTTGTGGGGAAAAAAAATCGGCACATACAAGAAATTATTTTACAAGTACACAACTCATAGAGTGTGGGAAATCAAATTTGCTGATACATATACAAATGCAATGTTACAGGTGCTCAAACATTTTGCACCTGAAATACCTTCATAGATAACACAGTCAACAACTTAAATTCATACACATTCAACAAAAAGACATTTATAATGTTTTATTCGTGTTTTACTCCAACCAGGTTACCACAGACATGCTGTCACACCTGCTTTTCAGTTTTAATTTATTTTGCATGCAGTTAAGTTTGGGTTTAAAATCTTTGGTAAAGCTTTGTGGTAAAGGTTTGATCATGGTTTGTTTTGCTTATGACAAGTGTCAAACTCACCAAAAGCCTTTATTTTCATGTGCATTTTACACATGCTTTGTTAAAAGTAGAAAAATCTTTCTCCCACATCTTTAGCCCATTCATCATACACATTTAAAAAGAAAGAATGAAAGTAGTACATAGTTGCCACTTTTTTGTCCTACACCAATCATTAAATTACAACTTTTTGTATTTGTATTTTTTGTATGTATGACTCTAAAAAATGTATAAATTCAATCTCCCTCTTAGTGTGGTCAGAAAGCGTCTAGTCAAATGAAAAAATCTCACCCAGGTCATTGAGCTGGATCTTCTGCTCATGTTGGCTCAGTGAAGATATTTTTGTGCCGGTGCAGTTGGAGTTCAAGACGTATTTAAGTTATTGAAGTTGAATTCAATGTCAAAAGCTTATATTCATCATTGGACAGAAATACTTCAGTTCAAATGTGTTTTGTTGAATGCAGTTCAAACAAGCAGGTGACAGCCAGGAGGTGCATTATAGTGTCACACACTGAGGGTTTGACAAATGATGAAGGGCTCAGTATTTATTTGTCTGTTTGTGTTAAGAGGGACAAATGACATCTAAAACAAACTGTTTTATAATATTAGTATTATCAAACAAACAATTGAATTAGATTATATTCATTCATCATTCATTATATTCCTGTATTTCCTCTTGGAGATCAATAAAGAATTATCTTATCTTATAACAAACATATGGGCCTACATCTCCTCCTGTGAAACAACTCGTGTTTCTACATATTATTGGCACTGCCCCTCTATGCATGCTAAACTGTAACTCGTCAATAAATTAGAGGTCCACTCTAGAAAGTCTGAAGATCACATGTATTATGTATCCTTAGCAAGTGCCGTTATGACACGTTATGTCACCTTTAATTCTTGCCCAAAGCTTGCAAACACACCCAAAATGTCAGTCATAAGTTTGCAGAAATGTGTATGAAATAATGCAACGCATCCAGACTTAAAATTCAGTGGACTGGTGGAGTCATAAATAACCAGCCATCTTGTTTTTGAGTATATGCACAATGCTGTCTGACAGATGAATATGATTATTTTCCAACTTTAAGTAAGAAAAGAACAGATGAAAAAAAGCTGAATTAACATTCAGAGATTGAACATAAAAGCTGCAGTTTATAAGATAGAATAATCTAACAGTCTGTGTTTTTGTTCTCATTGAAATGTCTAGGAAAACTTATTAAATGTTCACTAAGAAATTGGAAATTAAAATCAAATTGGAAACTAATATATATGAAAATATATTACACAGGTGATTGACCCCATTAAAATCTAGATTCTTCCTATAGTGCACACCCATGAATTTCATAAATGATTTCTTCCATGAGTTCAGATGTGGCTGATAGTAAAGAGCTGGTAGGCGGAAGATGAAATTTCCTCGGCTGAACCTCCTGTGCCACCTTTTGTTTTACCTCTTCTATCAAAATTAAGCGCAGCATTCAGACGAGACTTCAGTCCACAGAGCCTGAATAGCAGGCTGCCAACACACAGTGAGAAGCCACTTTGTTGAGCTTCCAGACTGGTGCTTGGAATAGATTTCTTAAATTCCTTTTACAGTATATTGTGCTTGTACTCTAAATTTTAAAAAGACAATGGTGGCAGAGATCATTCCTACGTGCTATATTCAGTCCATTCAGGCAGTTCAAAGATATTATCACCATCATCAAACCCAGCAAATGTAAAGGCTCAGTGTCGCAGGTAGAGGACTCAGCCACATGAAACAGTTTTTACTGAACAATTTTCTGCAGTAAAAAGTTATTGAAGAGGGAAAATAAAGCCCTTTGAGCATACAAGCTTCCTTACAGCTATCAAACTTATTCCCTAATCAGTAAATTCACTGTTACATGCTTCCCTCCTTCTGATCATGCCGATCCTCTAATGATTCACCGACTGTGTTTTCCCTCTCTCCAGGTGGAGCTGCTCAGGTTGAATGAGGAGCCAATAATGAATTCATTCTCTCCTCCACTTTCGGCCTGGCAGCAACAGCAACAGCAGAGTGACCACATGGAGTTTTCTTGTTTTTTATTCCCTTTATTTCTTTTCTGGTGGTTCTGGGAGTTCAGTTTTTGTGGGTTTATTTATGTTGCTTAGAGTTTAGTTTGGTGATGTTTGGTCAGGGTAGAGGTTTGGTTAGACCCAGTTCTGCCGGCCCTGTAAGAATTGGACAGAGGTTCGCTTCTTCTTCTTCTTCTTCTTCTTCTTCTTCTTCTTCTTCTTCTTCTTTGTAGCTGGCCCATCAGTTTGTAGTTAGTTTGGGGAAGTTTCTGGTAGTTGTTGTTTTTTTTTTACACCAACTCTTGACTCGTGTAATTATGTTAAAGCTCTTTGGGTAATGAGCTTTTCTTGGGGATGTAACGTTCACAGTTGCTTCAAAATTGCAGTTACAGTTTTATTTAACCTCGTCTGACACGACTATTAAGCTACAATACTGTATCTTCCTCTGTTTTGGACCGTCCAGCTCTCTGTCCTCTCAGAGGTCAGCAATGAAGGGGGGGCTGATTCTCATGTCAGGGTTTCACTGTACAAGGAATATTATACAATTATTTTCTGTTAATTTCGCTTCCTCGAGTGGATCATCTGATTAAAATTAATTGGTTTCGCTGCCAAATGACATGGTTTTAAATCTGGGTGCATCCAGGCCTAGGAGAGAAGAGAGTGGGAAGGATATAAACCGGAGAGCTCATTAGGACGCTGGGAAGAGGTGAGCAGAGCAGGTGGGTGTGGGAATGAGATGATGACCAGAGGTGGGAAAAACTGAGGAGCACTCAAGCGGCAACCTCCGGCACTGAAAAATGAAGCCAATGCGCCAAAGTGCAAAAAAGCTGCAGTTTCTCGAATAACCGCTAGAGCAGGCTGCAGAAGGGAGTCAATTACATTTGACCCCCATGCTAAAATGTCCGATTTTACGACAGAAAAAAACATATTTACAGCCTGGTTCAAAACATGGCTCTAGTCTCATAAGCTGTTTTTCTACTCCATGACAACTCTGGGGGGCGAATTTTTTTATAAGGCATTCGTTTAAAATATACAAAATACATCATTATACACAATTCATAACTGTCAATCTAAGTGGCGCCACTTTGATTGACAACTAGTCACTGACGGCCTAAAGGGCGTCACCCCGGCTAATTCTAGTCACTGAGTTTGGGAAAGAGATCGTCGTGGGGTTAGCTGGCTAGCAACGATATTTAGCATTTAAGCGTTTAGCGTTAAGCGTTCATTCAGCCGGCCCATAGGACCCGCCTCAGCTCCGCCCTCGCTCCACCTCTTTGTCCATATTTGGAGTAACCGGAGGTAGGCTACCAAGATGGCTACACACTACGATTTGCTTCATTTTTGCTCTTCAGAAACCTACGGGTGACGTCACGGACACTACGTCCATATTTTATACAGTCTATGGGAGTATTGCAGGACAGGGAGGGAAATGTCGGCTCTGAAATGGCACGGAGAGCGAGCAAAGTGACAACAGAAAAACCCTGGTTGACATCCACTGTATGTTATACTTAGTCCATACAAGTGTAAGTGAAACACTAGTGAATGTGTCTGAATAACATTTGCTCATGTGCAGCCTGGAGATACAGCTTCAGGTGTGATTGTATACTGTGAGGTGCATGAAAGGGTGGGTACTCCTCTAATGACGACCTGAGAGGCTAATTGACTGAGCATGGCAGCATGACTGAAATTAGGCAGGTGACATCATAATGTTATCTTTGGTAATTTTTTGGTTTAATGTCCAGCATGGCTATTAGTTCTTGATGCATTCCTTAGTGTTACAGATGCCCCTACTAATGAATTGTTGTTCGGTATATGCAACAAGAACTGCTTGATTTAGACAGAGAAAAAACACTGTGATGGTTAAAACAAAGCAATATTGTCTGTTGGTCAGGACACAAACCACAGGTATGATCAGAGCTGCAACAGACACATTTTAGCCTCAATGACATAAAATAACGTTCAATGTTCATTTGCCGCCTCTATCACACTTTTAAGATAAGATAAGATAAGACAAGATAATTCTTTATTGATCCCCCATAGGGGAAATTCGGGTGTTGCAGCAGCACACGCATACAATCAGGTAGAAGTATAAAGTATACAAAATAAAAAACTATAAGAAAAACTATATAAAAAAGTACAAGTGGAACCTAATAAAAAAAGTACAAGTGGAACCTAAAGTGGCTTACTGAAGATAAAGTGACAACATCAAATAACAAAACAGCAGCAAATGAGAATAGTTACAGTGTGATTTTTTTTTTCTTTTGTCAGAACTAAAAAAACGACTAAGGCTAATATTGCCTGGAGCATAATCCCTCTAACTGTACACCTGTAGCAGACAACATCTCAGCACTGCCTGCATTACTCACTGATTGACCTTCCCGCTGCACCTGCCTTTAATCAAGCACTAATAAGTCTGTGATTGTGATTAGCATCTGAGAGCTTGTCAATGAAGTTGTTCTAGAATACAGAGAAAATGCTCAATTAGGAGGAGGGATGGCCTCACAGAGAACAGAGTGAATGAATTATTAAATAAAGTCATTTAATTGAACGTATCAAATCTGCCGAGAGAAGACGAGACAAATGTGTTGTGTGTAGCATGTTTTCCCATAAATATCTAATGAAATAACCTTAATCAAGATTAAGTATCTCTCTCTCTCTCTAAATCAGAAAGCTTTATCATCTATAAACTGCATCATTTCAGGACATGTCAGATCCAGTTTAACTGTAGTTTACATTAGATAGGAAGCACATAGTGGAAATGACATTTTAACTTAAACTGAAAAAATATCACTTACTATATGTTTAGGATGCATTTTTACATTGTGGTTCAAGTATCAAAAATATGGCCAGTGTGTGGTATTAGCCTTTCCTGACATGATCTTGCCGTCATAAAAAGGCTGCTAAACAAGAGGAAAAATAATCGTACATAGCAAATTAATGGCACAGAAAATATAGCATATTTCTTCACTTTAAACCACACCCATCAAAA
Organism: Centropyge bicolor; assembly: GCA_037975185.1. NCBI lineage: Eukaryota > Metazoa > Chordata > Actinopteri > Pomacanthidae > Centropyge > Centropyge bicolor. Next base: position 12,621,301 of record JBBMOC010000010.1, on the reverse strand, counting down.
TATATGAGGTAAAAAAAAAAAACCCAGTCATGAGAATGAGTTTTAAATTTTAACTGTACTCTGGCCAACACACTTTCTCCTGTAAATCCTGGTTTTGCTTATTTTTGTTAAAACTGAATCATGATGTCCTTATGACCCACCATCAACATGTTGAATTAGACGCTAGTATGTAGCTATTAGCCCATATGTGTTAAACCTGTTCTTGCATTCAGTTTACATTTCGGCAAAGTGGCACCATTTAAAATATGTCAAATGAGCTATTAGACAACTGTCACTGCATTACTTTCATATACAGTTAAAAGTATACAGTTTCAGTAGTATACAGTTTCTTGCGATACATATAGTAGATAGACATAAGTCAGACTGCATCTAAAAATGTGTGCATCACACCTGTGAGTTCGCATGTGACCGAGTTGTGACTCAGAGAAGTAAGCAAATGGCTGCAATCAGGCCCTTGTGATTTTTAAAGTATCTTAAACCTGTAAAGCCTGAACCATTAAATAATTGACAGAAAATTCCAATTTTTAGAAACTGGAGCCTTTAATGGTCCTCTGAACAAACAAACAAACAAATTTTCAAATATCAATTTCATATATGAGTTTCAATTTTTATCATAATTGAGACATTTGAGACTCAAAGTTTCATTTGATTTCATTCAACAAAAACATATTAAAACAAAAGTAACAAATTGGTCATTCTAGTTCCAAACAAGAAGATATTTTTATTTTTATTCCACTATTTATTATTGTTATTACTCTCCATAAGCTATCTGCTATCATGCAGCAATGAGAAATCCACCAACAGAACTGTCAGGGTGGAAGAGAAACATTTCCTTTATTTTGGCTCATTTTGTGCTTCACAACCTTTTTATTTTGAATACTGATGATGTAAGAGCCTCCAAAACTCATGTATCATATATGATTCATTCGATGATATAGGGTTAATTGCTGGAACTCACGACTGAGTTGATTAGTCGGCCAAACTACCATAACTAACTTCCTGTTGTTTGTAACACACCAGATCACACTTTCACCTCAGTACCTTTGTCTCTAAAGATTTGCATGTATACACACATGCACTGCTCTTCTTAAGCATATTCTAATGCCTTATGGCGAGCAGTCAGCTATCTGTTCACGTATTAATCATTTTATTCTCACACTGACACAGCCTCCACTCACCTTAAAATAAGAGCACTCTGAGCAGATTAGAGACCAAGACGGAACAAGTATGCCTTGAGCCAGACCTAAAATGTCTCAATTGATTTGGAGCCCAGGTGCGTGAGTGCCGCTGATGATTACCTCAACAGCCTTAACGTCGGGCCATCCTCTTCACACTAGCCACTCCAATCACTGGGCCTTCACTCTCAAGGAGCGGTGGGATGGTCTCCTAGATCGAGGCCGAGAGTGCGCTCCTCGGGAAGAGAGAGCAGACTGTAGAGCGCAGCTTCCTGGATGACTAAGCTCTAAAGAAAATCACTGGGGGCTGCAGAGAAACCCTCTGCTGGCTGTTGAGTTCTCTCTCTGGAGAAGGAGCGAGGGTAGATCTCAACTCCAGGGCGCTGATGTGCCGGGAGCCCCGCTGGTTTCAAGGCCTGAATATGAACCATGTGGGACTTGATCTCTAATTGGTATGCAGGTGATGCATGAGCTGAACATTACAGAAATGGGTTGGGCTGTGTGTGTGTGTGTGTTGGGGGAATTTCCTTCTCTACTGTATAGTGCATCATTTTTTTAAGTCAGACAGAGACAGCTTCTCACATTTAGTCTTGCACTTTAACAATTTACCATCAAGTAACTGTGGTTACTTTGGTTAAAGTCATATTTGTATGTATTATGCCTCTCTGGAATCATCACTAACACACCAAACAATGATTTATATCGAATTGTTTTGACATAAACTGTATGCATGTAAATCTGCTTAGTTAGATACACCTTCATACTTAATGCACAGACGTCAGAGTGGAAACGATCTAAAGGTCTGTTCTGACAGATTACAAGGTGTTCATGCAGCAAGTCCATGATCTAAGTGGATGGAGTACATTTATAAAGTGCCTTTATCCAAAGCACTTCCTTCTTCCTCTCATTCATCCAGCCATCTCGAGAGCCATTCAGAGTTCAACAGGGGTTTGGGCCGCCAAAATAGCTTCCAGATGACAACATTGACATCAATCAATACATTGGCTGGAAATCAAACTCAGGGCAACTGCTTGTAGGGGAGCCATACCCACTATACTTCACCCTGCGAGGAGGAAACTGTGGTGACAATACATCTAGATAGATAGATAAAAATGTTACAACTTGGTGAATGAATCCAGGATTTAAAGAAGCCAGAAATGGACGACAAAGATGAGAAGAAAAGGAGCTACTTTGGGAGATACTTTTACTGGAAAGTGAACAAATCGATATTTTCAGTGCTTTAGACTATAAGGTCGTCCCACCAATAGAAACGTTGTTGGGTTTCATACTGCAGGAAAATGACAAAAAAGAAGCTTCTGCTGACTTCGGCCAAACACATGGTCAGTGCTTCATCATTCATCTTGTTTTATGTTATCAGTGTGTTTTAGCTTTTAATGCTAATTAATGGCTGTTTTTGGAGTCTGATTACAGAAAGCAGTATAATATGATTGTAAGTGGAATTAATGCTATTGTTATTAATAAAAGACTGTAGTGAAAAGTTAATGAGGGACTAGTGACTTCCAGGCATTTGAGCAACAGATGGCCTTTTGGCCTTCTCATATTTTTGTGTGGAAAGTAGATGAGGAAATATGCGCAATTACACACAATCTATAACTCCTGTGTCACAGTTTTGCACCCAGGTCTTGGTTTAGTTCTGTCTGTTGTAGTTCTGTGTTTTGGTTTCTGTTCTATCATTTTTCTATGTCCAGTGTCTTGTCTCTCATCCAGTCTCAATCTTGTCACTTAACAGCCACACCCACCTCATCAACTCACCTGTGTTTTCTGTTGAAGTTAATGATCTATGCACACTATTTAAGTCAGTTGTTTTTGTTCCCGTTTGCCGGATTGTCTTGTTACGTTATGCTTCACATCCACGTTATGCCAAGTCTTGCCTGTACCTGCCTGTTTTTCTGTTTGGATTTTGCCAAAGTCTTGCCGTGAGTTTTGTTGAGTTTTCCTTTATTTTTTCATTAAAGACTATTGAATCAGCGAGTGTGTGATGCACTTGAGTCCTGAACCCTCCGCCATGTCATCCTGTCTCATTTATAAATACTGTGTGAGCCTTGGTTGCCTGATGCAGCCCATATAAATTGTGGTGACAGCATCCTGGTTTGGGTATTTTTACTTTGTACACACAGTAACATTGTAAAGTATCCAAATGTCAACTTGGACTGTTCCGGGTTGGACAGAAATGAAGGGATGGATCAAACGCAGGGGCTGACTGATGCACCTGGCCTGTTGGTCTATGCAGACACAGATGTGCCCCAAATACCTAATTCAGACCATTCCAGCATTGCATTATCCAGAGAAGCTGTCCACAGCTTGTGGTTCCTGTCAGGTTTTTTTTTTTTTTTTTTACCTCTGGCTTTTTCACATTCACCCCTTTCCTCACACACTGACTAACTCGACTGACACTCACACGAGCACACATTATGACCAACTGTCACACCCACGCCGGCTCCGCTCCTAACTGTTGCAATTGCCTGCCATCAGAAGCTCTGAGCTGCCCTGAAAGCAGTCCAGGACCTTCAGGAAGGGAGCTCAGTCTGAAAAGCACATGATGATAATCCTGCCAAAAATTAACTATCTTTTTTCAATGATTCCCATTAAACCCTCTCTTAGCTGGTTCAAATCATTAGACTCTTTCATCAATAAGTTTCTGTGGAAAAATAAACCGCCACGTATAAGTTTAAAAACTTTACAAAAGGCGAAAGAATATGGTGGTCTAGAACTGCCAAATTTCTACCACTATTATATCGCAAATAGACTGCTCTACATTCTAAAGTGGATTAACCCCAGTCCACGAGATCACTCATGGTTAGTTATTGAGCAATCCTTCAGTCAAGAAATCCCTATCTCTAACCTCCCTTTCATTGGCCTGACTCTCAGAAAACACATCTGCTTTAAAAACACCAGTATTAGCAGCTCTCTGAAAGCTTGGTGGGAATTTCTAAAAATAACCAAGTCTCCGAATACTCCTTGCAGACTCACACCCATCTGGAACAATCCTGACTTTCTCCTTAATAAAAAAAGCACTGGATTTTTCTACATGGCACGCCAAAGGAATTAGATGCTTGGAACATATCATGAAAGAGGACAACTTCATCCCATTTCAGGATTTGATAAGACAGTACGGAATCAAGAGCAACAAATTTTTTGAATATATACAACTCAAATCCATAATCCGGGCAAAATACAATCACATTCAGTTAAAACCCCATCCCACTATAGAAAATTTTCTTAAAATCTCTGCCCCCAAAGCACTGTCTAAAATTTATGTGTTAATTGCCAAACAAGACAACACCACCTCCATTCCAACATTTAAATGGGAGGCAGATTTATCCTTCAACCACAACGACGATTTTTGGAGACAAATTTGCCTAAAAACCTTTAGTATTACCAGTCAACCCAATCTACAGCTCATACAATTTAAAACTCTCCACAGAACTCACTATACAGGACAAAGGTTGTTCCAGATGGGTTTATCTGACTCAAATATCTGTGTGCACTGCTCTAATAATAGTATAGATAACTATATGCATGCTGTCTGGGCTTGTGCACCTGTTAACAACTTCTGGTGGTTGGTTTGCGAAGACTTGGCAAGACACCTAGGCTGTTCAGTTCCAGCATCCCCCTCACTATGCATACTGGGTGACTTTTCTAACACTAACATAGAGCCCAATAATACGGGCCTACTCCTCACTGCATTAAGCATCGCCAAGAAAACTATTCTCATGAATTGGAAATCAAAAAAGAACTTGTCTATAACCCAATACAAAAATCTCCTGTTAGACCACATTGCCATGGAGAGAATGTCTGCTTTGTCGAAAAATCGCGCGGGGCCTTCCTTGGGGGTGGGCTGGTCTGGGGCTGCATCCCGTGGGGGCCCTCGGCCCCTGTCGGCCCCCGGGTGTGGGGCGTGTCTGTGTGCTGGGGGATTGCGGTGCCCCCTTGGCGCCCCGTTCCCTTCTGTCCTCACATCCCCCTCTTGTCCTCACATCCCCCTCTCTTTATTCTTTATCTCTGTCCTTCTCCCTCCTGTTCTGGTCCGGTCATCACACATACCAAAAATAAAAATATAAATCATACTATGGGAGAAGTATCTCAGACTTCCCTGTAGCAGATCAAAACTGTGTGGCACGACTGGGCATCTAGAACATCGCACTATTTGCTCAAGTTGCTGTAACAGAACAGGTTGGCTGAGCTGAACCAGCTGTGAGTCCACATTTTATTTTCCCCTTTGCTGATTTTAAGACGGCCTCCTGCTTAGTGGTGTTTTTTTCCTATTTGGAGGCCAAATTGAATTTCCAATACAGCTGCGTCTAGCTGGTGTGGGCCTGGTAAGAAAATTCCTTACTTTGGATGTTTAGATATTTAACCCTTTGATGCCTGAATTTATATACAATTATATTAAAAAATAAATAATTTGTGTTTTTGCTTTCAAGTAGATGCTAAATTAAGTGGAGATTGTTAATTTTACCCTAGCACACAGAATGCATATAATGCATGTATATCTAATGTATGTATATAATATTCGGATGTAGTTCCGAATTTGAACGGTCCCCCAAGAAACAAATGCTTGAAGGTTTGTTCCTAGGTGCGTATCGAAAAGGTTTGAACCAGCATTGGAGGAACACATAGACTTCCTTGGATGCATTCTGAATGGAAGCAGTTTGAGGCGAATTCGCGACAATAGGCGTCAAAGGGTTATAGCAGAATAAAAGTGAAACTCCTCACTTATTTCTCATGGTATTTAAACAGTATGGGTGAAGTTGACCTATAATAAAATGGGCCATTAAAGTTCCCAAAACATTGTTCACCTGCTCCAAAGCTAAGTGATCTCACAGTCAGAGTCAACCACCAGAACAATGTACTTATTCTTTATTGGACATTCCAAATGGCAAGTACAAGTGTGCGCCGTACGCACGATGGCACTTTACTTGTGAATGGCTCTTATTTACTCATCTGCATCCCTGCCATAAAAATAAAAAAAAAAACACTGAGAGGATCATTCCTTGTAACACTCACAAAACAAAATGTAATCTCCATGATTAAATGCCCCTGTAGCTTGGCTTTCAAAGGAAAAACAACATCTCGTCTTAAGGCCTGTGTTCAGAGCAAAGAAGCAGCATAAGCAGTACTCACCAAGAGTCCTGTGGCTGTGCATTTGAATTGTTTCAAACATGACATATAGCACTGTATAACTATAGTTATAAACACTCATAAATGATCATAATGCTTTATAGCAATAATCATAACACACTATAAAGCATTTTATCATCACTTATAAGGTCAGGTATTATAATACATTATAACTGTTGGCAACTCACTGACAATTCCCACATAGATAATGCATTATACATATATTTATGATATGCTTATAAACGTGTATAACTATCATTATAAACACTCATAAGTCATCATAAGGCTTTATAACAATGAGCATAACACATTATAGAGCATTTTATAATGGCTTATAAAGTCAATTATTATAATACTTCATGATTGCTGGTCTCTTGCTAACTGATTTTTGTTGCAAGGATCAAAGGGTATTATAATTATCATAGTTGTCATATATTAAAACTCTTTATAATGCATTATAAACACCGTAATGTTTTCTAGTTCTATATTTTCCCCGTGTACTGTTTTTCTAAGTACTTTCTGTGGTCATTGGATGATTTATGTGACTCATGTGTTACATTTTATTGAAGCTTTGATTTATGAGATAGAGAGTAGTGTCCCAATCAACCACATCCTATAGTGAAAGTTGCCTAACTTTAAGATTAATCATGCTTCAGTTAGCATTTGCAAAAATTGTAAAAATAATATAAACTTTGAAATTCAAGATTATCATTAAACCCTATCTGGTATTTTGCAGGTTTTGCAGACTCTTAATTGGATTGTTCTTAAGGTGATCTTGTGTGAGGATCATTTGCGTGTGCTGACTAAAAGTAGTGCTTTGGACACCAGAGTCCAATATTTTCTGTCCTTGTATCTTTTCTTTGGTCTCCACCAACTCCTGAGGGAAATATCTGGCTCTTCATCTCCTAAATGCTTCGGTTTATCCAACACATTCTCACTCCCATGCTTGGTCTTGGCCCCTTTAGCGTCGGTTTCACATGATGCATGAGGTCTCCCCCAGCGTCCTAATCAGACGCAGTGGGTTAGGGGGTTAGGGTTTCAGAAACCGACGCTAAAGGGGCGTCGGTTTTTAACGCCCTGGGAGTGAGACTGCCCTCGTTTATCAGACGTTTTTGTTGAAAGAAGCTGCTTGTTGTGGATGAAACCTGTGAGAGGTGAGACTTGTAATGCTGTGTAAACCAAATTATAACGCTGTGGGCCGTAAAACCACAAGTTTAAAGCTGCTAAAATGTTTTGTAGAGCTGAGGGGAAACACTGTAATTTCCTCCCTCCTTGCAACCTCTTTTCCTGCTATGATATAAAGTGTATTGCACGTGACATAATTTATTCAGCAGTAGGATGAATGGATGATGACAGGCTCTTTGGTTCGTAATGTTCATGCTTGTTTACGCCTTATCAGGTCATGCAGTGGTTTCCTGCTAGTTCCCACTTGTTTCCCTGCAGGCAAGCTTTGAAGCCAGGGGTGATTTGGATGTTAGCAATCAGCAACGCTTTCCTTTATCTGACCGCCCTCCACCCATCCACCCTGTGACCCACCTGCAGCGGTACACATGCAGCATTTTCACCCGTAACCAATCCCGATGATCTGTCAGCCATGTGCAGCCGAGTGAGGTCTAATCTGCTGTATCTGACAGCTGACAACGGTGACTAAGTGCCCAAACATTTGGTATCGACTGTTTCCCCGGGGCAGCCGCAACTGATGGACTGGAAAAGGTAACAATGTTGTCCTCCAGGGAGAGCAACGCAGGCCCACCCCCATACCCCCGCCCACCCGCTGCCTTTGGTCACATAGCATGACTGGTGTGTCAGAGCGGCGCTCGCACAAAGTGGGCGTCGTGTCAGTTGCCCACTTGATCTTTTCAGCATACTTAATTAGCATAGCAGCGTAATCCCTGAAGGGGAATTCCACTGATTTTGTGTGTGTGTGTGCATGTATGTGTGTGAGTTGCAGGAGCCAATTTAAAAAAAAAAAAGGCAAGCCTAGAAGAAGAGAGAGCTCGATAGAGAGCTTCATTGTTGTATTCTTCAGCGCTGAGAGGGCTGGTGTTGCATTCTAAATTAAATGATTTCTCACACGTTCTTCAGTCGCAGTTTAGACCAAGAGCACATTTGCCTGCAATGACCTAAAAAAAAATCATTTGACTCAAAAATGATTTGCCTGCTCGGTGGCAGTGCAGCATGGGTGCTCTGTGTGTGTGTGTGTGTGTGTGTGTGTGTGTGTGTGTGTGTGTGTGTGTGTGCAGCCTTTTCAGCCGAGAGGACACTGCTCTCCCTGGCCAGTACAAACCAGATTAGGGGATAATCCTGATTTAACAGGCCTTATTATCTCTTATTTAGTAGTATCCACATATCCATCTCCAATGAGTGCCTGTCCCATGAGATTGATGCACAGTGTCCATAAAATCTTTCAATGAAAACTGACACGATTTGAAAAGAGAACCTTAAAATCTCACTGTTTTTGGGAACTTTTAGAAGCTGAAGATGATCCCCTACATGTGCAGAGACATTTAAGGACTGGTCAGTTTTAGAGCCGCAGGGCCATAATTGTACAAATGATTTAATTACTATAATCTGATTCCCTGCAGTACTCGAGTGAGGAAGTGGATGTGATGCTTTGATGGTGCTGATTGCAATGTAATTGAGAACAAATTGATTTTCTTCACCTTGCCTTACACTGTATTGACTGACCACACATTTACTTGCAGGTTTCAAGGAAATCAAAGTGGTCAGTAACCAGGGCTAATCTCATACTGTTGATCCTTATCTTAACACAGAAGCCCCATCTGTGAGAGGAAACCTCCACCTGATTCCAGAATGCTGCTAAAGCTCGCACAGTCTGAGAGGCACATTAATATGATAACACTGAAGTCATCAGGAGCCAGCTCACTCCGGGTGACATTTGCGCTTGGCATATGTCCGTGTGCATTTGCATGAGGTAAAACAGACCGAAATGTCTCATCCTCTGCATTTGCTAGCTCAAATATATACCTTAATTTCAGAGTGGTTGTTCCACAGAGGCGTGACATAAAATTGCATCATATTTACAAGGCCTTGCAACTTCCTTACTAATGCAAAATAAATTGCCGTCGTCCCTCACAAGTAAATATGCATCCCACATTTCCTTGTCATCGCATCCAATCTTGCTGACAAGTGGCTCAAATATGACCACCCAATTCACTACAGTGGGGAATAAATCTGCCCGCATCTCCATCTGTCTTCAAACAGGGGGCTCCCTCCATCTTGATGCTGGTGTTCATGGTCAGTTATGACTGTTTACAGTCACTAACCCGCTTCTAGTACATGCTGTAGTATGGCCTGTGGAGGACTTTATCGACAAGTACAGTCATAACTCAGGCTGCTCCTGCTTCACAGGCCGTCATCTGTTACCACTTCATCCATCTCCTCTATGGAGCCCCGCAGGTGACCCGCAGATAAATCGTGTGTGGGGCCTTGCGAATGTCTCCAAGGACAAAATTAGATCGGTATGTACCTGTCAGCCTCATGAAATATGGAATGGGCCAATTTTTACTCACAAAGGGCTAAGCCAGGGGTTTACCTTACCCTAAACCCTTGAGGACATCTGAGCTAAACAGCATACCAGTCGATAAAATAATTGTCCTCCTGGCATCCCATGCTTCTCAATCATACATTCTCTGATCAGCTGAGTGCGACTTGTCATTACTGTACACACAATAGCAGCGACACCACAAATGCTAATAGCTGCATGTCAGTTTACTCACAGGAGTACCTCAGCCATTTGAATATAGCAGTAGGCAACTGTGGACATAGAGGAGTGCTGCTGGCACACATCCCAGGTGTACATAGCCGCCGGCAGTCTCTGCTAGAGACGAGTGGTGTTTGTTTACTTTAAACCGCTCCATACTGAGGCCTCCACACTGATTCACTGCAGTATGATTTGGCTTGCTGGTATGCATACCGTGATCAGCAAACAGTGTGGTGAGATGAACTCCTTTTGATGCCTGTCTGTCTCCCTCTGTCTCGCTCTGCTGAGAGCTGCAGAGCTCAGGAGGAGTAAGAGGGGGAGAGGCAAGCACTCGCAGTTGAAGCTAATACATCTGTGTATCCATCCACATGTCACCGAAGTCATTACCATTGCAAACTTGTGAAGCAGCCAGGCTTTGGGGGAAGACTACCTTACGTTCAATCCCCATCCTTCTGGAGGAGCATCAGCTGGGATTTGGTGGAGGCCTGTGAACTCGCAGCACCTGCTCAGCAGAGACCATGGCTCACTCCCATCCTGAAGACGGGAATTTAATGAGATGGTTTACTGTGCCCATGCAGGACTGCCATTAGCACAAAGCACAGCAAGCGTCACATAAACAGAGAGTTGGAGAGTCCATTCTCTGATGAGCAAAGATGGGAGAATCCCTTGGGACACATGTGAATCTGGAATAAATTGAAACAAAACACACAGTGGCAAATGCAACATACATTAACCAAACAATGGGACTATGGGTTTCTACCAGAGGGTCTGAAGTACTGAACCAGCAAGGCAAAAATTACACACATTATATCTATTTGATGGCAGTAAACAGTTGTATTTCGATAATATATAAATATTGACAGTGTGAAGTTGCACAAGTCTGAACTTTATTGCAGTGAAACACTAAAAGATCAGATATTGTACAGTGTTAATGACTGTGCTTCTTTCTTTTTCTTCTATCCTTTTCTTTAAAAAAAAAAAAAAAGAATCCATCTTAAACTGAAACAAATGTAATTGCCATCTGCATCAGGGGTGAACAATTCATCATTTTTTTCTTTCTAACCTTCCTGAAAAGTGCCCACATGGTCCCCAGCACGCAGACAGTCATGTGTCAGAGAGAATTGCTTTCTCCAGAGATGGTTTTGATTCCTTGAAAAGTGTCCCCAACTAGGAACGAAGTGGCAAATTGATGTTCTTGGACAAAACATGCCATTAATGAAACTACTCACTCCAGAGACATTTACAGTTGTAACAGAGGACAATGAATTATTCTCAATGAGGACAGTAAGACATTCTTCCAGAAGTGAGAGTCCAACATAATGTGAGTTCTGCAAGGGTTGTGACCTGGAAAAAAAAGTGCCTTTGTGACAGCAGTGAGAGTTATTTGTGAAATACCTTGCCAGTAAAAGCCACTGCATTGATCTTTAAGAAAATGTCACTTATGGAAAGCCATGCTGTGCCCTTCCTTTGAGGCACAATGCTGGTTTCATCTCCAGTCTGCATCGCTAGTTGCGGAATAATCTCTCGAGGTGGCTATTTTAAAATTTTGCAAACGTCTGACATACAGTAAGTCCCTCTTCCCATAAGTTCATGAATAAGTCAGCGAAAGGTTTCTTGAAAGGCAAAGTGTATGTTCAAAACACATCACGGAATATGTCTGTGATTTTCTCTTCCTCCACTGGCGCTCTGGCATCAGTGCCCGAGGTGTGATGCTGTTGATGCGATCGAGGGGAAATCTGTGAAAAGCAGGTGGGCTAGCTTTTCCCGCCGCTTCACCGATCAAGCCGTGGCCCTATATGTCTAAATGGATGCAACAGGGAATTGCTTTCGCTGACATCTAAACTAGCTTTAGAGCCATTAAGAGAGATTTGACCTAAGGAAAACTTAACGACACGAGGGACCGCTAAGCGCTCCAGGCACGGCAGAGGTCACCGAGGGCGGCATGGCAGAATGAAATTATCTGTAAAGCTCAAAAGCACTTTACTGTGTCTTGCTGAACTCACAAAGAAAACATTTTACATCAGCCGGTCTTAGACTTAAAATTTCTTCTGACCTTGACAGTGATTTTTCATCTTGTTGAGAGTTAAAACTTTCAAAATCCAGACATGGTCCCAGACTTGTAAATCAAAGCATGCATCTATAATTGTTTCAGCAGTCCAGATGTTCAGATCCTGATGTCAAGCAAGTAGAGGTAAATAACGGGGACATCATCTTCCTACATTGCTGGCTGGCTACCAAGACAGTTGAGGACAAGAAATGTGTTTGTCTAATTTCATGAATTTGTCGGCTGTTTCTCCTGAAAAATCCATGATAGATGAGATATTTGTTTTTAACATATGGGTCAACTAAAACTACAAAAAAGTTAGTGAGCTAAGTAACTTTAGCAACGACCTAATAATGGACCGGGTTAGTTCTAAATCAAAGCTACTGCTGATTATTAGCTAAACAGACAAGTTTTAACCAGCAACCACTGTTTTGATAATGGCTAACTAACTTAGAGCTCAATGATAATGTTTAGTAACTGTAAGAGCCATATTCACTTTTGTTTGAGAGTTGTTGTCCTCTGAGCCACCAGAGGTCGTTGTAAGGTCACGTGGTGCAGGCTGAAGGTGGCTACAGGTGTTGGTGTTCGTGTTGTAAGTTGGACTTAATTATGTGTATGTTGCTGAAGTGGAAGGAGCCAAAGAGTTTTTGTTTCGTTTCAGTTTATTTTCTTTACGTTAAAGCTGAGTACAAGTCATAACTCATCCAAGCCCACTATCAGCCGGTAGCGGTTAAGTATAGGACTAGTCACTACAGTAAAATTAACATCATAGCAAACATCAAGACAACAACAATCAAGAAAACACAAAACATGTTAACGACAAGAAGAAATACTTGTCTTCACTTCTAAATCCCACGTCATAATATCCTAGGACAAACCCATTGTGTGTGTGTGTGTGTGAGAGAGAGAGACAGAGAAATATATCTTGCAATTAAAATAGCAAAGACATTTCTTACATATTAAGTTCAGGCGAAAAAAAAAAGTGAAAATCATGGTCTGCAGTATAAATGCATCATTATAAGATTATCTTCATGATTGAAAGCGTAACTTGTTCTCTTGGTGCTATGATACAAATTCTACCAGATTCTTGTCATATTTTAGGATTTAATCGAGACACGTGTAGCTGTCTTACACTCATTACTTTGAATTAAAAATGTATCAGTGTATTGGCATAAGAATACCAGGATTATAAAGACAACATAAGCCTTTTTCACCATGGATTCCAATTACAGTAAGTTTAAAACTCGACCCAGGTAGATTTTCTTTATATATGGTTCATCTAAAAGGTGTGAAATAAAATGAATCCAGTTCTGCCAAGGTTAATAAGTATAGTAACTACAGTATGGGATAGCTAAGGTTAAGTAGTTATTGGACAATCTTTTACATGAGACAAAGAGATGAGAAGTATTTTGGAACTTTTTGTTGATAAGCATGTTCAGATTTACTCTGAAAGTTAATAGCACATCAGGTTACAGTTAAAAAACTATTTTTTTTTCGTTAAATGTTAAGTGTGAATTTTAAACAACAGTATGCTGAGAAGCCCAACTTAGTATATTGTTGTATATTGTATGAACTAAGATGAAATAGCAATTCAGAATGCTTATGCAATTGAATGGCTGTTGAGGAAATATAGTGCATTTTAATATAATCATCTTACAGGTTCCTCTGAAATTGCTCTGAGGTTGTAAACTCTAATATGACGTGGTGCTTAAAAGTCAAGAGTTACTTGATTGGAGGGTTGGTGAGACTTCAAAATGGACACTGATGGTCCCGTGAAGGATCACTCAGCTCGTCTAACCTGCACTTTACAAAGAGGTGGAGGAGGATGAAGAGGGCGGACATGTTGTTATCCTGAGCAACAGGCCACTAGCTTTGGCAACAGAGAAAACTGATGTTGCTTAGAACTAACACACAAAACCTGATGCATGTTTGTAATGCTTGGTAGAGGTCTTGACACCTAAATTTTTAAATGTGCTCCACAAATTAATCAAACAATACAAAACCTTTGCTTGACAAATTGCATTATTTGTCATTAATTGCTTTTGCTAAGTCGTCTATGATATAAAAGAAGCGTCTCTGTTTAGAACTGTTGGACAGCATCTTTTAGGACATGGTCAATGAATATTAATTAATGAGGTAGACTCAAGCGGTGAATATTTGTGTAAGAAGCGATCTTTGAAGTCATTCCAGAAGCACATCAGGGAGCTGGAAACACATGGCTCCTCAAACAAAGAGAAGAGTAGAGACTATATTTCTTCTACTTTGTAAGCTGTTCACATCTGTAGTTATTTCTTTATCCTACTTGGATGAACTTGAAACGAATCTTAAGTCAACACAAATTCAATCGTTTATTCCTCTGGGAGACGGGAGGAGAAAAGTAGAGGAGCTGGATACCCGCATTAACATTGCAAATGTCTCTGCACGGATTCACTTATGATCTGTATGCATGTTCCGCACTACATTCACAATGCATTCTTTAATAAATAAATAAACAAACGTGTGGAGCTTAAGCTGCCTGCAAGACAGTCATGAATATTTGATTCAATCACCTTTTAAAATGCAGATAACCATGACCTTTGACCTTGACTTTGTGTCGAGGAGCAAGGGAGGCAGCGATTTACTTCAGCCCAACGTGTTGCTCGCTTATGATACGATACACTTTACAATGTAGAGTAGTTCACAACTCTTCGGGGGGGGGGGGGCAAGAGGCACAGAGCGCTTACACAGCAAGGTCTCCTGTCAGGCCTTGATCTTGACCTCGCAAAGACAGAGTGGTGCTATCACAGAGGCGGCTCATCACACAATAGTTCAAATGACTGAATGAAGCAACAAAGAAACTGGCTGGATATTCTGCTTCGTAATGCTGTTGTGCTTGGCTTCCTTTCCTCGTCTGGCTACTGACCACTGCTGAGCATATATTTCTGTTGAAGTCCCCACCGACCTTTTTCTGCATTGATCCTTTCAACATTGATGAAAACTGTTTGAAATTTAAAAGTAGTAGTTCACCTGTCAAGCACACCAGCCCAAAGATGATCCCCAAGAAATTCCACTGTTCGTTGTATTGCATAGATACATAAGAACACTTGAATCCAATACAGCATTTAGTACATCTTTCATTTCAGCTTTAATTGAATTCAAGTCAATGTATATAGTCAATATAATGAAACGTTTTAATTGGTAAACCTCATCAGCACTGAACAAACTTCATGAAATGTAAGCACATGTTGACACTGTACTCTTTGGACCTCCATTTGTATATATAGCTATATAACTCAGTGAAAGTTAGTTCAGTAAGTAAAGTAACATTACATTTTGATGCAGATATTCTTCTTTATCGTGCTTGGTGTGATTTATAGTAGGGATGAGCAAGTACACCACTATCTGTATCTGTATCTGTTTAACCATCTACATTATCTGTATGTATGTATGTATGTGTTCGGAGTGGGTGGTGCCCAAACCGGAAGTGGGTGCAGAAGTGGGTGGGACTTAAAACAATCCATTATTTTAAGTCTGAAATTAATATGGATTGATCAGAAGTTGCTAATCTACTGTATTCAAAGCCTATATACAGTATATCTCAATAATATTTATAATATTATTTTCATGAACTGCAGAGAGAAAGTGTCAGATACCGCATGCAGCCACATACAATAATAATATTAATAGGCCTATGGGCTAATTTGTATGTTCAGATATATGTGTGTATGTGTGTAAGTGGTCTGTAAGACTGTTTATTTTTTAATGATCTGTGTGAACTTCATGATTCATGCAAACATCCAGTGATGGCAAACAGGGAAATAATATGTCAGCCCTGTTCACTGTATTCTTCTCAAAAGCACCGCGTTCAGTACGAGCAAAGTTTTCCAACTGATTTATATCACCAGTCAAACTAACAGCAAGCAGACGGTAAAAAAAAAAAAAAAAAAAAAAAAAACGACCGGACTAGAGGCAGTAACCGACGTGACATGAGCTGTTTTCAGCTCTGTCTTATCAAATGGACCACGTACGTTATGAGAGATGTGCAGAGCGGTGCAGAGACGTGTCTGTGTAGGGAGGGGCGGGCGCTGTGTGTGACTGGCTAATCACAGAGCGCGAAGACAGTCAGTTACACAATGAGGAGTTTCCTTCAGCACGACCACGGATATTGACGGGTTTTACTCGTATCATACTCCTATTCGTTGAAAATGCTTTATCTGTACTCATCCCTAATACACGGCTCTGCAGCGAGGCAGAGATATCTAACACTCATGCACAATCTCTGTGCAGATGGTAAGGAGGGAAGGAAAGAACATTCTTACCTTCCCATCATCTTCTCTTGTGTTTGCCCTTTTCATTGTCTAATGTTTCGGAAATGATCAGAGACTCAGCTCCAGAGAGAGAGACACAAAGCATGGTGCAAAATTAGAAAAAAAAAAAAAAAGCCAAAGTCTTTGCTGAGGAGCCAAGAAGTCATACTCAGGATATCAGTCCAAACAAGCAGACTAATCCAAGCAGGGAGTAGTAGGCAAAAATCCAAAGAACAAGGAACAGGACAAAGTTCAAATAAACGTAAAGTCAGACAGTGGGAAGTGAAGAAAACAATGACCACACGAGGTGGAACCAAGAAAATCTGACAGAGAAGGAACAGAAGCAAAAACGTTAGAGGTGGGCGGATCGATCCAAATATCGATAGTATCGATACCAAGATACCAAATTTCATTTTATATTTGTATTGTAGTTTCTCAACACTCTACCTCAAAAAAGATTTTGTTTTAATTTGCTCTCATATAATAATTTTTTGTTTTTTTTAAGAAAAAAATGCACACTTAACAATGTTTGGAGGAAATTTTTTTTACTTACTGCTCTATTTCTTCTGTTTTTGATAATAAAGTATTTTGCAGTCGTCTTTAAACTTTGCCCAAATTCTGTCCATGGTTTTAACAAAATAATCTCAAGGAAAAACCACAAAAACACCTAAGGATCAGCAGTGTGATGGTACATCAACCTTAAATATTAAAAGTATCGGTATTGGTATCAGTATTGGCGATACTGGCCCTGTATTTACTTGGTATCCGATCGATACCAAATCTTGCAGTATCGCACACCTCTAATATACATGGGGTCAACTCAGGGATGTTGCACATTACCTACGCATGAAACCTGAATAAAAGGAATATTTCGGGGTGGTATCAGTTTTTCTATGACAGCAGTTAGTACTATTACGGAACATGCTGAGTGGGAGCAAAACAACATTGAATAATTGATTACCGCTAAAAGATGTGGGCACGGCCATGCATTATTCAAATTGATACATATTACTGTCTCTCCTTTCCTACGGTAAATAAAACAAGGGAGAGGAGGACAAGAAGAGAAGCCGCTCGTGTTACCATTTGATGTTGGGCAGTTTTAGGCAGGAGGATGGAGCTCCAGTTTCCTTGTACTTTTCACCCTTTTCCTGTCCCCTGCAATGACAACCAGATCAGTGTCCAGGTCCTGTTCCAAGCCAAATGGACGGCCTGATATTTATTTGTCAAGAAACACGTCCAGGAAATAAGTTGAAATTTAGCGCTACAAGAAATGAAAAAAAGTCAATAAAACAAGGTAAACATGACATAAGGAGAAGAGTACTCAGACACATTACAGTGCATGTTGCTTAATTAAACTCTAACAGATGCTTTACAACATCACATTGTTCTCCATATGGCTTAAAAGCTGCTTTAACAAAAGGATTAAAGCGACACATCTCAGGGGGGTAAATGTTACTGTCAAAGCATTCACTTTATACAGGCTTTTATGTCATGATTGACCTAATCTGTCTTTAATTCCTCTCACTTCTTTTCTTCTTTCTCCTATTTGAGTTTTTTCTTATCCTATTACAGTGAATAACTTTCAAAGCAAAAAGTGTGTTCGCAAACAGAATAATTAGAAATTATCAAAGCTCCGACCTGTTGGAAATCAGAAATCGGAATCAGGAATCAGAAAAAAAAATGAACTGCCGAAGCCAGAGAGCACATCTCGAGAACAAATTGAGGTGTTGGGTTTTTGACAGGAGGGCAAGCCTCAGAGCAGCTCATGGGCTGTTTATGGTTGAATGGCTGCATCTATTACCTCCATCCATCCTCAGTGCTTTTCAACAAAGCATTTTAGGAAACATGAAAAACTGCCAGACACGGAGCTACTACATATATATAACATCATCCACTTGTGTTTTGGCAAGTTTACTACGGGCATTAAAATTCAGCTGGCTCCGGCTCACTGAAACTACAGCAGGAATACAGAGGTCAGCCGTTTGACTTTAGATTTGTCTCTGTCTGTTTCTATTCTGGGATGTCATAACTGTGAGGGACGTCATTTGTTTTGTCAGCAGCTTATTCAAGTCCCTCAAGATGCTGTTTTGGGAGCGTGTCTATGTACACAGGGTCCTATGTTCCCCAGTTTAATATTCTGTTAACACGCAATAAATCTCCTATTGTGTTCAGGTCAAATTTAGGGCAAAAGTAATTTCAAGTTAAAATATTTCCCTTACTCTAGTCTCCTTCCCTAACCATCTTCCCGCAGCCTTAAACGAAACCTAAACCAAAACACAAAAAGTATTTTCAAAAAGTATTTGCCAACACGTATATGAGGTAAATAAACATAATTTCCAGGAGACAGGGCTGGTATATTACAGCCAAAGACACTATTTACAGTGCAGTCCTACTTCAATGAAGAGGAAAGAAGCAATGCTCGAATTTATTGCCTAAAGTGAAAATCCTCTTTATTATGAATTATTTAGGACAGTGAACATAAAATCTTTCCTGCAGTTACCTGGATATAAGTTGAGCCACTGGCAATTATATGAAAATAATGCAGTTTGTACTGATGTCCCTTGAACTAGATGTACACACATGTATTCAGTTTAAAAGCCCCTTATGCATCAAGAATTTCCCCCAATAACTAATTTGTTTACTTCATTAACACACTATTTTCCATAGAAGACATGGCAG
The DNA here is from genome assembly GCA_037975185.1 of Centropyge bicolor. Lineage (NCBI taxonomy): Eukaryota > Metazoa > Chordata > Actinopteri > Pomacanthidae > Centropyge > Centropyge bicolor. The sequence goes on along the minus strand of JBBMOC010000010.1, from coordinate 12,602,251 downwards.
CGTCTACAGACAACACACATAATGATGTCCTCATTATTTATCAGTGGCAGCTGGCGACTCAAAAAGTTGGGTTGGGCAGGAATAAAAGCACAAACTTATCTCATGTAATACAAAATATTAAACAGTAAAACAATGGTTTGCAAGACTACTAGAGCACAAATTACAACGATAACAGATATTATGTTGTCAGTCTAATACAACAGCCATTAAGTAAAGTTCGCTTTCAAGGGGGTTATAAATAAAGTTTTTCGAGAGGTGTTGATTCAACTTAATGGCTGTTTTAGAGGCTGTTTGTGTTGCTGTTGAATTGCATTGCAGTATAGTTAGAGCTGTTTCTAAAATTTAGGTCTATCTTCACTGACACAAATAAGGAGACAAACAGAACATTACAAACAACTCTCACTATAACTAATATGATGTAGTCAATAGCTGAACATTATTGTACGGCTGTTGCATTATGGTGCAATAGACTTGGCGTGTGTAACTTCATCTGATTTTGTTTGTCATGTGCTTAAAAGTAGTTCCCAGTTTGCAAATTACAATTTTTTTTATCTATGCTTTACTGCTTGTTTGTCGCACTCACGTAAAATACAGTATTGAATTGAATTGAATTGAAGTTGAAAAGTGGAAATTATGGACCAATGTGATGTCAACATTGTATTTTGTTTGATGATTGGTTAGAGAGGGGTTACCTGTTAGAGCATCATTTTATGTGTTTTTGACAAAAACAGATTAGCATGAAAAAAGTAGTGCATTAAATTGATATGCAATCCCACCCTAAGAGGACAGGTCAGGGGTCCTGTGTCCCCCCCCCACCAATTCACATAGACAGCCCTTTACCCTCCTGCCTGCGGGTGTCACTGTTGAAGCATTTTAATCAGAATTTAACAATACATTTTTCCTAAGAAGAGAGGACAATTATTTTATAAATGAAAGTCACATTTGGTAATTATTTATTTCAACCAATTATTCTTTGTTATATTTTGATCTCCCTCTTGACGACCTCCTCTGCCTCCATAGACCAGTGTCCTCTGCTACGTATAAATACTGTACCTTCAGTTTTTCCATGAACTTAAATCTTCCAAATGTCTTTAGATCACATTTCAGTAATTTGCAGAAGACACCTCAGCAACATTTTAAAGCTGCTTATCCCAGTCTGCTGCATCAAACAACATGCTGACCTTATTGTGCTCCAGGTAACTGAAGAGGCTTCCCTCCCATCAGTAATCCTTGGATCAATCCACCATGGGGATAGAGCTGGAGAGAAAGGGAGAGGGATGGTGCCTTGGAAATAGAGGCAAAAAAAAAAGAGTCAAAAAAATTTCATGGGATTAATATTCATTAGAGTCTCAGCTCTTCAGCAGGCTACATACCAACTGCATTTTAAACAGATTCTTGCCAAAAGCCACTGTTGCCCGGGTTGTAATAGAAGGATCTATTTTCAATATTCTCCCCAATAGTTTAGGATTAGTCCCAGAGAAGATACTATTGTCTCTCTAATTATCGTCTCATTACACACAACTTCCGTGACCTCTGCCGATGAACCAGATTAATCAGTTTCACTCAGGTCAGTCGACCTTCCTTAGCTGAGGAAAACTCGGTGAGCCAATTCCCGTGTAGATGGCCTCACATAGTGGCCTTAGCCACTGCGAGCTCTTTGAATTAACATGATGCCTGTTTTTTTGTTAAAGGCTTTAATCAGGGTTTGAGCCTTAGATCCTGAAAAACTAGCACATGCCCTTCAAGAATGATAACTAATCACTCTCTGAAACAATCTGTTGTAAAGTCAAGTTTCACACATAATTTATTCATACTGAATTTGCAAAGTGGATAAGAGAGCACATTCTGAACTGGCTTGAATGAACCTCCTATCATATACTTTAGGGTTGCAGGAGTTTATATCTTTGACTTTCCGATGATTCCATATAGACACATGGTCCGTGTTTTAGTTTTAGTACCAAAATAAAAGATGAGACACTGAGACTCAAAGCTGATTCCATGTGATTAAATGTGTCTTTATATCTGCTAAGAATTTGCAGTTTATAGCTTTTGAGTAACACAATTAAGAAGGGAGCATATTTTTTCAATATTTATATGTTAAGTACTGAATCAGAAATATCCGAGACAAAAATGGGAACTTCACAATTGGTCTGGATCTGTGGTTGTGTACTGATATACAGTATCTTATAACAGTGTTCCAATATGAATTGCTCAATCCTTGTAAACAGTATAGTACCGTAACTTTTGATTTGTAATAATAATTGTGTGTCTGTCAAAATTATACACTATAAAGATAATCACATAGATTAGTAGTATGGAGTTGGTACTTGCAGCAGTACTTGGCATGAAACACTGCAGCACAAATTTATAGCTGATGGTTCGTTAACCTGGTAGGCTTACAGTACCTCCATGCCCCATCACATTTAAAACTGCCTTCTCTGCCCGGAGTCAGTCCAAACATGTTGTGCCAGTCATATTTATTACAACCTTTCTGTACAACCTTTCTTTCGAAAGTCCCCTGCAGAGGATCTCTTGAGCCAATCAAGCAGTGAGACTGACAACTTGAAGCATGGTCAGTACTTTTATGGGGAGAAAAGGCCAATGACCTTCACGCCTGGTGGGGAAAGCCAAGCTGGTAAAGACCATCAAAGCAGAAAAAGCATGATCGCCTGTGTGTATGTGTGTGAGTGTGTGAGGGTTTCTGGCAAGGTCTCAGCTAAAAAAAGGCCCCTGATTGTGTTTCTCTACTATCTCATTGTCAAAAAAAAAATCAATGCTGGCCTGTCACTCAGGCAAAGACCCATTTTGAGCATGGCTCTTCCCTTGGTACAGCCTAATGTCAACATTTGCCTTGCAGTCTGTGTGAAGAACATAAAACTTTAATGACTGAATTCAAACATCCATCTATGCAGTGGTAACAGAAATAAATGTGAACCCTGTGCTTTCAGATGTTTTCATCTATTGTAAGTGAAAATAGATATTTATACATAGTATCACTGCAGATATTTTCTGACTGAACAGACTGGGGTTATTTAGTAAACCTTCACAATGAGCATCTCTCCAGCTGATTATTTCACTGTTGATTTAGGGCCATTCACTGAATTCATAAATCACCAGCCATCTTCTTTTAGCAATGTGCTCTTGCATGGCCTGTTTGAAGGGCTGACAATTCATTTCTAAAGGCTGATTGTCTCATAAAGTCAGAATAAAGAAATGAATAACGACACTTCCTAAAGAAATGAAAGCTGTCCGACAGTGTCCATCATCTCACCTTATCGGCCTGTGTAGGACGATCAGGCATTCTTCATCAGTGTCATTATAGGACAATTTAATTTCAGCAACAAAAGACTCATGTGAACCAGCTTTCATGTGCAACATCAAAAACATGACTCAACCAACTTTGTATATAGCTGTTTGATGTTTGAACATTTGGGACTGGCAGACAACTGAATTTGTCAAAGGATCTGTACACAAGCGATAAAGATTTATGCTTTCAGAATTTAGCTAAAGGGGATTTAGGTACAACTTAAATCATCAGGTAGATGTTTATGTAGCATCAGCGACCTATGAAGCACGTCCTCCTCGTTCCAATATGGAGCTTTCTGCTCGTGATTAAGAGTGTATCAGCACTTGGTCTAAATATTGTTTCAGAGGCTGTTCCACACTGCCAAGATAAGTGTCTGTAGGAAACACTAGTGCACATAAACACAATGTGAGTGTATTGCCGGGAGTGGGAGGACTGTGTCAGTAATGACATAAAACAGCCAAAACACTGCCCGGTACGGCTCGAGCGATAAAGCCTCTTCAAAATGCCAGATTGCTCACTGTACCCACACTAATCCCCATCCTAATCACTCAATATTAACTGACAGAGGGAGCCAGACTGAGGGACTGAGTGTCTCTATAATCATGTGAAAAATGGCGAGTTTGAGAATATGTCAAGTTTTCTTTATTTTGTAGATGTAAGTCCAGAGTCCTCCAGCCAAGCTTTTTTTTTTTTTTTTGCATTCAGCTGAGTTGAATTGTAGCTGTATGACAGATCTAATTTACAAGACATCTTGTGTTGGCTCGCAGTGTCGAGGCAGCGTATGGCACTGAACTGAATATAACCTGCAAAATCAGTTATTTCTCTAAAGTGCGACTTTCACATCTACAGGCGCATTTTACAATCACGGTATCATGATCAATTACATGGCAGAGTGAAAAAGGTCAGCCAGTTTGTCAGGACATGACGTGAACAATTTCTGACTTTAATATAAGGTTTTGCAGAAGCAGATGCAGAATCTACTGCCATTCTAGGCATAAATTAGCATTTTAATGGGCTTCAGACATTAAACTTCTACACTTATCCTATCGCTCTCTTCAATAAAGCAGAACCGATGGGAACAAGAAGAAAAGAAAAGTAGCAGCATAACAACATATGTTTACGTTCAAGTGAAGAAAACCCTGTTGCTGCCGTGGGAATTATGGCTCTCTTCCATCATCAGCAACAAAGGAAATAGTGTGATGTTGTTATGGGCACATAACATGAGGGAGGAAATCAGAGTGGATGGATGAGTCAGCAGAATCTTTCAGGATTCAGAGACGACTGTTCACTTTCCAATTCCTACCTGCAATCCTCAAACCTCACTTAAGTATTTATTTTAACCCAAACCGTTCAAGTTAAATGACAAAATGAGCTGTTTTTAATTGTCCTTCAGATCCAGGCATATAGATGTTTCCTGATCTGACACTCCTATTAGCAGGGTGACGTCATAATTCTGATCTAATAATAATCTATACTTTGTTGATCCCCTTGGGAAAATTCCTTCTCTGTATTTCACCCATCCTATTCATAGTAAAGCTTTTTAACTATACATGCTGGGAGCAGTGGACTGTGCCAGGAGAGCAGTCAGGAGTTAGGGGCCTTGCTCAGGGGCCCACGGTGGTGGTAACTCTCACTTTCCTACCTCAGCCTCTTGCCAGTCCGACAAGTTCACTTCGCAAGCCACTAGTCCACCGCTACCCCCTAAAGAAGCTGCACTGGCCGGGAATCAAACCCAACTGCTGACCCAACTGGTCAACTGCTTGGAAGGCAGCTATGCTCACCACTATACCACCAACGCAAATGAAACCAAACTGTGGCCTCCTGTGTCGACTGATAGAGTTTTAAGAATAGAAGAATAATTCTAATTATGACACAAGAAAATACAAAAAGGACAAAACACAACCATTGCCATATTTCTTCCCATTCATTTTGTGACCCTGTAACAAAATCATACTGTTTCCTCCATTACTTCTGATCTGTCATAACTCCTAGAGGGCTTTGTACCTTGAACCTAAATACAGGTTGTATTTGTGCGTTTGCTGAAACTACCATTGCTGCTATTTGTCTTGGGAGCCTTCAGCTTGTCCCCACTAGCGAGAATCCATAGGGCTGAAATATTGGCGCCTCCCAATCCTCCAGAGTCAGCACCTTTGACAGCAGCTGTGACATCGCCATACGGAGCGATATCATGACTCATGTCCCACCACGCTGTCAGGAAATTTGTATGGATGATCGTGGTGCCCAGGAGAGGACCTCTGTCTTCCTGACCTTCCCTCTGTAGTGGCTCCATCAGGCGTAAACATGTACACAAGAAATATCAAATTCTAACTGGGATATCGCAGTGAAGTTTACAGTTTAGATTAAAGGGCATAAAAACATCTGGGTTTGAATCAAAATTACTGTTACTCTCATGACACAATATACATTTTAGCTCAACTATAGAATAATAGAAAATTCACTAGTTTGTTGCTATTTTCATGGTGTCTAATGAATGCTGCAGGGCTCAGGGCGGCTAGCTGTACTGAACAGGACAAAAAGTAGGACATTTGGTTCTCAGTCTAAATTTTATGGTCGTGTGAGCCCAGGTGTTCACGGCATCAGCAGCAGCAAAAACAAGGGGTTTAGAAATACATGAGGCTGTGTTACAGTAATGTGATTTGTCCTTTACGTGTCATCCGTAGCTGAGCTTAAAGTCAGGAGACAATGTCATCGATCATCAGCCGCCACAGTGGGGAGGGCTGTGTGTTTGTGTGCAACACAGTGGGGAGCTGAAGGTGCTGGCAGAGGCAGAGTTCACGTTCCACTGGTGTCGCTCATGTTAAAAATGGATACTCTCTGAGAACAGATGCTCTTTTTGCTTTTTTTGGCTTGTCACCTGAAAAAAGCTGCAGATGTTTTGACATCTGAAACTCAAAAATAAAGAGACATTACGATTCTGTGTTTATGCTTCCTACCAGTCTTGCAAACTCAGGTTCAGTAAGCTGACTGACGACACTGCACAATGAAGCAAGGCCTTCAATATAATGGTGCTATACTTCCAGTCCGGAGACTTCTCCAACCCCACTTGTGTGTGACCTTGATGCTCAAAGCCACAAATGAAACACCATCAGTCATGTCCAAGCGCTGTGATCACTCTGCCATTGTTGCTGTTTGTTTAGTTCAGGAGCTGACGCAAATATTGTGCAATATTTTTACACACCATAGCTGCAGATTAGTTACTATGCATTAATTTTCATGGTGTTTTATGAATGATAATTACTTGGCATATCAGGCTCAGAAAGGCATGCAAATGAGCAGAGTTCATTAGAGGCATTAGAAACACGTTACCCAATTATGGCATTCTGCTTGGCTATGCCAATGACACGGACACAGAATTTGGATGCACTACCCTGTTGCATGTTTTCAAACTGGTTAGAATAAGGACCCAAATTACCTCTGTAAAAGAGATAATTGGTGTATAACAAGCTTGGAGGAAAAACAGCAGAACCCACTCCCAACAAAAAAAAAAAAACACTGATCAGATGTAACACCTTTCAAATCAGTGGGGGGGAAGAAGAAGAGCCAACTCTCCTGCTGCAGAGAAAACAGCAACAGATATATACAAGATACATACATATACGCCATCTCTCTCTCTCTCTCTCTCTCTCTCTCTCTCTCTCTATCTATCTATCTATCTATCTATCTATCTATCTGGCTCCTAATCTGAACAAAAGGCTCTTCTTCCGGATTCCAGGAAGTAAACAAACATACTCAATTTGAGTCTCGTTACAACAGATGGCCAATGAAAGGAAACTATAAAAAAGTGAAATTAATGATTCACTCATAGTAACCTGTTTGACCCAGACAGACATATCACTATCACTATATGCTATTCCACTGTATTATTGTATTGAACATGTTTAAACTACAGGAATATGTTCACTGTTCATATTGCACATCACATAGCACCACTCATGTCTTTTTAAAATATGATTTAATTATTGAAAAATGGTTTACAACGGTTTCAACGTTTGATCAATATTTTTGAACAAATTTTAACTTTATGTAATAATCTGTGCTTATGTTTGACTGTTCTCTGAGTGCTTTCTAACGTTTAGACTAGTTGACTAGTTTAACCTTCTGTTAAACATCAGGGAAACTAGTCATCAGTAGCAACCCTAGCAGCCTTACACAACAATTTGGGGGTGCCAATTATACTGTCACTCTTATGTCATGAATGCATTCTTACTAATAAAGGTGCCATTCGTTAAGAAATGTAGACCAAGTTTGTCCACTTAAGAGAGAGCTTCATGAATCTGAACATTCGTATGAGTAGTACTCACAGAAAAAAGTAGACAGTGTCAGAATAGGATATGAAACGAGGTCGAATGTGTGTCACAATTCATAATATTAAAATAACCACATTGAATGATTGATTCTGGTCTGTTAATGCAAATCTGTGGTCTGAATATAGATCTTATTAACCGTATCCATTAGACTTTAAATCTGATTATTTCATTAAGACAGGTGTCATCTCGTTTGTGTCTGAGCAAACCAGGTTCATTTACAGTTTTTCTCAGTCGCTTTGGTGCATTTCTCTGATCAGAATTAAAGTTCTCATAACTGTTAGTTCAACCTCCACAACATTTAGTCATTTGTGCACATCATAGTGGCAGTTTCTCATTCTTTCCAACAAATTGCAAATCCTTTGGACATGCATCAGTTGCTTTCATACAATTCTCTGCTGTTTTTTAACATTATCATTTGCTTATGTATACTTATTAATGCTGAATAGTCATTCCCTATAAAACTAATAGTCCTCATCTCATTGCTTGAGTCATTACATACAAAAATGTTGAACTAGATGTCAAAACCTGTCAAGCAAATTTGATACATTTCTTTATCATTTTATTCCTGAGGCGGGTTTCAATCTGACAAAAGGTAGACAGTGTGGAAGGGACTGCATTGAACAGAGAGCAACCACAGATGTCCCAGGCCAACGAGGAGGGAATGTTACACTGTGTGCAGCCATCTCAGAAAATGGCGTCCTCACTCATATCCCCCGTCTTGGTCCATACAACACACAACATCTGCTGACTTTTTTAGACACTCTTTACAGGGACATAATCCCTGAGAATGAGAGGGGTCTAACTGGAGACCATCCGAACAAGTATGTTGTTGTTTGGGGTAATGTGTGTTTTCACCACTCAGATCTGGTCAGACAGTGGTTTGCAGCATGTGCTTGAATGATTTGCAGTACTGTGTATGTTGTATGTTCAGTTCCAATATGTACTGCAGTATTGTTCACAGTTGTCCACAGCTCTACCCAAAGGCTGTTTCTCCTGGTTGTTGTAAATATGTGTGTATTTTTCTTTTGCACAATGCCTTGAACAAATTAGAATTGCAAAGAGCATACGCAGTAAAAATGTGAAACATATGTATTCAGTGTGTTGTTCTCAGTGACCTCACCAAATACAGTAATGTGTAACTTTACTGTAGTTTTCAAATGGCTGTGCAAACAGTGTATAGTGCTGTCTTGAGCATTTTCAGGTAGTGTCACCAAGATCTGACTTTTTGCATTTGAAAACACTTCCAGAGCAAACTGTCATGATGAAAACATGACTAAGCCATTTGACTATCCTGTTCATGAACAATGGTGCTTTCATTTTGTTGACACTGACACTTTGATTGACATGAATACTTGCTTTTGAGGAATGAACAATCCATTTTGAGCAAGTGAGGCACTTTTGCAGGTTATCTACTAGGTTTTGCAGTTTGTACTAACTGTTTTGAGAAATGCACTAACTGTTGTGCAAATGTTAATAGTGATGTGAGAAATGCACCAAAGCGACTGAGAAAAACTGTAAACACAGATTAGCATATGAAACACTAACTGCTCGTAAACGCCAGCTAGTGTGTTAAGGTAGACCTCGAGCGATTGCTGTTTGACTGCAGTGAAAAACACTCATTATGAATACAATTTAGAAAATACATGAAAAGACATGTCTGCAATTTTGACTTACAGTTTTTCTCAGTTGCTTTGGTGCATTTCTGTGATCAGAATTAAAGTTCTCATAACTGTTAGTTCAACCTCCACAACATTTAGTCATTTGTGCACATCATAGTAGCAGTTTCTCATTCTTTCCAACAAATTGCAAATCCTTTGGACATGCATCAATTGCTTTCATACAATTCTCTGCTGTTTTTTAACATTATCATTTGCTTATGTCATGTCAGTCAAAATGAACTGTACTAATGAATGCTGAATTGTCATTCCCTATAAAACTAATAGTCCTCATTTCATTGCTTGAGTCATTACATACAAAAATGTTGAACTAGTTCTCAAAATCTGTCAAGGAAATTTGACACATTTCTTTATCATTTTATTCCTGAGGCGGGTTTCAATCTGGCAAAAGGTAGACAGCGTGGAAGGGATTGCATTGGACAGAGAGCAACCACAGATGTCCCAGGCCAGTGAGGAGGGAATGTTACACTGTGTGCAGCCATCTCAGAAAATGGTGTCCTCACTCATATCCCCCGTCTTGGTCCATACAACACACAACATCTGATGACTGTTTTAGACACTCTTTACAGGGACATAATTCCTGAGAATGAGAGGGGTCTAACTGGAGACCATCTGAACAAGTATGTTGTTGTTTGGGGTAATGTGCATTTTCACCACTCAGATCTGGTCAGACAGTGGTTTGCAGCATGTGCTTGAATGATTTGCAGTACTGTGTATGTTGTATGTTCAGTTCCAATATGTACTGCAGTATTGTTTACAGTTTTGCACAGCTCTACCCAAAGGCTGTTTCTCATGTTTGTTGTAAATATGTGTGTATTTTTCTTTTGCACAATGCTTTGAACAAATTAGAATTGCAAAGAGCATACGCAGTAAATATGTGAAACATATGTATTCAGTGTGTTGTTCTCAGTGACCTCACTAAATACAGTAATGTGTAACTTTACTGTAGTTTTCAAATGGCTGTGCAAACAGTGTATAGTGCTGTCTTGAGCATTTGGTGCACTGGAGCAGGTGGTGTCACCAAGATCTGACCTTTTGCATTTGAAAACACCTCCAGAGTAAACTGTCATGATGAAAACATGACTAAGCCATTTGACTATCTTGTTCATAAACAATGGTGTCAGGACTTTTCATTTTGTTGACACTGACACATTCATTGACATGAATACTTGCTTTTGAGGAATGAACAATGCATTTTGAGCAAGTGAGGCACTTTTGCAGGTTATCTACTAGGTTTTGCAGTTTGTACTAATTGTTTTGAGAAATGCACTAACTGTTGTGCAAATGTTAATAGTGATGTGAGAAATGCACCAAAGCAACTGAGAAAAACTGTAATGGCATGTTTTAATCATTTTATGTAAGCTGGGGATCTAAAGAACTGAAGGCACAAGTGGGCTCATTAAGATCTGTCTAGGTTGTGTGTTACTGCTGAAAATGTCATTAAATTTCAAACTCAGCTCAAGTGACATGTTATTGGAATTCAGTCAGCCAGGATGAAAGCTTATCGTGGAACAACACAACACTGATGAGAATCAGATGTAAAAGTTGCTTCCACAGTGAAGAAGTCATCTGTACTTGTGTTCAATTAAATTCCAGTTTTCTTCTTGAACACCTCCAGTGTTCAAAACTCAGCTCTTTGCAGAGCACAAATTCTACACAGGCCATAAAATCAGGGATTAACAGCTAGATGCAGGAGGTATTGAAGTGCTGCATGAATAGTGAAGCAATAACACAGAGAGTAAGATGCCACTGTCTGAGAATGATAATCACGCCATGGCCACTGAAAATCCTAGTGTTGTTTGTGTAACCACCAACAAAGCAAAACAAAATGGTGTCTCAGTGAGAACCACTCAAGACTGAATTTTAAATGCGCATTTGAAATTTGTGTATTTAAAACAGAAAAGCGAGATCAAACTGAGTTCTGTCATGAGCGAATAAACAACTGATGTTTTGTCATTTTGTGATGAACGCCGTTTTGTGGACAAGTGGCTGTGAGGTTTATAATACCCTGCTTACACCCAGGCTGTGGTTAATTTATAATGTGGAAACTGAATCAGCCTTTAAATACTGTACACATGAAATGCAGTATATATTTATAGTGTAACAATATCTCTTATTTATCAAACCCCTTGTCGTGTGTGTGGCTCTGAAGGGCAGTACAAGTACTTCAAAACACCAGTGCTTATTGTTACTGTAAGCCCACACACTGGTGGCATCATGATGTGAATTGTTACACTTATACCTAAGTATTAGTATAATGACAATAAAGTTGAATTGAGATTGAAATCAATGGTAATGGTAAGCAACATGCCTTGGCTTTCATCTCAGAATGTCGGGTATGTGTCATTGGAGTCCAGTGAACATTGAACAATAACTGTGTTCAATACCTCACCTCTTTTGTTAAAGGGATACATTGGAAATTATGCTTATTTGCTTTACTGCCAAAAGTTAATTGACAAGATCAGTACCACTCTGGTATCCGTGTCTTAGATGGAGCCTGGTTCTGTCCAAAGGTAACAAAATCACCTGCCACCATCCCCATCCCAAGACGATAAGATAAGATAACTTTTATTTGATCCCCCTTAGGGGAAATTTACTTGTCACAGCAGCAGTAACAGACAATAAACAGTAGCTCAAAAATAAATACCAGTAAGTGGTTCATTAAGAAATAAGGCAGCAATGAAAGACAAGAAACAATAAGTGGCATAAGACAATAAAGTGACAAGTGAGGTTGAGTATTTACACTATGTTGCATGTTTTCCTTGTCTTTGGCATCCAGAAGTAATAGACATACTATTATTCATATGAGAATAAAGATGCTATGAATGCTATTAATGCGATTAATTAATATGTAGTTTGTAATTTGTTGTATGTTGACGAAGTCCATTGGGCTTGTTCGAACCAGATTAGAAGATCAATACATTTTTACGTTGCTTGTCTATTTGGGTGTGCCTGCAAAATAAATTGTACGGTCCAATAAAATGAGAGATTGGCCCTTTATCATAACAAGTATTTCACCTGAGCATTTTCAGACCTAGTACAACTGCTCCAATTTGAGAATACATCAGAGGCAAAACATCTAGAGGCACAGGAGCATCTACTGGGGATTAGCTAAAATGAGACCTGCCAACAAACACTGACACAAATAATTTGTTGCAAATATGAAGAGAAACAAAGCAGTTTGCCGCATGTAGACTCTGCACAGCGGCTCCTCTGGGCATGAAATCATAAAGTCAATACGTTTAAAATCCAGCAGGGATTTCCGCCCAGTGTTGTTGACAAGGTTGCTCAGATGTAAGCTCAGGAAAGAAAAGAGCGGGCTATAATTGCCTGAGACCAAAACCTGTCAGGGTAGAGTAAGACTCAGATTGGATTGGTTTGGACTAAAGCAGCAACAACCACAGCTTCTTTTAACATTTATTTACCCCGGGTAGTTGAGCAGAGCGGTGCTTTCTTTCACAGTAACACACTCTACTCAGTCTCACAATTACACACCTCCACACCTGGAAGCTGCCCGGCATAACCACAGTCTGATCTGCTGCCGCTGAGCAGAGCCACTTGGGCGGTTGTGAGTTAAGGGCCTTGCTCAAGGGTACATCACCTCTGTGGTGAAAATATGGACGTAGTGTCCGTGACGTCACCCGTAGGTTTCTGAAGAGCAAAAATGAAGCAAATCGTAGTGCGCAGCCATCTTGGTAGCCTACCTCTGGTTACTCCAAATATGGACAAAGAGGTGGAGCGAGGGCGGAGATGAGGCGGGTCCTATGGGCCGGCTGAATGAACGCTATTGGCTGAAAAAAGCCGCTTTATTCGAAATAATCAAACTCACTACGGCTAACCAGCTAGGTTAAATGCTAAATATCGTTGCTAGCCAGCTAACTCCACGACGATCTCTTTCCCAAACTCAGTGACTAGAATTAGCCGGGGTGTCACCCTTTAGACCGTCAGTGGCTAGTTGTCAATCAAAGTGGCGCCACTTGGATTGACAGCTATGAATTGTGCATAATGATGTATTTTGTATATTTTAAACGAATGAAAAATTCGCCCCCCCAGAGTTGTCATGGAGTAGAAAAACAGCTTATGAGACTAGAGCCATGTTTTGAACCAGGCTGTAAATATGTTTTTTTTCTGTTGTAAAATCAGATATTTTAACATGGGGGTCAAATGTAATTGACTCCCTTCTGCAGCCTGCTCTAGCGGTTATTCGAGGAACTGTAGCTTTTTTGCACTTCCGCATTGGCTTCATTTTTCAGCGCCGGAGGTTGCCACTGGGATACAACCCACCTTCTTTTGTTGAGCCTTTGTGATCAAATTGAACTCGATGTTTTAGATTTCTAGCCACACCAGGACAAACCACCACAGTCTGGTTCTTGACCTCTGCATCGCTGCCTGCATGTCAGATTTATTTCAGTCAATAAAGAAGTTATGGTATTCTGCAAACTGATGACTGTTTCCCTGGTTGGAGAAACAACTGAGCCGAGCCAAACAGAAAAACGGTCACAGAAATGGCAGGTTGAAATACAGAAATAACTACTATGGTTTGTTACAACTCAGATTTGATTTTCCTAGCTCAGGCCTCATGTTCTCTGAAAGTAATGGCTGAGATCTTGGAACCCAGCAGCGCCACTGAAAATTGGACTTAACATGGCAAGAAACACAGGCAGTCAGACGATCACACAGAGAAACAAGCTGACAGTATTATCACTTTATTTGGAAGTACAACCAAATGCTTTCATGGTGCGCGTGCCAAAACATTCAGAGGAATGAATGGGGCCAGTATTCCTTAATACATCCATGTAAATTTTCATGTATATTCTCAACAAACTGTGTTGTAATTTAACTGATCATCCTCACCTTTTTTATTTATTATTTTATAACCCAGGAAACGGTTGCAATCTGCATACCCATCAGAACTTGATAAAGTGATGTTTTCACCTTCTGAGATCTCAGCTGTTATTTTTGCAAGTACAGTATTAACATAACTGAACACTGTCTTCCTTTAAAATGTAATTTCTTTGATCAATAGGACAGATGCATCACTCGCTACTCCAAAACAGACAGTGGATATCATACACGATCTATAGGCAGCGATGCAGCACAAGACTTTCACGACTGTCAGTAATCACTCTCGTGGCTTGATAACAAGCGACTTTCCAAATTAACTGTGACCAGTAAGTGAGAGAACTGGCTCTGTAACAGGGGAAACCAATTGTGCAGTATCACAAAGTGAGGCACAATTAAAAAACCACTCCACTGGTTTCTAGCTATGCTATAAATGACTGATGAGTATTATAAACCAGGCTGTCCCTCAACATGAAGGAAAAGCATTAAAATCTGAAACGCATTTCATTACAGCAGCCATAAATTGTTGCATTAGGACTCATTCAGTCAACGTCTGTATTGGTGAAAATGATATAGTATTATGGTCAAAACTACAAGCCTCAAGTTAGGACTTTCTGTCAAGATGCTTGTCATGGCAGCTCACAGGTATTGATTTCCACATGAAAAGTGTGACTCAACTTTCCCCAATCTCACAAATGAATTCCTCCCTCTCGTCACTCTCTGACAGAATCATCTCATTTAACCAGAATTATTGCTCTCATTAGAGGACAGTCACTTCCCTTGTTTATCTGCCCGACTGTTGACCGCAGGTTAATGAATAATAATAAATAATAACACACTAATGATTATGCTTGGAGGGCTTAGTGTGACAGCTACTCGGTCAAGGAGGAACACGGCACCCAAGGGCGACAGAGACAGGGGAACCGGAAAGGCATTATCCTCCTTTATCTTCAGGATCATCAAGGGTCCTTGAGCCAATTGGATTATTCTGGAGACATTATACACAATTGATTGGTACGCTTGTTGAGTGAGTACAGCCTTGTGGATGTGTGTGTATGACAAGACTATTACCTTTCAGATTGCTGGGCGAGTGAGCAGCGTTTTTGAGGATCATCATAAATGCATTGGAGCAGGCTCTCTCTTTCACGGCCCCGCTGATGAGCTGTGAAATGTGTTCAAGGCATCGAGAAAAGTGTGTGTGTGTGTGTGTGTGTGTGTGTGTGTGTGTGTGTGTGTGTGTGTGGTTGGATCTCACAAGGCCCAGCACACTCATTGTCTAACAGTTTTTCCACCATTCTGTAATTCCTTTGATAAAACATACCAAAGCAGATATATATGGCAAAAAGACGGAAAATTGACAGAGTGAAGAAAAATAGATGTTTTCCCCAGACTCTTTGACATGATGAAAAATGCATGAAACCACAACATTGACTCCTGGTGATAACACAAAATTTCCACTTCCCTGCCCAGAGAGGGAACATGAGTTCATTGAATGCGTTGTCAATAGAATGAAAAAAAAAGAATTAAATGAATGGCAAAGAGGAAGCTGGCAAACGAAACTACAACTGATATGACTTTTTCTCAACAAGGAAGTTTCCCACCCACAAACACACACATTCACAGCTGTGGCCATTGACAGCGACTATTCAATTCATCAATGTAACAGAGTCTGGCCCTCTGCCCATATTAGCCCCACGGTCTGTCTCAGCTGTGGCTAATTTTCCAAAAATTGCTACACTCGGTTTTCATCAGACGTGGACATGCAGGGAGGACAATTACCAGCTCCACTACTTATTGTAACAAATAAATATATTTGAACAATAAAGGATGATTCTCCAAGCAGGTGAACCAGTCATCCAGAAAAGAGTCCGAAGGCCAAAACAAATAGAACTCATTCAGGATAGTCAGAGTTAGGTTGTAATTTGAAGTGGATCAAAGACTCAAATCTAAAACTCAGCTGACTGTTCCCTAATTCCCCCAAACAGCGAGCGTCCAATCATAGCTCAGCAAATGTAACTAGTCAAGCCAGGCCTGTCGTGCTGTGGATTTCTCCACATGCTGAAGTGTATTAAGGATATTGTGAGACTGACATAGAGAGCACTATAAGAGTTTGGAGGTGTTTTTTCCCCCCTAGCTTTTCCAAAACCAAAATCAGAGGACCATTAGTGTGAGCTATGTATTTACATATGTGTCATTTATACAGATCAATGACTGTACACTATGTCCAGAACTGTTCATGACCAGGATCAATTTATTGGTAGTTTAGTTTTTGAGTTCTTCCTGAGATCAAACATCTGCTATCAAAAATTGTGTTGGTTTATTTGATTTCTCACCACAAATGAATCACACAACAAGGAGGTGGATGGAGGCCCTTCAAGCTGCTCTTGGTCCAGGGGTTTGGTCCGCACCAAGGTTTGATCAATAGCTTTCACTTTCGATCAGCCCAAATGAGTTGTACTAACCAAACCTACCAGGATTTGCTTTAACTAAACCAAGCAGGTTACTTGTGAAAGCACTTTTGCAAGGTTATTTTCAGCTGGAAACATTGAAAAGTGTTGCAAAACTTGTCATATTTCACATTGAAGTGAAGCATATTTTTGTTACCTTGATGTATAACACTGGCACATTATATAGTTTTTGACTTCTCAGATGGGAGACAGGTGCTGTGGAACTCACATACCTGCCAACTGCTGGCCTCAGCGGCTCAAATAAAATACAATAAAAATCAGAAATCAAAAATGAAATTATATTTACATTCATTTGCTTTAAAGTAAACACAATTTTTATGTGACAGAGATAAGGAAATATGATGTAAAAACACATTCCCACACCACACAGTGCTGTGGGAATGTGTTTGCAGTGTTGTTTGCAGTACATTATACAGCTGCCTGGGTGTTCATATTTACCAGTGACTAACATCTTTAGTAGAGTGCCAAGCACCCACATGACAGGAAAAGCCTATATTTTTGGGTATTGGTATAAAATCAGATTTCCTTCCAGCTCAGCTCAGGTTCATTTTTTGGAAGTGAAATAAAGGCACTCACTCACTACTCTTGTAGGCAGGTCTGTATATTGACAGATTGTTGACAGTATGGCAGAAATATCCAATTATAGGCGTTGTTGTGTCATCTATAAATACATATCTTTGAAATTCATAAACGAGTATAATTGAATTTATGGTGAGTTACTCAAGTTAATTGTACACTGAAAGACTGACTTTACCCTCCAGTGTACATTAAAAAAATCTATCTTTTTGTATCAGATGTCATCTTCAAGGAACACAGCGATATAATGAAGCACTTTTCCCCCTATGATGCAGTTAAAATATGCTGAGACATCCGGTCGACTTATCTCTGACACCATCCACCTCAGCGCCACCGAGAAGGTAAAGATGCCCGATCCCCCATCTTGTTAAACACTGTGATGGTGTTTGACAGAGGTCAGCAAAGGTGACTGGTCGGCTGTAGATCTTCCAGCGCCAGCTATTGTGCTGCGGCATAAGAAGATTATATCCATCTATCCATGTCCAAACTTACTTATTCTGTCATCTCAGCTGAGGATTATCCTGATCTACTTAGGGAAAATGGGATTTCAGTGACTGTACTTTAAGTTGCTGGAACATGCAAAATGTCATTTTGCTATGGTGTCATAATGAATTCTCCCATCCCATGCAGACTCAGAAATTTTGTTGAGGCGAAATGAAAAGAGCTTGCTTCCCTAATTTTGAAGAGGTATGATTTTTTTAAGATGCTTAATGTTTTAGGCAACTGTGTTTCTTGATATCTAAAACTTTTCTTCCACAACTTCAAAAAAAAAAAAAAAAACAACCTATGAATTTAAAGATGACAGTTTGACCTTTGGCACTTTAAACTCACAAATTGTCCTGACATCCTCATCCCTAACTTTCTGCGTAGAGGTAAAGGAATGCATCAATAAGGAGAATTAGCCTGGGGACTACACCTATATTCATTTTCCTCTAACCGCCTAGGACCTGCAATCACCCCATCATCTGCATTATCCAGCTCCCTATAGCCCGAACCATGTCTCAGACTAATTACAACATCCCGAGGAACTGAAGCCAATGATGAGAAAAGCAGGTGTGTTGAGCTGGAGGGGCCTTGCTAACCAGGATTTCAGGCACAACACGAGCAAATTAATTCACCTTGTAATTGGGCGACGGAGGAAGCACACAGAGCGAGGTTGGACATGGGATGTGATAATTGTGCAAGCAGGGTATCAAGTAAGAGGTCGGACCCAAATGCAGATGCTAGGGACCGAGCGTTTCTGTTCTTTTATTCACACAAGGTCAGAGCCAGCGAAGGCAGTCTGGCAAACAGGGAGCAGAAAAGAATTAAAAATTCAATAAATGGGCAAGGTCCAGGAAAACAAAGCGAAAATCCCATAACACTACAAGGACACGAAGACGAAACACCATGGAAAGGGCTGGAACAAACTGGCAAAGAAAGAGGGGAACAAACAGGCTCAACACACTTGGGATGGAAAGATAATGAGGAACATGTGGAACTAATCAGCAATTATACATTTTTTTTCAATGCAGTTTTATTTGTATAAAGTCACTTTACATATAGAGCAGGTTTAGACCATACTCTAATATTACTTATAGAGCCAACAGTTCCCATCATGGGCAAGCACTTGATGTGACAGCGGCGAGGAAAAACTTCCTTTTAACAGGCAGAAACCTCGAAACAGAACCAGGCTCAGTGATGGATAGACATCTGCCATGACTGGTTGGGTTGAGAGAGGGACAAGATAGTGATAATAACAGTACTGAAGTGGGAGTGTGCAGTGGGAGGCTTGTAAACACAGGTCTGGACTCTACAGATCCAGTGACACATGAACCTGCAGAAAGCGACAGGAGAGAAGAGCACAAAACTAGGAGAGAGGGAAGAAGTTGCATTAGTAGGATGCATTGATGGGTTATGATTGGATACATTCAGGAGAGAGAGAAGGGGAGTTGCTCAGTGCATCATGGGAAGTCCCTCTGCAGTCTAGGCCTATAGTAGCAGAACTAAGGCATAGCTAAGTTCTAACTATAAGCTTTGTCAAAGAGGAAGGTTTAAGTCTGCTCTTAAATGTAGAAAGGGTGTCTGCCTCCTGAACCCAGACTGGGGTCTGATTTCACAGGGGAGGAGCTTGATAACTGAAGGCTCTGGGAACCAATAGAATTCTTACATTCTGGGAGCATAGTGCTCTATTGGGAAAATAGGGTACAATGAGCTCTTGAAGATAAGATGGTGCTTGACCATTAAGAGCTTTATAGGTTAGTAGAAGATAATGGAGAATTGCAGTAGTCCAGCCTAGAAGTAACAAATGCATGGACTAGTTTTTCTGCATCTTTTTGGGACAGGATATGCCTGATTTTTGCTATGTTCCAGAGGTGAAAATAGGCAGTCTGAGATCTTTGCTTTATATCTGCATTAAAGGACATATCCTCATCAAAGATAACTCCTGGATCCCTTACAGTAGTGCTGGAGGCCAATGCAAAGCCATCAAGAGTACTAAAGGCTGGAAACACAAAGACAGGAAGTAAAACTGAAACGAGAGGTGAATATTTCAAAATAAAACAGGAAACAAATAGTGAATGACCTAGGAAGCAAAGCATGAGATGACATAGAGTGATGGCTTAAATTTGATTTTGTAGTTTTGATATATTGACTTTTCATATTTTGATTCTGTATTTTTTGTTTTTTACTATTATTTTTAATGTGTAGTTAAGGTCATTTTCTGTTATAGCCGTTATAGTCAAATGTATTTTCGTTATTATTTCATACATCATGTCTCAAAAAGTCCCACACCTGCTTCCCCTATGATATTGGTTTCTTCCAAAAGTTGGAGGATGTCACACAGCACTCTGATGTGCATCAATGCTGGAGGAAGATGTAGGCCACAACTTAAAGGTATGTTGCTGAGGGGGATAACATTAGCATCAATCCCTTTTTCATATATGCGAAAATGCAATGGAATTAGTTATACACACTTACTTACATTTGAGAAATACAGGAATAGTTTCCTCTACAGAATAGGTGGCTTGCACTTGTTAAAGTCCCTCCAAATATTTTGAATGTATTTCTTTGAATCACAGAATATTGTGTCACCCTGTGTCTGCTTCTCTAATTGCACCCCAGAATTTTGGCTTGTGTGACACCCCTGGCCTGCTGCGTGGCTAAAAACAAGCATATGCTACAACAATAAACCAGAAGATGATATGAAAAGGATCCAGACAAAACTGAGTGTGCTCTTCATTAGAGCAGTCTGCACCAACATTACTCACTCAGTGTAGATGTTACTGTAGTGCATTGTACACTATTTTATTGCTCCATCTGTTTCCCCCGTTTTAGATGTTTATGTGTCCTTGCAGAATTTACTCAAATAGTAATGGCCTACATTTCACCAGTTCTCAAAGATCCACTTCTGGTCCATTCTTTGTGCTGCCTTTTGGAGAGAAAAAAAAGTGACAGATGACAGTAACAGCACTGGTCAGGACATGCTGTATGTCTTAATTCAAGTGGATGGCGAGTTCCTCACTCACCCTGAAGTGAGGGCTCTGCTGTGCTGTACGCTCTTCAAACATTTATATATTTTGTGGCTGAGCTGCAGTCCCATGACCTTTCTCACTCTCCTTAAACACAACAAAGAGGTCTCCGCTCTTACATAAAGATGAGTGTTGTGATTTCTTGATGTCAGGTAATACAATATTACTCCTGATGAAAAACTTCAGCTACGCGCCTGAGTTGAGGTTACATATTGTGGTTGGATGGATAGGATCTAACATAGCTTAGAGGCCTGGGGGAACCACTGACCGGCTTTAATGTCTTTCTGGGTCGAGGAAACTGCAAACAAATGGCCACTCTGTCTGCAGCTGCAGGTCGGCCTCAGGGTAGGTGGACTGACATATGGCTGGAAATGTGCTGGATCGATACAGTGGGGCAGAAAGCCTGTTTTTTTTTTTGAGAGCTGGAAATTCAATATATAGCTATCACAGCTATGAGTGGGTAGATTTAACTTTATTATTTCTGTCTTTATTTTAAAAATCACGGTTTAAACATTTGCATTTTTGAGCTTTAAAGCTTTATTTCTTTCCGTCCTACCTTTATATCTTCGCAATGTATTACTACTATTATTATTATATGTAGTAGAGTGTAGGACATGTAACATTACAATACTATATTATTATATTATACATGTACATGTATGTTATACACTGTATATGCTATATTATATTATACTTCTACTATATGCTATATTGTATTTTTTTAATATTATAGTATTGTAATATATTATTATTATATTATATTACCTTAATGCACTATACCGTTACCATTAGCGGTAGCATTACCATATCCACTGCTGCTATTGCTCTGTACACACTCAGGGGGTACAGACTCAATTTTCTGTTGTCACTACTGCCTAATTTATTGTATTATTGTTATTATTGTGTCTATTCATAGATTTTATAATTTCTATTTTATATTCTACTTTATACTTTGTATTCAAAACAGTGCAATATAGGACGAATGTCAATTTCCCAGAGGGAACCTCCCAAAGGGCTTAATAAAGTACTCTGTCTGTCTGTCTGTCTACTTGGTCTGTGATGCACATTATGTTGGCTGCAGCAGTGACAGGCA
The DNA here is from genome assembly GCA_037975185.1 of Centropyge bicolor. Lineage (NCBI taxonomy): Eukaryota > Metazoa > Chordata > Actinopteri > Pomacanthidae > Centropyge > Centropyge bicolor. The sequence continues at coordinate 12,580,452 of JBBMOC010000010.1, read as the reverse complement.
CCAAGCCGTGGCTGTTTCCTTCTGAAAGGCCAATCTGTGCCGTGTGCACAGCTGGTTTTTGTCTGCGCGTAAACGTGGGAGCAATATGAGCGATACACAGTTACAGCATGCGGCGCCAAATGTCACAGGTGAGGAACAGTAATAAACATTCATAAATTGTGTGTGGCTGAATGTGCCAGTGAGATGTAACACCAGTTCAGTATTGGAATTCAAGCTCAGCTAACTCGGAGAGAATCAGTTCATGGCCACCGACTGATGGCCTGTCTCTTACAATTCCTCATAGTATGAATCAAATTAATATCTCTAATGCCAGCGTTTGTTCATTTTTAAGCACGGTTTGCCTTGAGTTACACGTTTTGTGGTGATTTTATGTATTTTATAACTAACCACCCAGCCCTTGTGTTTCATGAAAAGTACTTTGAAGAGACAGTCTGGACTATTATACCTCTCTTCTGTCGAATGTCTCTAATGCTGGGTTCAGACTACATGATATTTTTTTCTGTTACGATTCTCACTGGATTGGACTAGATGATTATAGAGTCATTTGTGAATTTCCCCACTGAGGGACGATTAATGGAATATCATATCTTATCATTCTTGCTGTGACTTGGCCCAAAGTGACAGAACTGGAGAATACACTGAACCCTAATGCAAGACTCAGAGAGGGGCTTCTTCAAAATAAGAGTATTTATTAAAAGTATCAAATGAAAGTCACTCACAATGAGGAAACAAAAAGAGTCAAAACGTGAGAAAATGCAAAAACTCAGAATCACTCTAAGGAGGAACAAATCAGCAAAAAGGCAAGGCAAAGTATCAACTGAAAACTTAACAAAGACGAGGACAAGAAGTGGCATGGAAAATGGCTGGAGAGACTTACTCATGACGAGACAAGAAAATCTGACACAAGACAACGGGAGACACAGACTTAAATACACAAGGAAGGGGATCAGGCGGAAACAATAAGGGCGGGGCAGACAATCACAACGGCGGGAAACACAACCTGAAACGAGAGAGGAAGTTAGTTTCACAATAAGACAGGAAATCACAAGACAACATGAAACACAGGACAACACAGTAAAATAATTAAATTATTTTTCTACATATGACACAGGGGACAGAGTACACGTTGGTCTCTGACTGCTCAGTCTTGTGTCCAGAAAAACCTAAAGCCCTGGCCTCTCCTCTGTTTCACATCAACACCCTGCAGCATCCCTCCTCTTTCATTTAGCCATGTTTACAGATCAGATCATTCTGTGCTTCCATTGGTCAATACTGTCCATTTGGCACCCGGTGTCCATTTTCATTCCTACATCTGTCAGATCAGGCTGTTATCGGGCTGATGTTGTGTGGTCTGAACCAGATATAAGAGCTATTGATCAGTTACACTTTGGATGGAGCTGTACATGTTCTGACCAAGCAGCAACCCCCGTGGCTAAAAAATTAAGCTGATGCAGAAGTGCCAGAAACTGCAGCCATTAGAAGCTGGCTCCAAAAGGTAATCAATACTTATAGGCCCCATTATTAAAGTGCAGAAATACACATGTTTACTGCTTTGTACAGACAATGATTTTGGTACCGAGAGCTAATTTCCCTGTTCTGTACAATTTTTATATAACTCACTTGTTAATCAGCGAATTCAAGCCACTGAACTTGACCTCTTGTGGTGTTGATGCCTTTTGGAGAATTTTTCATTAGCGTGTCGGACAACTAATATGACTTGCTGTGCTCTTTACCTGTGCAGTATTTTGATGTGTTGCATCTGTGTGTTCTTTTGGCGTGGGATGTTTGTGCTGCGTTCCGCGTGTGTTTCAGCAACCAGGTTTCATACAGCCCGCCTCAACTCCACTCAAGCTCCGCCTCTTCGCCAATTTTTGGATAAGCCTGGAGTTCAACGAAGTCAGATCATGACGGCCAGAATCACTACACTGAGCTTCATAATGGACTTTCAGAATCGTATGGATGATGTCACAGAGACTATGTCTACGTTTTATTCAGTGTGTGGTTCTGCCAGCGACCAGACAGGGAGACTACATTGCTCCCATTTTAAAATCTTTGCATTAGTTAACTGTCTGTCACTGAATTAATTTCATCATTAGGGACTAAAAGTCTGCTGACATTTTTTAATGAAGTCTTGAGACACATTTTCTAATTATTTTTGCGAATATATTTTACCCAACAGTTGTGTTATCTTGTCTTCTTTTTTTTAAATTCCATGTTATCCAATTTTACTATATTTATCCTTGTTTTATTCTAAATGTCATTAATCCTTGCGCTTATGTAGAGCACATTGTGCTGCATGAATTGTGCTATACAAATAAAGTTTATTATCATTACTGTCGAATATAAATATAACTTCAATTGTTTTCTCATGCATTTAAGGATTTAGCAAAGTCAGAATTGAAAGCAGCACTAATTTATTTTTTCATTGACTTGAGAACAGTGGAATAATTGCCTATTTAAACATTCAGCATTCAGAGTAATGTTAGCATTCATCTTCAGCAGAGCCTGTGAACCATTCTTTGTGGATTTGTCTCTGCTGACAACCATCATCATTTGATCCATTGTTAACATAAAAATATTGATGATTGCAGCTTTAAGATTGCTTTGGCAATATAATTTGAGTATCTTCCCCAGCCATTTAAATATATCTCCATTTTTATGATAATAGTAAAATCAGATAATGACATAAAGAGCAAACCATAGTCAATACATCTGAAATGTAAGAGTTCAATTTGTACCATATTAGTTTTATAAGGGGACTTTTTCTTGTAATTTGTACTTATTCCAGACATGTCAGTTTGACAATGAATTGAAATTGCAGTTCACAGTTATTAAATAATTGGGTGTCTCCAGGTCATTTAATCATCATACAAATGGAGCTTAAGTTTTCCCAAACCACCGAGAATGACAGGGTCTACTCTGCTATTATCTCCCTGAGAAGGGATGAACCGGGGCCAAATGGAGTAATGCTCATGTCCAAGGACACTGTGAGGAGGTCAGGTCAGCCATTCAGTGGGGACAGTAATGGCCGCTTTGTGCCTTGCCCTGACAATGACAGTGATGATTACAAGTAGGCCCTCAAGCCACATGAATTCCCAGAGAAGTCGTGGCTGACACTGTCGCTTGGTCCAGGTCTTAGGTGGATAGAGCTGACAAACACAAAACAGGATGGATGACCTGCTCACCTCTCTCTGGAGCTGTGAAAAACATACATCCTCACTATAATAGTCATCCTATACCCCTTTTTTTCTACATCGGTATCACAGAAAAGTCACATGGGTTTTACTGGACATGAGACAGGTCTGTGGAAGCGTGTTGCCTCCAGTTAAAAACGATGAAAAATTTTCATTAGTTTATCCAATAATCGTGACTTAGTGAAGAAAAAAGTTAGAGAAAAAAGTTAGAAACCTTGCGCTTTTCATTACATATTAATTAAAATCATGTCCAGCAATTTTTGCAGCAGTAGCTTTTCAATGCATTTCCCTTTCATAGCTGTCCCTCTATAAAGTAATATTGAATAACTGGCAGAGCATAACATTCCCAATTGCCTACCCATAAAAAGCAGATTCACATGAAACAAGGCAAAGACGTATAGATGCGATACAGAGGGCAAATACTGGTGCATGTGCACATTTCATGTTATGTTGAAGACAATGTGATTCTTAAAAAAAAGCACAGTTTGAATAATAATTAACATGAATTTAGTCTGAACTAGTTTGAACAGAATTCTAATCTAAGACATATAAAATAGATAAATTAATTTCAGCAGTGAGCTTCAGGTTATTTGTTAATTGCAGTTGCAGTTGTTTTGACAGCTACAAATATCAAATTCAGTATTTTTTCCCCTGTTTTGTATAAAACTGACAGCCCTTATCGTGACAGCAAGGCTGAAAATTCCTGTTACATGACCTTGTTTGCTGGAAAAAATCTGACATGAACAAACCTGTCAGTCCACTGTTTCAGCTACTCTAAACTGATACGAGTTTTTCCTCTTCCTTCATGTTTTTGATGGCGCTACCAGTCAAGGTGTTTTTGCTGCCCCCAGTGGAAAATATAAATGCCATTTTGAGTTAAAATCTGGGACTATGTTTTCAATTTGTTTTTAATCAGGACTGAACAATTCAAATCTTTTTTTTTTGGTCCAAATTTATTTCTGCAACATTAAACATAAGTAAATAAACAACAGTCAATTTAAAAATTCATAAATAAATATCTTTACTTTACTTTTCTTTACTTATACTTTAAGGCTAAACAAATAAAATAAAAAAAGGACTGTGTGGACGTGCTATAACAGACTTGATGAACAGTGACCTGGCAACATGAAAAGAAAAACCACAAGCAAACAATCACCTACACCTGTCACCATGTTCTGACAGTATTGCTATGTAAGTCATGGCATTACCTTTTTTCCAGCTGAGCTCAGAAAGAAAAAGATATATAAATCAAAACCAAAATTGTAACTTTCACTGAAAATGTTTTTATGTGCCACTCCGCTGCTCAGAGGAGGGGATTGGGTTTTAGATTAAGCATCTCATTATCATAATTATGCAAAATCAAGCACTAGTTTGTCTTTTTCTACTTTCACAATTATGAGAAATCAGTTTATTTTTTTAGTCACACTAACTATATGCTAATAATTTTGTCTTTCTAATAAATGATAAATCCTCATTTTTGTTATTTTCTCCATCATCTTGACCATAAGCCCTGCAGAGATCTGCACTCTTTCAGTTTCTAATATCTTACGTGCTTGTATTTATTCGGAACAGAAATGGGTTTCTTTGTCTTTCATGCACAAATAACTTACATAAAAAAATGATTCCCTGCTTGTTTTGAACCCAGCGACACCTATTTCATCTCAGCAACATTAGCACATGGGACAAACAAGAGGAGAGTGTGTTACATATTTGTGAACACTAAGCAGGGTACGCATGAATCATACATTGTACTTATGAGTCCGTCACTGCACTTGTTGGTTCTGCACGGCGGTATCTAGGAACAGACAGGTTTCGTCGCTCCATTGTTGTCCTTGATGGCATGATGTGAAGCATTGTGTGGAAAATTGCCTGCGCGGTGGCTGAGGGGGATGCATTGTCATGACGCATGCTTCTACAAAAGATTGAAAATGGGATTCCACGTTGTTGACAACGTGCAGAATGGTTTATACAGTGATGTGTGCTGAGTGTTTGTGTGAGAAAAAACTTGACAGATATCTGAATCCTGCAGCTGACAATGTCTCGCATGAGATTTCATCCTTCTGCTCCTCCAAAGTTGAGGACATCAGCCGGAGAATAAATCTCCTAGCTCTCACCCTGGTAGAGACATTCAGGCATGATTTTATTTCTACAAAGCTTAGGGTGATATTTATCTCCATTACTTTAATTTTGTTAGAATTCCCAAAGTTGATCAATCACTTTGTTTTTTTATCTCACAGCAGGAGCAATTATGTAACTCTTGAGAATAACAACCAAAACATTTCTGTTGTGTCTTTGCTTGGCTGGTTAGTGTGAACAGGTTTTCTTTATGCATGAAGGCAAATGAATGATCCGTTCCGCTTTTAATCCATATGAACAGATTGTTGTTCTATTTTATGCATTCAGTTTTCTTACTTCTTACTTTTTGCACTGATTATTATTATATTATTGGAAATATTTGTATATATATTCATTTATAATGTCTAAAGTTTTTTGTACCACTTGTGATACAAACTCTTTATGAGTTGTCAGTAATGATTAATAAATCACTTGCTCTAGAGAAGTGGTTTAATTACTTACTTACTAATATGTTATTTAGTTATTTTAATTAGAACAAGTTATTCAATTATTTTAATTAGGACAACTTTTCAGTTGCTGGGTTGTGAAAAAAAGTTTGGCTGGTGAGTCATAAATAGTCAAGTGATTAATATAATTGTTACTAATGGTATTGAGTGTCTCGCTAATAATTTTTAATATGCAATCAACTGTGCCAATATGAATGATAATCTACTGTTAGTGATAAGGGTCATGGATTTCTTACTTTCAACAGAAGAGTACTTGAATTATTTTCCCTTCCGTAAAGTTGAGTCATATGAGTCAAGTTGGTCATATGAACAAAATGCTCAAAACTGGTGCAACAGAGGCAGAGATAGTGAGTAAAGATACACTGGATCAGACATTTCCCACAATACAGCATGATAGAGTCTTTCGTTTGGCACCTTCCCATCTGGTAAATGCCCATATATGTAACACTGACATCATGTCAACAGGGTTCGTGTCACAACAAGCGGCAACCTCCGGCACTGAAAAATGAAGCCAATGCGGAAGTGCAAAAAAGCTGCAGTTCCTCGAATAACCGCTAGAGCAGGCTGCAGAAGTGAGTCAATTACATCTGAGCCCCATGTTAAAATGTCCGATTTTATGACAGAAAAAAAACATATTTACAGCCTGGTTCAAAACATGGCTCTAGACTCATAAGCTGTTTTTCTACTCCATGACAACGGGGGGGGGGCGAATTTTTTTATAAGGCGTTCGTTTAAAATATACAGCATACATCATTATTCACAGTTCATAGCTGTCAATCTACGTGGCGCCACTTTGATTGACAGCTATGGACTGACGGTCTAAAGGGTGACACCCCGGCTAATTGTAGTCACTGAGTTTGGGAAAGAGATCGTCGTGGGGTTAGCCGGCTAGCAACGCTATTTAGCATTTAACCTAGCTGGTTAGCCGTAGCTAGTTTGATTATTTCGAATAAAGCGGCTTTTTTCAGCGGCTTTTTTTCAGCCAATAGTGTTCATTCGACCCACCTCAGCTCCGTCCTCGCTCCACCTCTTTGTCCATATTTGGAGTAACCGGAGGTAGGCTACCAAGATGGCTACGCACTACGATTTGCTTCATTTTTGCTCCTTTTTGACTCCTCATTCCTCTTAACTGAATGGTTTGGGCTGCAAATGATCAACAATTGCTTCACTTTGGAATCTCGATCCTGCTGACAAAGCTTGTCCGGAGAAGTGCTCATCATGGTCATGGAGTCAACAGTTAAGGTTAACGGCAATTGTTAATAAGTTAAGAGAGTAAACATCTGCCAGAGACAGCTTTCACAACCTGGCAACCAAAAATGTGTTCCTATTGATTGTTTTCAATTCATCTGAACAGTAACAGTTAGAGAAGCATTTATTACATTAATAAATCCATCAATTTCAACATATAAAGCCCTTATAAAGGACACCTCATTACATAGTGGTCCCTTTACATTTAATGCAGTAGATGGGTGCTCTTCAGTGTTGCAGTCCCACTTTTTGAGTGCTTTTTTTGTTGTTTTTGTTTTTATAAAGAGGTCTGTCAGGTTTTATTTGGACATTGGAATACAGTTAGAAGAAGAACAGGCGACACAATGGATGTTATGGTCCTGTCACGTCTGCAGCAAGGCCACTGAACACATTTCAGACTGCAGAGGCAACACTATATACCTAACCCTAACACAAATTCAGGAAGATAATCACACATGCAGTCTGCATCTTGGCTTATTAATCAGTTATGAATCAGTTAGTTACCCACCACAGTCAGTATTCACTCTCAGGCTCATTCAGTTTTATAAAGGATTATTTCAAAAAGGCAAACACTTAGCAGAGGAAAAAAGGCACCAAGAGAGAGACGTCTTTATACTCCCATCACAGATCCCCACCAGACTATGAAACTTTGTTCTAGACAAAGAGCTTTTGTGCTTTGTATAATTATCTATTATCTATATCTATTGTATAATTATATGTAACACATTATCCTGTGTTTACGTCGATTTCATTGCACCTTGGCGAGAGTCCTTGGTATAAACCATAGACTGTATAAAATATGGACGTAGTGTCCGTGACGTCACCCATAGGTTTCTGAAGAGCAAAAATGAAGCAAATCGTAGTGCGTAGCCATCTTGGTAGCCTACCTCCGGTTACTCCAAATATGGACAAAGAGGTGGAGCGAGGGCGGAGCTGAACACTATTGGCTGAAAAAAGCCGCTGAAAAAAGCCGCTTTATTCGAAATAATCAAACTAGCTACGGCTAACCAGCTAGGTAAAATGCTAAATATCGTTGCTAGCCGGCTAACCCCACGACGATCTCTTTCCCAAAGTCAGTGACTAGAATTAGCCGGGGTGACGTCCTTTAGACCGTCAGTGGTTAGTTGTCAATCAAAGTGGGGCCACTTAGATTGACAGCTATGAATTGTGCATAATGATGTATGCTGTATATTTTAAACGAAGGCCTTATAAAAAAATTCGCCCCCCCCCCAGAGTTGTCATGGAGTAGAAAAACAGCTTATGAGTCTAGAGCCATGTTTTGAACCAGGCTGTAAATATGTTTTTTTTCTGTCGTAAAATCGGACATTTTAACATGGGGCTCAAATGTAATTGACTACCTTCTGCAGCCTGCTCTAGCGGTTATTCGAGGAACTGCAGCTTTTTTGCACTTCCGCATTGGCTTCATTTTTCAGCGGTGGAGGTTGCCGCTTGGTATAAACTGAATGTCCTCTGGTTGCCATAGACTCTAAACGAGTTTGATGATGTGCTGTTCGGTAACTCCTATTGATTAAGCATCCAGTCTTTATCCAATGAAACGGATGAGCGATATCAACAAGCAAACTGACTTGTTAATTAAACAGAGAAACTGAGATCATCCGAAGAGGCTTTCAATCGAGGCTCTGACGTCCTGTGTTTTACCTAATGACTCATCCTATGTTTGCCAGGTGGGAAACACTTCTGAACAAGAGCAGCACGCAGATGTTCGACGGCATGAAGAAGCAGCACTACAATCAAATTTAAATTAGCCTTTACTTCAATTAAATGCACTTTAAAGCTGCATTGCTTGCAGCTGAGAAAACATTACATTTAAACTGGTGAAAGGAAAATGCTAATGGAAACAAATCTGCACTGTTGACTCACTGTGCGTATATTGATTTGCATCCACCCTTGGGTCTCTTTCATTTCTCCTTAGATTTTCATTAGAGCCAGTGGAAGGCAGCAGAGGCCTCTCCTGCATCACGTCCGCGGCTCGCCCACTGGTTGCTTTCATGGCCTAAGGCGCTGCTTTAGCCACACAGGTTCACAGGCACATGGACAGACCACAGGCCAAGATCATCCCTGGTGTATAGAGTGGAAGGTAAGGGAAGGAGGGCAGGATGAGGACAGTGCAGGATATCTGGAAAGGCGCAGTGTAGTCGGAATAGCTCGGCCCAGCAGGGAGTTCTGATAGCCTGTCCAACATTAGTGACCCCGTCCACACCTCAAAGTAATGAAACGGCTGCATGTTGGATCAGCTCGGGGGGGAAAAAATCCTGTAGGACTGAGTTGAAAAAGGAAGGGGGGACCTTTTGAAGTGCGGTAAACAACCCCCATCTGTGTTCTCCTCCTCCACCTGTGAAGGAATACTATGGCCACTGTTCTCATCTCAATCAGAAATCCATCCTTCCACAACGTCTGTGGGGAAAACACAAATTATGAAAGCACCATAAAGGGAGTTTATAGCAGACCTTCCCTGTGCGGATCCCTGAGTGTATACGATAATTGTTGCGGCAGAGTAATGGAGCCCGAAGCATACATTGCCTCTGGTGAGGGGACATTTTGAAGGACCCCATTGTCGTCATTATCTCCCGCTGAGGTTACCTGTGTGTGTCCACAGGGGCTGCTTGTGTCGCACAGGGCCCACGTCAGAGGCATGTTGGGGTTCCTTCTGAAGAGGAGTCACTCTGCTGGTCGCCTGGTGGCTTTGGTGGAGAGGCTTACAAATAAGTAATATGAGTAAGTGAGGTGTTGGTCACACCTTAGTCTATGTCTTTTAACATAGAGCTGAATAATAATTTAAGTATGAAAACGTATTTTCCCTTGGTGCTAGTGTCAATAATAGATCAAACATCCGTGAAAAGGTTTTAGCTGAATTACTTTTTAAACCGAATACAAAGTTGAAATTGTGATTTAGTGGCACCCAGCAACCCAGACCTGTTAATCCAGCTTCAGGTTCTGAGGGTTAAAGTCAAAACATTAAAAGAGCATGAGACTCATTAATTTGCACTGCAATCACAATCCTTCATTTGCACATGAAATAGTGGAACATCATCTGTCTCTGGAAGCTCTTTGTGTTTTACAATAATGAGCAAAGATTTTATATTCTGCCGAGCTATTGACTGCTCGTCCGCTCTTTTTAACCAGGGTGGGCATTGTAGCAAATTGTTAAGCATATAATTATACTTTTATGTGGTTTTATTGTTCCGCTAAAGTTTTATAGTTTAATTAGGAAGTTATTGCAAATCTCATTTGCAGCCCAGCCTTCCTTCCCAGACAGTAAAGCTTGAACTGATCTAGTCAAATGTCCTCTTCAATGCAACTGCCAGCATGTAAAAGCTTCACTCAGCACCTTTTTTAATTCACTCTAGAAGTTCCACTACATATAGATGTGTAATATCTTGGAGGGGTAGAAGAAAATGTGTCATCCTTCCTAACTGTTTCAAACATGGAGGGAGGTGTCTATGTATTATTGTGACTAACAGAATCTGGCTCTAAAGACGTGAGTTTGGCAAAGGAGGCTCCACTGCTGCCTCAATAATGCATTATTAGCCAGCTTTAAGCATGTTAATGCCTTTGAATAATTCAGCATCGGCAGAACGCGTGAACCACGGGGAATAATGAATGTAAGGTCTGCAAGCACCCACCTTCTCCAACAAACAGCATTCATCTAAACCCACACCCTTGAGACCCCCACACATACAAATGCACCGAGCGCTGAAGAACCCTTCGCCTCCACTCATGCTGATGTCCAGCTACCGACAGCACTGAACAAGGTCAGGTCTGTCAAGGCCAGCGGACGATCCCTGCGGGAGAGGCTCTGCTCATGAAAATGTAAACGCTGGTCCCATGTAGTGATTATGATCCGATGTAATTCGTACAGCCATGACTGCTGTAGAATAAACAGTGACTGATAGGCAGGCTACCAGTGGACTCGTCGTCTTTTCATTCTTTTAATTAAGGCGACAGGGGAATGTAATCAGAATGACTGAAGGGCAGCTGGTTTTATGTTAATACACTGAAGCACTGAATGAGGAAACAGATATAAAAAGTAAGTACCTAAAGCATAAAAACTTAAAGCTTTAAGTGGTTCCATTTCATATTCATTAAAAATACATTAATATATATTAATATATACATTGTGAATCATGGAGCCCTGATAAAATGTAGTGAAAGAGTAAAAGTAAGATTATCAAACAAATACACCTGAATGAATTATTAATTTGAATTTGGAGGTAACAAATTAAAATGGAGTGAAAAAAAAAGCTTTATGTATTTCTTCTAACCTCCAGTCAGTTGGCAAAAAAAGTTTAAATCTTTTTCTTTTCCAACAATATTGAGATATAATAAAACTTTAATAGTAACCTCATTTTTATTATTTTTTTTTTATGTTGAGACACATTTAATCTGTATTTTTCCCAGGCAAGATTTCTTTTGCTTGCCACGTTTCAAATTGTCTTGAAAAATTCTAAATTCTAGATGTCCAAGTGCAAGTGTATGCAGCACAAGATGATGCTTTCTCTAGACTCCCAGGTTCTACCAGTTTCCTAAGAGTAGCTGTTGAGCTGTGTAGCCTTGAGGACACTGACACGGCTGGAGAATATGCTGAACCCAAATGCAAAACTCAGAGAGGAGCTTTTTCAAAACAAAAGTGTTTATTAAAAGTATCAACTGAAAATCACTCATGAAGAGGAAACAAAAGGAGTCAAAACGTAGGAAAAGGAAAGAACTCAGAATCACTCTAATGAGGAATAAAACGGCAAAAAGGTAAGGCAAAGTAACAACAGAAAACTTAACAATGACTATTACAAGACGTGACATGAAAAGACGGCTGGAGAGACTTACTCAAATGAGACAAGACAATCTGGCACAAGACAAGGGGAGACACAGACTTAAATACACAAGGAAGGGGATCAGGTGGAAACAATCAGGGCGGGGCAGACAATCACAACGGCGGGAAACACAAGAGGAAGGGCAAGCAACCTGAAACGAGAGGGGAAGTTAGTTTCACAATAAAACAGGAAAACACAAGACAACATGAAACACAGGACAAGACAGTAAAAATAATCAAATTATTTTTCTAGATATGACAGACACAGCTCTCACTCTCAGTCATCTGTATTTAATTTCATGTTCAATAATATAAGGTCACTAACAGGCGTAAAGTTAAGCACTTTATTTGAACATGCACAATTTTCAAATTTTATTTATTATCTCTTATTCTACTTTTATTTAGTAAATGACATGAGAACATTATAATAAAGGGCAGTCATAAATATAAGTTCAGTTCTGTGTTACTTGGCAATAAACATTGTCAAAATGTTTTCGAATTGTCCTGAATTCATTTGACAGTCAGATCGATTGAATGCATTCAGATGTTGATACAACTAGGCTGCTTAAATATATATCACATTAAACAGTTAGACATTATTATCTTCCGGACCTTTGCTTCAAGATATTTTCTCCAACTGGACCTCTTTAAATTTTAGTTGAAAACCCCTAGCGTGAACACACTCAGTTTCAAGACCACAGTTACCATCACTGGAGTGTCTTTCTTTTTTCTAAATTATTTAAATTATCTTTACAAAAAACCACACTAGTCAGCAATACAAAGATACTTAACTCAAAACTTGGTATCTGAGAGTTTGCACTTTCAGCAAATTTTCAAACTGGAGCTCAGAGAAGAGACATTTCGCCATTTAAACAGCATTACTGGATAAATACTGGATGTCTTGGATTGTTGGTAACACTAACTGGCTTCACAGAGTGTAACTAATACTATATAATATATTTTTATACTGCATTGGGGAAAGATAAATGACTAAAAGAAAAAAAAACTAAAAAGAATATGTTGAAAGTCATAGCAAGTCATGACTGGAGGTTATAGGAAAAGTTTACATTTCTTTTTACACTCCACCTCAAATACTAAACTGACAATGTTATTTCTTGATGTGTTCATTTTTTTCTTTTACTTGTCAGAGTAGCTCACTACATTTTGTCAGTTTTGGGGCTCCATAGACTACAACTGAGAATGATAATAAAAAGAGCGATTCTCGATAGAGCTGTATTCATAGATTTAAATTCTTAGCATGTGCTTGTTTGACATGCTTGGCAGTCTCAGTTTCACCCTGACTGACATGGTTCCATGCCGGATTCCTGAAACAGCTCGTCCCGCACAACTCCGTCTCCATGCAAAACAGAGGAGAAATGTTCAGTCGCTGACAGACACAACTGGAACGGGAGGAGAATACTTTTCCGAGGTTTGTCGTCGGTGGCTTTGAGACTCCGGAGAACTCTGAGAAGTGGAGTAAAGCCTGTATTGAGTTGCCCTTGTGTCAGAACATCTTTTCCCACTAACCTTGGAGGTGAAATGAGAAATTGCCTTCATGCCTTGTTGAGAATCAAAAGGGAGGAAAAAAGGCAACGATGAAGCGAGGACTATATGTCGAGCATTTGAAGCTGGTGTTCAATTTTGTGATTGGATGTATTAGAATATTACTGTGAGTCGATAATAATAGGAGCAGTTTTTCATTTCTTTATCAAGTCAGTTCTTCGGAAAAGGTTTTCTTCTTTGTTCCTCAGCAGTTATACTGTTTTGTTTTTCATAAAGATCAGTATTATTGTAAAGAAATCTCCTTTCATGACCTTGAGTTTTAAGGTTATGAAGTAACAGCGCATACCTTCGAAATATGTTTCTTTCCCCAAGAAACATATTTCACATTGTATAATTTCTGTGAGTGTGAGGGAAAAGTAGGACATGAGATACAGTCAGCAGATGGCTCTATTTACAGTGATTAATGACTTGTGAAGACTTTTGTTTTCCCATTTACCTTCTTTAAAGTGTTTTCTTATTTTGAGCACCAGCCAGATATTAAAACAGACCAGATATTAAAACAGACCATAGATGAAAAACTGCATATTATCATTGTATAGAATAGTAGTTCTCAGATGGAGGGAATGATTTATTACCTTCAAAATGAATGAAATCCACAATAGATCATATCGCATTTCAAGCTGACACTGTATTTACTACACTACACTAAATGTATGTCATCAACAGTATGACAGACAACATACAGCCACGCACACAAAAACAGTTTCTGTTGTTGGCAGCAGCACAGAGGTAATTTAGAAACATTAATCTGATGATAAATCAAATGTATGTTTTATGCAAATGCCTGTAATCCCTAGATAAGTTATGGAAATGCGCTTCTTTCATCATTTTCGATACTGTTTCTAATCTTGATCAGCTATAGCCGAGACTCATCCTCAGGCATTTGAATACAAAAAAATCCTGACAAAGACGTTTTGCTGAAGGTAAGTTAACACAAGGCAGAATGGAGATATATAATTATTTATCTTAATACAGGTATTTGTCATACAGCGTATCATTGCTAGGGTCTAAATTATTACACAATTTCAGTCCAGCTCAAATGAAATTGCATGAATTATTCTGCCATAGAATAAAGACCTGCTCTATACATCACATTTCCTGTGCTCTCACCTTGGGAAAAAAAAGAATCTGTGCCCAAGAGGGAGAAATTAATGTGTTACATCCTTTGGTTTCATGGCAGAGCTGCTGTCTGTGCTCCAGTGAGAATAATGGTCTTCACTTACAAATTCATTAGGCCTATAGAGTCAATCCAATCATTTCATTTTAAGTCTGCATATTACCACTTCACAAAGCTGAGATGCCAAACAGCTGCCTATTTATTCATCCAGCCAATATGTCATTAACAGTAATTAGAAGTTGTATGTGTCTACCTAATGAATGTAAGTCCAATATTCACTCTGCTTTAAGCTCTATTTAGGTCTCCACCGACTCCTTCATACTCCACTATGTTCCCCAGCTGGCACAGCTGTTTTAAGTCTTTTAAATCAGGTCTCCAGATCTTGTTCACATTAAAACCAGGATCAGTGATCCTGATCCTCAGCAGCGTACACTGTAAGAAAAGAATAGTTGAGAAAACTTAAAATTTCAAGGCAACCCTTTGCAGTAAAATATTTGAATTGTCTCAACGATTTGCTCTTTCATTGTCCTAAGTCGTATTTCATTGTTGTACCAATTACATTTACATCGTTCTGTGAATAGCCACTACTACTAATTCTTCATTGGGCCAATATAAACTTGTTTATTAGCTGAATAGTGTGATTCACAGAATTACCAAAAGCTAATCAACCCAACGATCATTCTTAACTACTGGAATAAATAAATATATGCATTTTAATAAATACATAGATCTCAATTGCATTTTTCAATACTTTTATTTGTCTGTGTTTTGAGTCCACTGTGCATTCTGTACAAATTGAAGGTAGTTAAATGAACTCTTTCACCAAAACCAGTACAGTGATGGTTAATGACACATGAAATGAGGCACAGCCACTTACATTAGAACTATGGCAATGGACTACTCCAAAATCACGGCAATGTTCTGCACTGCAGTAGATGGAAAGTGCATGTAAGATGTAGCTTACTCCATTATCAATATGTTTTCTTTAACATTCAGAAAAAAAACATTTACACAATATTTCAATTAAATTTGCACAAAAATTAAGTTACTATGTTCCTAATTTGACAGTTGAAGAGTTTTTGCAGGCAACCAGCAACATATAAAATGAGGCACAGTCACCAACATTGGAACTAGAATCCAGGATACAAGATAATTCTGAATATGCCAACACTGCAAAGAATGAGAACACGTCTGCTCAAATAAAAAAAACATACCATCTCAGATATAATCCAGGTAAAACACTTTACACAAAAACTTAAAACCACATTTGTCAAACATCTGTTCAAAAGAATAGAAACAAGTTGTCCATCCAACCAAGTGCATCGCATAGGTTTACAGTAAGAGTTTGTTCTTCAGTGAACGCACACGCTGTGTGCAATCAGAGCCAACTTCCATGAAGATGTGTTGAAATGTCTCAAAAGTGTACTTGAGTGCCTTTGGGTAGGAGATATTGAGAGCGTAGAGAAGGCCAAACAGATATGCCAGTGTGGATGGAAGATCTGGCACATCCTCCAGGACAATGGTTTCCTCCAAAATCACAGCAATGTTCTGCACCACTGCAGATGAAGATGTTGCAACGCAGTCCTCTAAAACAAAGAGTATACCCACAGCCACTCCCTTGGTAGACTCATCTTCGGGATCAGACTCCTGTAAAACCAGAGCAGTGTTAAATGGTGACAACATGATGCCCAACAAATTAAACCACCACTTAGACATTTTAGACTTTAATGAAATAGTGGTCTACAGCTCACAATCAACCTGCCAAGACTTCTGATCTATAGCTCGCCAGATAATAATAAATGTATTTAAATTGGAATAAGAAAAATGCGTCATTGTAGTTATGATGTGTTGCATTTTTTCTTCTTATAGTGGAATAGCCCTAAAACAAATAAAACTGAAGACATTTAGTGACTCAAATAAGTTGGTTGGACCAAAAAGACTGAAAGCACCAAAGAACTTAGACACACATCCCACAAATTCAAAATGCTGCTCTTTTGCAATAGGTAATACTTACTAGACATTGTTTGAAAAGTTCCTTGGGCTCATCCCGAAGGAACACTGGAAGGCCTTGAAGCGCAGCATCCTTGCAACATCTGCCAATGTTAGAGGTCTATAAAAAAATACAAAGCTGTATTGAGATTTTTTAAAAAGACAAAAAAAGTTTGCATACAAAAATTATTTCGCAGGACCAACCAAAGTTAAAATAAAAATAAACTTATAACATTGTACCTCATTATCAAGTTTCTCCATGAGATTTTCCATGCCCTGCTCCCTTCCGGGACGGTACAGTTGGAGGAGTTTCGGTGTGTACTTGTCCACTACAGCTCTGAATGTTCCCAGCAATTCCTTGTTTGTGATGCGGAAAAATTCCTCACAGATCTGCCGAAACATATTCAGGATACAGACCAATTACTAAGAATTCAAAATGATAAATTGACATTTACAAATAGAAAAAATGGAAAGGGACACAAAATAGTAAACGCTTACCTGTTGCTGTGAAATCTAGACAGATGTGACTTCAGAGCTCCTTGGGTTTTGAAGACACAAACACAGGTGGAATGGATACAAGGCCAATGATGAGGTCTTCTGTGATACAGCTCGTATTGTCTGATTAGATTTTCCTGGTTTGCAGTAAAACTGCAGGACTTGCATTGCATGTGGTCTTAATTTTCCAACCTAAAAAAAAAAACAGTCAAAAACACTTTATAAAGAAATTACATCCTATTGTAAAAAAATATTATAAAAATATATATTTACATATATGTTAGACTTGTTTCTAGACTAACTTTGTTTTATACAGTCTATGGGCATAACATAAACAGTAACGACTTAGTTAAACTACATTAAATCAATCATTAATTATTTACCCCTTTTAAACACACAGTTTTACTACTTTTACCTCTGTATTTTAATTTTAACATACTTATAAATTTTCAATGACCTTTTTTTTTTTAAACTCATCTGTTTTTAAACATAGTATACTATGACAACTACCATGAATTATAAGATTTTAACACATAGCACATAGTTCACATAGCTTTTACTGCATATTCTAACTTATCACACTTACAATGATTATTACTCTTGGTAAAGAAGAATTGTTTAAATAAGCTACTACAGTGTAATACAGTTCAATTGTTACATTTCAAAAGGAGATATGCCCAAATTTGTTCCTGCATGTATGCTTGGCTGCATGCTCACCTACTGCGAGTGAGAGACATGGAGCGATGTTATTACATGCAGCTAACCATAAACCCGTCTTTTATTAGGCTTTGCGTTTTACGTGCATATTGCCGAAAAGTGTAAATAAAGGCCTTGAGTGGCGTTTACGCGCGTGAGACGCGGCTAAAGCGCGGCACAATGAAGTCGGTGCAGACCGCTGCATACATTAAACTAAAGTGCTTTCTGCTCAGCTACATGCTAAAGCACAACTAAGACGCAAGTCTGAAGCACGCAGGCCGGTAATTGAGCTAGTTTAGCTAGCACTGTAAGCTACTAGCCAAGTAACCAAATAGCAAATTTACTGTAAGACGTTTGTCAAAGTAGCAAACGTTCATCATCAAGTCACTCGCTATTATTTACTATAATGCATGTCCATTTGCACGCAAAATACTTACTTTCACAATATTGATTGAAGGTCCTCCTTTGAAATAAGTCTTTTCTCTGTCGTAGCTGACTTGTTGTGAGCTAAGAGAAAGGAAGCATGTGGACTTGCCCTTGCTATGCTTTCAGGGAAACCCTGTATTTTTTCCAACTTTGTTGTACCAACTACAAATTTCAATTTCAGCTTATTCACAAATACAAATTTACACACAATGAGGTGCACATGATTGGTCTGATGTGTATTTTCAAGTTAAGAACAGCTATTTTAATTTTCATGTTCAAACAAATCAGAATACCAGCTCTGGTGAATAGATTGTCGTTTTCTTTTTTACA
>JBBMOC010000010.1:12533800-12561874 GCA_037975185.1 Centropyge bicolor | reverse complement strand
GTCCTGTGGTACAGATGGTGCTATCAGATTGAAGTGAAGGAGTGCGATGCATTTACAGGGATAATAAAGAGACGGAAAACACACACACACACACACAGCGCACGGCGAAGTAAAATGAAACTGTGTTATTTCATTCCGCGATGTGACTCAGACGTTTCCAAAAGTAATTTAGCTTTTTGTAAAACTCAATTTTTAAAGCTGAGAAGAAAAACCCAGCCCCAAACAAACAAACAAACAAACAAACAAACAAACAAACAAACAAACAAACAAACAATTAAATGGCTGTGGTGAAGCAGATCCCAGGATTGTACTCCTGAAATATGAGCTTTGGAGAAAGATGACATGTGACTAACATATTTCTATTTGCCTTCATGTTGCAGAGTTATCTTGGAGGGAGTGATGTAACATTTCAGGTGCATGTATGCTTTTTATGCTGCATGTGTAACAACAGCAAAGTTGTAAAACAGCAGTGAGAGATGTGGTCTATAATCCACTGCGAAGAAGAAAAATACCCTCATTTCTCGGTAATTATGGCAGACGTGTGCTACGTGATGCTCATGCAAATTTTTAGGTTTGTGTGCTACTGGAGATTCACAACATTTCCCCATGACACTGGAAGTGATTAGGCCTGTCAGTGTTACCTGTAGCAGTGACTTGATTGTCCAACAACTCCAGCTGCTTTTTGTGTTTTCCTCAGTTACAAATTTTGCTGTACTGCTCCATAATGCTCACTTAAAAAAGAGTGATCAAAACAGGTGACACAATTTTAAGCAAGAAAATTCAGTCTTAACAATCTCAACTCAAGGTCCACTTACTGGCGTTTTCCAGGGCTTTTGAACTGTGGCACATGGTCTTAATCAGCAGATCGTTTCCTCAGTGTTCATGAAGATGGATCTGTTGATATGTGAACCCAGTACATGATGTGATATGATCCACTTTTTGAACCATTAACAGAGTGACAGGAAATGGCCCCATTTAAATTTGTCATTTCAAGCGCCTCATGTCCAAGTGAAATTCAGACGCCATTTTCAGATCTTTCATTTCCACCTGGCTACACTCTCTGTTGTCCAGATCACATATCTGATTGCAGTCCCTCTTCTCAAACTGCATGCAAATAAGAGTCATTTTTCAAGTCCGGAGGCAGGTGGTAACGTATCTGCAGCTGTCTGCTAACTGCCAAAAACATCACATGAAGAAAAGCTCCACCAATGTGCTTCTGGGTAGAATGTGTTGTCTGAGAGGCTTCTTACACTCTTACACAGCTTTTTTTGAGATCAGACAAAATCTGCCCAAGACATGTGTGACTAAGTGTAAATGGGGTCAATGAGGGGAGAGACGGGAGAGAGGAAACGACATCAAAGGTCCCCGGCTGGAGCTGAAGCATTACAATAATAGTCTTATGTGTCACCAATACTTCTTCCTGTTGGCTTAAGGTTAAGTGTGAAAATTCATCCTGTACCTTGAAAATAGTGTGACAAAACAATCCAAACAGAGCCAACTTACTTTTGTCATCTGATCAAGTCCATCCTCTGAGGAAGACCATGTGATATACTTGAAAGCCCCAGATAAAGCTTGTAAGTGGAGTAATTCCCCGTCACAACTGAGATAACTCCACCCACTGATGAAGACTGTGTAATAATATTGAACGTTCTGGAGAGAGCTAGAAAGTGGACTTTAATTTGGGATACTGGATTCAGATATAATTCTTTTTTTTTTTTTTTGCTTTACAGTCAGAAAACAAATGTACTGTTTACCATCTGGTTCTTCTTCACTGTGCCTGTGAAGATGCAAAGCCTGGGGAGCTTGTGCAAAAGAAAATGAGCTGTTTAAAACAAGCAAGCGAGTTAATAAAACTGCCGCATTCAACCATATGCTACACACAGTAAGGGTCTAATTAGTTTTCACTTGTTTGTAACGAGCTAAGAGGAATCCAGACAAACAAACAAGTAAATAACTGCTGAACACACACCACTCAGTTTTGAACTCCACGCTTTGTCAAGATACAGAGATTGCCCTGAACTTATAAACCCTCTCGTGCTGAGTTTATCTTTTATTTTCTTTTAGTAACTTTGACATTTTCTGGTCGTGTCAGAGAGGGACTAAATGCTGACTGACAGCCTGTGATATTCACAGATTAAAAGTAGAGACAGAAATACAAGAGAAGTCATGCATCACTTCGAAATGCCAAAGGCAATTCTTTTCTGGTTTGATATGGAGAGTTAAAGAAATCCTTTGCTGTGGACTGCGCTCTATGGTAAGTGAAGCCTTTATGGGAGAACTGAGGCACATAATGAAATCTGCCAACCAGAAGACGCTCACAAGAGAAGAAAAAAAAAGCACTTACTGTCAATGGCACCATTCATTTAGCTGCCATTGAAATCCGCAAACAAGGATTTTAACATGTGCATATTGACATGAGAGCCAAGCAACACTCCGCTCCGGCAAGAGCCGTGCGTGACCCACCCAGATGATGCCTTGTGACAGGGACCTCGGCTCTGCGCAGGCCTTGATCAAACATTTATGGGAGCCTGGCGGGGTCACCTTGGGATGGCTGCTCTGTGTCTGCCTGCACAAGCAGGACTCCTTGTGGGATTGCATTAACATCACTTTTTCATCACGCAGGTTCATGAACTGCTGTAAGTCTCATTATGAATTCTTAAACAACAAGGAGATAATGGCAGGAACTGAAGCTAAAACTGAAAAAAAAGGAAAAGTTCATTCTTGTCTATCTTGAATTTATGAGTGTGTGTTTAGGAAAGCAGCATCACTAAATCTCATATTGTGCCGTACAAGAAATGAGGTTTAAAATGTTTTAGAATTTTATCCTTTACATTACATGTGCTTTGACCATTAGAGGGTGACATTTTCATCACGACAAATGCACAGTATGTCTCGGCCAGTGATTCCCAACCTATGGGCCGCGGCCCACCAGGGGGCAAGGTATTGCAAGTGGGCCGCCAAATCATTTCCAAAATATTTTGACTCTTGTATGGGGGTGGGAAGAGTGTAATTATATAAAAATAAACAGAATAATGTCCTCAATGTTAAAAATCAGTTACATTTAAAATGATGTTATAGATGTTCAAATATTCTTTTTATTATTAGTTTGTTTTGTTTTTAGAAATGAGAGATAGGAAGTTTTGTTGTTATGGGCCGGACCAAAGCAGAATTTACATCATCTTTATATCTGATTTGTGTTTACTTGTAAGCCTTTCGATTTAATGAGCTTCTTTTGTTGCTGGGATTTTGTTTGAATATGATATTTGAAGTCAAATTGTTATTTATGAGAATGCATTTCTCTGCTGTTGAAGGATAGTGTTATTTATTAATCATTTGTTAATTAGCTTGTTACATACAGCCCCTTAGTTGTCATTTCTGATATTTGTGTGGTGCTCATGCACAGCTCCTTGAATGACGGGTTTGTGTGTGTGCGGTGTTGGAACATGTTACAGATGATGTGTTTGTGACTGTGGAGCTTCCATCTGGTTTTTACTGTATTCAGTTCAGTCCTTTATGTTTCATCTTCAATAAAAAAGCGCTCTGGGAACACATAGTTTTGCCTCCGTATTTATGGAATCAAAGGTGGGCCACGAAAATTTTTGAGACTTAAAAGTGGGCCCTGAGTTGGAAAAGGTTGGGAACCACTGCTCTAGGCTGTCTCTGATTACGCCTGGTGTTTTGGCTCACATATGTTGAGCAGCACAAAGCAGAATATAAATTGGAGGGTGTGGTGATTGATGAATACGCTCTCAGCCAGTCACATCACAGGTCTCATCGCTCTGAAACAGCTGTGCCAATCACAGCGACAGACGCCGACGGATGAAGAATCGGTTTCCCGAGGAATTCGCGTCGTTGTCTGGATGGCACAGAGAAGCATGATGTAAATCAGGAGCCTGCAGCTGGAGGCAGATGGTGTGCCTTTTAATAGTTAATTAGTGCAATGATAGAAACAAATAAAAACATGTTCTCAATCCGACTCTCTTCAGTCATACGTCTATGGCATTTCATGTTGTATCGTGTCTTAATATGTGACACAGCAGCAATTACTTTGTGATGTTTACCACGAAAAAATCTGTTTGTTTTTTTATTCAAATGAGGAGCTATGATGCACAGGATTAATGAGCTCAGGTCACCCAGTGTGTCCAACATAAGCAGGTAGGATACGTAGTTCTGGTCGACCTCTCTGATTGGAGTAGAGGTGTGTGGGGTGACTGTGCTGCAGGTAAACACTGAAGGCCACATGAAACGCCACTGAGCTCGGATGGTCTCCAATCAGAGGCTGCAGATTTATGAATATTCAATAATGTGAAGGAGAAGCTTCCCATACAGTAAAAAGCAGCTGTGGAATGGCTCATTCAGTCACTGATGAATGCAAACTGCACAGAGGTTATATGTTTAATGCTGACTTAAATGCATCTACTGGTTGGAGAGTGATTAATTAGACTTACTTATTTACACTTTAAGCATTATTTCCTTATTAAAAACAAACAGTGAAAGTGAATTTCAAGGTCAGGAAAATACCGAAACACGCAGCCATGAAAACAAGGTCCTTGGTGTTTCCTTTCGGTTTTGCTCCGTCTGCATCTTTTTTTTGCTGAACAGAAAGACATCAGTGGGTGAGTGTACCATTGTCATGGTTAGAGGTGATCTTCTTCTCTGTCACAAGGATAGCAATATGACTGTAATGGTTCACACTCATGAACACTATGTATGGCTGTGTTAAGACAACAGACACATTTTTCACAGTACACATAGGTGTCATACCCAAACTCCAGCTGAATAAAGCAAGTCACTCACTCAATAACTAAGATAAGATAAGATAAGATAAGATAATTATTTATTGATTCCCCATAGGGGAAATTCAGGTGTTGCAGCAGCACAAGCATACAATCAGGTATATAAAGTATAAAGTATAGAAAATTTAAAAAAAAAACTATAAGAAAAACTATATAAAAAAGTACAAGTGGAACCTAAAGTGGCTTAGTGAAGATAAAGTGACAACATCAAATAACAAAACAGCAGCAAATGAGCATATGAGGTAGATAATGCAGCAGAGCTACATCAGTAAAGCAGCAAATATAAATATTGCAAACTGAGAGATAAGATAACGGCCTAATGAATATATATATATAAGAAGAGGTATGTACAACTGGAGTTCAAATGGCAGATCCAAAGTGACTTAAAACTAAATAACTAAATAATCATTGTCTGGGTTTAGCTTGAGAGGAGCAGCTAAACACATTCAAATTTGATTTAGCGAACAGAGGAACGTTTTGTTGGTTGACAGCTGACATTAATCCAGCCTTCATTCCTCCTGATGAAAGAAAGCACCTAAACACTCAAATGTCTCGCTTTTCAACATTCACAACCAAATTGTCCTGGTTTTCAACGCAATTAGAATGATAATTACAATATTATAGTCGCTTTCAGCACTTATGAAAAGATAAACAATTCACCATGTGTCTGAATTCAACACTGATTCATCTGCATGTGAGAGCTCCAGGAGGCTCACTTGTTCCTTTGTAAAGTAACTGACAACAGATATGCTGAGTTCATGGTGTTGAAAGGTGCTCTAGGTGGTGCTTGAAGGTGTGCCATGTGCTGAAATATTTGTCCCCCATCTTGATGAAAACAACTATGATGTGTGTGTACATGTGTGTGTGTGTGTGTGTGTGTGTGTGTGTGTGTGTGTGTGTGTGCATGTATGAATGTCAGCACACTTAAGGGTTGTGGTTGAGGGGTTTTGAAAATATGGCCATCCTTGGTCAAGCAGCTTCATTAATCTCTGAGCAGGGGAGGTAAGAAAGTTTTTAAAAACATTAGTTTATCTGTGTATATCAGTGTTTTGAATTTAGTTATTATCACTTAAAGAAATGTTTTCTATTTAGTTTTTCAGTTTTAACCTTCTTCTTGTTTGTAGTGAAAGAAGTTTGTCAACCATTGTCAACCATCCCACCCTGCAAGAAGGAGCGCTACCGCAGGTCTTTCATACCAACTGCAATCAGACTCTTACACCTCACTGTAGTTAATAACTGCATTTAAGTGATGACTGCATTTTTTCTACATTTTCTCTGCTGCACACTGTAAATAATGTAATATCTTTCCAGTGCAATGCCATAGAAATTTCTGTGTAATAGCATTCATAGCATCCTTATTCTCATATGAATAATAGTATGTCTATTACTTATGGATGCCAAAAACAAGGAAAACACGTAACATAGTGTAAATACTCGACCTCACGTGTCACTTTATGGTCCTATGCCACTTATTGTTTCTTGTTTTTTATTGCTGCCTTATTTCTTAATTAGCCACTTTACTGGTATTTATTTTTGAGTTACTGTTTGCCTGTTCTGCTGCTGTGACAAGTAAATTTCCCCTAAGGGGGATCAATAAAAGTTATCTTATCTTATCTTATCTTATCTTATCTTATCTTATCTTATCTCATTAAACTAGTTTTTGTCATAGTTTTCATTAATAAAACGAACTTGCGGCAGATTGGTCAACTTTTTCTCACAGTAATTTAGTACACAAGGTTAAAGGGAAACAAAAAGAGAGAATTGTTGTTAATATAATCCAGTTGTAACTTCATCCTTCTCTCTTTGTGTGGTAATCAATCTGTTGCCCCTCAAATCACTTTCAGAGCACCAGATGAGTCAAAGTCCAATCCAAGGCATGAAGTCAATTCAATTTTGTTTTGGCTTCTTTTTAAACTGAAAACTATCACTGCATCCTATCCCTGTTGGTAAGTGGCCAACTGAACGACCACCCATGGACCAAAACAAATTAGCAGACTCCATAGCAAAATGCCTGTTTTTTTCCTGCTGTGTAAGGCAGCGAAATATCAATTTAGCATTAAAGCCTCAATGACTCCGACAAAGTGGTGAAATGGTTTGAGTGCTTATTAAAAATCTGAACTGATTTAATATCAACCACCACTATTAACCTTTTTTTCATTTTCCTTTCCACTGCTTTGTCCACATTTATTCATAATATTACCATGCGGCAGTGGAACATATCCTGAAATCCTTCCTCCCTGTGAAAGGAGTAAAAGCACTGAAGCAAGTGTTGAATGTTCAAATGTTTTAACAAAGAAATGTACTCATGTATGCAAAATGTAATCAATATAAGAAATGGTCATCTTCAGAATAATGACTCTTAAGTTGAAAGTAGTCTGATAGATCCATGTAATGTAACGTGGCTGAAAATACAGTAAATCACTGTTTGTGTTCAGCATATTGAAAAAAAGTACTCTGTGTTCTCCAATATATGAAACAATATTCTGCAACATTCACTATAGCTGTTGTATAAAGAGTTGAGCAGAACATGAAATATTTCTCACTAAAAGTTAGCAAAAGTACAAAGTGATACAAATTGGATTCTCAGGGTCATAAAATTGGACTTGAAGTAATAGTTTGGGGAAAAATTCTTATTTGGTTTTTTGAAAATGAGATGAGAAGATCAAGACCACATATCTGCTGAGTAAATTTAAGACTAACCAGGAGAAGTAATTTTCTTAAGTCTCCACTGGTTGTATGGCAACTTAGTGACATGATATTAGGAAGCTGCCAAGAATTATTTCATGACATAACCCCTTGTACGAAACAGCAACTTTAATACCTTTGAACAAACAATATAACATATTGATTAATGGTCTTCAGAGGCGCTGGTAGGCAGATTCTTGCGACCTTCATACAAAACCAATCTTGATGTTTCCAGCCTTTTACTTACATGCTGCTGGCTTTAGCAATGTATTTACTGGATGGGTATGAAATGGTATTGATCTTGTAATCTAAATCCTGGCTAGAAAGCGAGTGGTGTTCACTTGAATTTCAAACTATTCCTTCAAGGTTGCGTGTACCGTGCTTGATTATTTTGTTTAATTTTTTTGGGTACACTAACCAGCTGAAAACACACATTACCTTACAGAATGCAGTTGTTATAGCAAAACACATCATCGCATAGCTGCCTATTTGCACATTCAGCAAACACCACTTTAGCGTTTTATAGAGTCATGTTTCTGTCCAATAATGATCCTTTTCAATCTTGTTTATTTTCCCACCGACTCCTGTGGGAAATAGCTGCCTCTTTAGGTGCTAAATGCACCACTAAGTTCACCAGCTCGTTGTTAATTCTGTCTGCTGTTTGGTGGTTGGCATGCTGGTTAATTGGAGTTGTTTGCTGAAGACAGTTGCCTGCTGGCAGGCTGATGAGATCAGAGTTTGCGGGCTGGAAAAACCAAATCAAGGAGCAAAAACAGATTAAAAGGTTTCCTAGAGCTGAGAGAAACTACAGGGTCTGGTGATACTTCTCTGTGGGTTCGTCACTACAAGCCATCCATTTCGCATTACACATAGCCATTTAATCCACTGGTGGTATAAAAATAATTATTAGTGCCACTTCTGAGCTGAGGTCACCTTGCACAATTGATCACTAAAACTGATGTCAAAACATCTTGTGTAATTAATGGCAAATATGCAAACATGGCACTGCATATTACTGTGTGACAGCACCTCAGTCATCGCGGCTGTTCATCTTAAACTTGCCACGTTTTATCTGCACACACCCCCATGCACACAAGATATTATGGCAAAGTTTTAAAAGAGGAATAATAACACTTTAAATAGGCTTGGCAGAAACCACAGCTGCAGGCATTCCACGTTTAACCTTGTCCGCGCAGCAAAATGGTAAGTCTAAGGAGAAGCTTTGCAAGCTCAATAAACACAGCAGATGGGGAATTCTTTATCAGCCTGTCTTTCAGAAAGTAACAGCACTGCCTGACACAAAATATGTAGCTTTAGTTTTCAAGTCTTGTGAAGATTTGCGATCTGTGTGGGTTTACACTGGCATACACAAACAGGCGGTTTGAATAGTTGAGCTCAGTGTAATGTTCATTTAAAGGACAATATGGGCTCTATATAAAACAATTGGGCTGGTTTCATGGACAGCATGTAAATTAAACCAAGACTAAGTACTACTAATCCTCACTTCAGAAGTGGCTTATTTTAGATGCATCTGGATGGCTCTGCACACACACCCACATAGGGTCAGTTTACACCTCTATGCTGGCAACTGTGTGAGGTCATCACACTAATACAAGCTGGAAGTTGTCCCACAACAAAACTAAAATGAGAGGAGATGTCAATCAATCACAGTCTGTCCGGGCTCACACAGTCCTGAGAGGAGATCAAATCAGGACAGAGTGAAAGCACCTGTGTGGGTGGATTGAGGATGTGTCTTGATGAGTTAGTTTGTCATTGACTGTGAAGCCCTACTTTAAGCAAGATTAATTTCAAACACCTGTGTTAGTCCTCATTAGTGAGAATAATTAAATATATAATGGTACTGATGGATGAGAAATGAAAATAGTCAGTGCAGTAGAAGAAAAAAAAACATGTTCCCAAACACAAAGCCAGCAAACTCCATCTACAAACTATGCTCATATAGGTAAATGTCATCTTAACAATACTGTAGTTGCCAAAACTACAAGCAAAAGCTGAAAATGCACATCCCTACCACCGAACTTTTTATCACTCATTAACAATAATATGGTAAAGCAACTATATAAAAAGGGATTCAACACATTAGCATCAACAAACTCTTCTTTGTTTATTTCCTCTACATGAATCATTCATTCAACTTTGTTTCATTTCATATTTTTTCCCTTGTTGTCCACGGCCCCCCTTGCAGTGGCTCTATGCCCCCCACCCCCCAGTGTGAGAACCGCGGGTCTAATATGATAATACTAAGTTAATAAACACAAGTAGACTATTTTTCCGACAACAAACTACCACACTTGAATATGAATACAAATGTTGCTTGTTGGTGTGTGCTGGTCTTTGCTCGACTTGTCCAAAGAATCCTTGTGTCTTTTTGTAGTGTTTCTTATCCTTATCTTGTAAATATTAGTCCATAAATCCACTTGGGAGATGGAAGCGGCAAAATGGCCTGTGCAACAGGTTATAAACCCCTTTGTTCCACGCCTATTGAGCCAACCCCTAAACACTTCATAGGACAAGACATTTGACACCATTATGTCACCTTTCAATTTATTGGTTTGTTACATTACACCATTAGTCAGCATTGTTTAATATTCATACAGGGCAGTTCTGGTAATTTTCTGTTGGGGTCTTTTCTTTGTTTCTTTGTCTTACTGCTTACCATTGCTTGTTACATTTTAAAATATTAAAAAAGTTTATTTCAGTTTGAGTAAATATGCTTGTGCTCACATTGATTACTTTATAAGTGACTCCAAAATACACAGGATCCTATTTTCACACAAAGTTCATTCCAGTATATGTTCCCTCTTAACCACATTCCAGTTATTAAATGATCCAGTCACTTTAGTAATTCCCTTGACTCTGAACAAACATGAGTCATAGAACACAAGAGAACCTAACAGTTTAGTCTAACTTCTAATATTACTTTTCTAAAAATTCTAAAAAAAATGATATTACAGTCTCCACTGATGGGCAGCATTTAATCTGAAGTTAAACCTGCCCTCTTAGAAATGTATGTAAAAATGTAATTCACTGCTGGAGTATCTCTAACTGTATCTGTCTATGAATAATCAGTTAACCAATTAAAGACTTGGCTAAACCATGTCTCAGAATGTACATGAGCCTTCGTCAGGAAAACAGGCCCATGAACCTCTATGGGTTTGCTTGGAGACTGCTCCACCGAGCAGGGCAAACATGAACCATGAAGTCAGAGGCTGCCATGAGCTGGGGGATTGCATGTTGCTATAAATTACTCATTTCATTTTGTTGGAACACTCGTTCACAGTTGAGACCCTCATACTTAATGCATAATGTTACATGTACCGTAAATTGTGTGGGACAGACTCCCTGAGCAGGAGAGCCCGCATTACTCTGTCAGTGTGAATGTTGCTGAAACGGTTCTAATTTAAAAGACGGATCCAAAAAAAAAAGGGCGTTCCTTTATTTTGTGTGCAGTAATTGGGCTTTCTACTGCTGTTGTCATGTGTATGACTGGCAGAGCAGCGCCAATCAACATATGAACCCCTGGTTCTTTCCACTGTGACGATGTTTTCCCTGGCTTTTACATCATGGTTAATTAAACTGTTATACTGAAGCTATGTAGATTACGGAACACTTGCGAGGCTCAAAGGATGAGCGAAAGACAACCCAAGGACCCTCCAACTCAGTAAACAATGTTATTCTTGCTGAATTCACTCAGCAGAATTTCATCGACAAGAGTGAAATTCATCCATAATTCATAATGAGTCTCACTCTGATGCCACATAATCAGTTTTTCAGACATATTTCATTGGAGTAATCAAACATTCAGACAGTTGGCAACACATTGCACACTCACAGAAGGACACAAATCTCCTCGTCTGCATCTCTGTGTTGTTGTGTGCATGTAGCCTGTCAGTATGCACTCGCGCACAGGTAATGTGTGTGTGTGCACATACAGTAGGTGTGCAGAACAGTAATTACTTCATGTAATAGTGCTGACAGATTCTAGATTTTTTTTTGCTTGTCAGACACAAGGATGAGATGCTGCTCACAACTACAAGAAAGCAATTATTAGTTATTTAGCTATTATGTATTCATTATCCATGTCCAGCAATAACTGGGAATAGATTCTAATGTGACTAAATGTGGATAATTAAAACTGACACCACACAGATTAAAGTCCCTCTGATCTTTAAAAAGTCTTCAAAAAGTTTTTAAATTACATTTTTTTAAATTCAAGGCCATGAAATGTGTTAACCAAGCCACAGTTTTAATTATGAAAGGTCTTACACTTTTAAGATGATACCTTTGCTCATGAGAGATTGTATCTTCCCACAGGATTTAACATTAGATATTTCAACATAAAATCTTTTTTTTTCTTTGTCTCACCTTCTGTATCTTGTTTTTATGTCTTCTTATGTTGGTTTATAGTAAGCTTAACTTGGTCCTCCATAGGCCACCACCTGCTCTTGCAAACCTCCATAAAGGTAACAGGATTCAGGAAGTCCGCAATTTATTCACTAGTGATGCTAGCTAAAGACGGCCCCTGGGGTCCTTGGGGCACATGCCAAGAGTTATTGTTTGTTTAGTATTAGCTAGAATCTGTATCTTACTCTTCCAGGACTGGCTTTTAGTGTAGAGCTCTTAAGACCACTCTGTGTGACATGTCAATTTAGAGGGGAGGAGTGGACTTAAGTAATACACTAATAGGATAGACTAACAGACAGACATACAGGTTGATACTTTATTGATCCCAAGAGAAATCCAGTAGCTTATATGACACATACAAAACATATATACTGTCACGACCCGGCTCACAGATCACGACAAAAATAAAGGGGAGCACACGATCAACTCAACTTTTAACAAATATTTATTTAAAGAATAAGCAAAAACGTAATTATCTCAAACAAGATGAGGTGTGTGCGTCAGTGAATCAGTGTGTCTGCCGTATGGGTGAGTGAAGTATGTATGTGTAGCATGTCCTCGTGTAAAACTAAATAAAGGGCAGAAGCCAACTAAACTAAACCGTGCTGCCGCGCCTGGAGGGAATGAGAGAGAGAGAGAGCGGGTGAACAGTCACGGCTTAAATCCACCTGGGAGACAGGCCAGGTACTCCCAGGTGCGCCAAAACCCCGCCCACCAGCAACCTGCAACACAGAGAAAAAACCCAACAGAACCAGGGGAAAAAGACAAATACAATACAACAGGCCTTAGTGGGAGGGCCGTCACAATACACACAACAATATAGATAGATAGATAGATAGATAGATAGATAGATAGGTAGATAGGTAGATAGATAGCCACAGGCAGAGATGTATATACACAAATATACGATATACAAATAAGGGTGAAAACATCAATCAAAACGCAGCAGTGAAGTGAACAGAGCTCTGTCACTACAACAGAGTATGTCCCTGTAGAGATAGTCTAAATGTATGTAATTAACAGTGCAGTTGTTGAATCAGACAGCTGCTATGCATGTGATGTGCTTTTATAAATATATTAATATGATATTGTTATATGTCAATAAATTAAATATAATAATGTTGCATCGGAATACTGGACTAACGTGCATGCTATGGACCTGGGCACTGGTGTGGTTGAGTCTATAGTAATGGACTCATTTGGCCTGGTGCAGGGCAGGCTGTGGTATCCATGGTCACTGTTAGATTAAGGTAAGTGTGGCAGTCATTAATTTGAATTTTAAGCAGATGATGCTCTTCACTTTCTCTCACTTGCCAAATTCCACTTTTACACAATGGCCAGGGGTTGGACAGCAGCCCTCATAGTATGATAGCCCTCATAACATCTGCTCATAGATTGTAAAATGCAGTTGGCTGAATCCCCAAAGAGCAGCGAACCACAGAGCCACAGCAGCACAGCCAGGAGCCACAGGTCACGAGACAGCTCTGTGACCTTTGCGACCTCAGCTTTTCTCGTGTCAGACAGAGATGTGGAGATTTCAAAGAGCATCCAGATCTCTCTGTTGGGCTGCTGAAGCTGCAACGAGCAGTGAAAGCACTTGCTGTT
Source organism: Centropyge bicolor (assembly GCA_037975185.1). NCBI lineage: Eukaryota > Metazoa > Chordata > Actinopteri > Pomacanthidae > Centropyge > Centropyge bicolor. The sequence continues at coordinate 12,548,363 of JBBMOC010000010.1, read as the reverse complement.
AGCGGTGCCGACTGTGAGAGAGGATTCTCTGAAATTAACAATAACTGTGAACAGAAATACAAATCAACAAGGTCTCAGCCCTTGGCCCTCCTTTGGTCCAGCAGTATTCAGAAAAGTGTGGAAAGAAATGGGTGCTTTAAGGACAAGGTCAGCTGACTACAGAGCCTGTCCACACAGAGAAGTCCACATCTGTAACATCTGCAGTACATCTGTAGCTAATGGGGGAGATGAGGAGGTGGGAACAAGACAGGCATAAGCATCTGTTTGGGGGGGGTGTCAGGGTGATAATTTGTTTTGTATGTGTGTGTGTGTGTGTGTGTGTGTGTTGGAGACCCCAAACTAGCTGATACATAGTGTCATAGAGTGCTTTGGTTTGATAGACAAATAAAGATAAACATTTTCAAAAATTTTTGCCCTATGGTGCTCTCATCTAAGAAAGGTGATATAAAGTCCAACCAATTAAGCAAAGTGAAATAAGTCTGTTTTGTCACAGTGTGATAGCAGCATGTACCACTTGGTCACCTTGACTTGAAGGATTACCAGACTATTTGGGCTGAGCAGTAATTTTGCACTGCACATTGTTTTATTATTTAAAATGTTCTCTTGCCCAAGATTTCAAGCAAATCATAACTAACAAGCTAATGAAATGTATTATTTAAGGCTTTTTTAGGCTTGAGTAGGTTTTTTGTTTCATGAAATCCATATCACTGGAGCACAGTTCACTGCAGTAAACATTTTGATTATATTATGAAAAGTGATTTTGCATATCTCTGTTAAATGAAGAGATATATACCGGTATTGGAAAAATATCCATATCATTTTTTTGTTCTGCTTTGAAAATGGTATTATGTTTTGTTTGTCAAAGTCTTAAAAAGCATTAGATTTGGTTTCAAAAAGTGTGCCGATACCCTTCTTATAAGACAATAACTTGGCTGAACAAGATCCATATTTTGTGCAGACAAGATAATATTTGTGCACAAGGTAAGAACTGTTATCTTTCAGGACTAAAAGATAGTGAATATTGGACTTCTGTTGGTCAGGTGGACACAAAGATTTACTGTATCTGCTATATCATTTGCTGTGTTAGCTTTGTGATGATATGTCAGTGCTGTCTTTAGAGCTTGTTCTCCAAGTATTGTGTGGTGTGACTTATTAAAAGTGAGTGTTGCTGTAGCTTTACTCCTACCAATGAGTTGTAGTAAAGCTACAGTAGTAGTACAGTAGTTTCCCTATAGCTGGCACTGTTTCCTGAAACATATGTTGCTGCTTTCTTTATTTAAATGTAATATCTCTTTCCTCTTTTTTTTTTTTTTTTAATCTTTCTTTCTTGCTGTGACCACAAATATAATTCCATTCCCCTCTTGTGTATTTAGCTGTGCAGTGTGATTGTCTGCCCCGCCCTGATTGTTTCCACCTGATCCCCTACCTTGTGTATTTAATGTCCGCGTCTTCCCCTGTCCTGTGCCAGTTTGTCGTGTCTGCTGTGTCCGTCAACTAGTGCCTTGTTTCCATGCGTCTCATGTCAAGTATACCAGCCTTTGATACCACGTTGTCTTGTTCTTTTTCTGCCTTGTTTTTCCTCAGCATTGCTAAAGCGACTTTAAGTTCATTACTTTGTTTGTTTGATTCTCGTTTTCCTCAGCAGAGTGATTTTTCGTTTCTTCACGTTTTTGACTTACCTCGTTGGAGTGATTTTGAGTTTTGCACATTATTTAATAAAGACTTTTATTTTAAAATTTTTAGCATCCGCGTCCTGCTTTTGGGTTCAAATCCTGACCGAGCCTTGTCAGTGAGATAAGATAAACCTTTAAAGACTGTATTCAGTTTATTTGAGTTATATACAGCTGTAGCTCAACAGGGCTCTCCTCGTGCTTCACAGCTTTATAGTGTATGTAGTGTAAGTAAAAGAAATATAGTTGGTGAACACAAAAAAAAGCGTTCCTACAAAAAGACATTTCCAGCCGAAACATTCCATTATAAACTGCAGGAACTTTTGCCGCTCAGCCACACCAGCCTGGACTGCCTCTCTCTGGATCTTTTTCCCTCACAAATGTTAATAGCTCGCCCCTGAGGTACCTTTTAAAATTTGAGAGTGGACTATTATTTGAAAATTACGGCCATTAAAACCGACAATCTGCTCAGCGGCTGCGTCACAAAATGTTTTCACGAACGCTGCAGCGGCAGATGAAACATCGAGTGTTCATAAGGTGCGAGAATTTCAAAAGCACTTTCAAGAGCGTTTTTGAACTGTTTTGTCTTGGCTGGATTAGAGCCAGCAGCAGCGCTCGTACGCAAGCCGGGGAAAAAAAGCACATCTCAGTTTGAGAAAAGTGGGAAGATTTACTGAGATAATAATGCCCTTTAAAGTGCTGAATTGTGGTGAGTGGAAATCGATAAGCCCAGCTATAAGCTCTACAGGTCAGTCCAAACCAATTGATGATTATAAGGTTTCACGTGTAGCCCACAGCAAGGGAGCATGTTTTAATCTCAGGTTCTGCTGTTGGATACCTTAGTGTGTTTTATTCAATCTGTCCTTTGACTATCATGGTCGTGGGCTGTAGTAATATGGAAAGCAGTTTTTCTGTCTCTTAGCTAAATAGCAATGTTTATTTATAGATTTCACATGAGCTGAATAGATTTCCCCCATGTAATTATCTCAGCCCCTACAGGACTATTGTAAAAGACTAAATGATTTCTAAATTGTCTTCTGTCGACAAGGGAGCATTTATCATGTTAAAAAGACTCCTCCCCTCCACGTTTTCCCATTATAATGGATATTTTGAGTTGAGGCGTTCTTTTACAGCAATGTCTTATTCACTTCCCATCTCCTCGCCCAAGGAATTTATGACTTCTTCTTAGCGTGCTCGGAGATTGCTTGTGAATGTAGCTGTATCAGTAAAAAGTTTGCCTTCATCACCCGAGCGATGTGAGAAAAAGTCCGGCCGCATTTCCATCAAAGAAGCTCAGTGGTCACATGACACTTTCTTCATCAATGTCTTTTCCTCACAAACCCTTGATTTTTATAAAGGACAGACTCCTCATTCCTCCTTGTGAAGGTTACTCACTTTTTTTTATGTGGCAGTTACTCACAGAGTCAGTGATTCAGCAAAAACGGTGAAATAAAATGATAGTAACTTATAACCCCTTCCAGCTCTGGACAAAATACTTCTCCAAGTGCCATAATATTAAAGGTTAACTTTGATCATGTCATCTTCAAACTTCCCACAGGCACAGCCACTGCCTGAATCCCACCACACCCCTTGTTTTATGAAGATGTCAACAGTCATCCAGGTAATCATTTACTACTGAGTGTGTGCACACCTCCTCGCGGGAAGACAAGGGATTCAGAAATGGAGCCATTAGAAGATAAAGAGCTTACCTTTCCAGGGGTGACAGGATAGCCTTTGAGGGGACAGTCCCATCTGTCATTGTTCACGTCCAAAATATTGTAATCTCCAACAGGTGTCGTGGACAGAAACAGTAGCACCTTGCTGTGCAGTATATCTCCAGAGGCCACTGCTCGCACTGAGCATCTGCAAAACATGCTTTTATTTTGCATTAATTACTTATGTTGTACATTTCCTACTGTGCATGTTGCTTGTTGTGCTCCCTTTAGCTGTTCATCCTGTTTACCTGCTTATGTCTAGTCCGGCTCTGATTTTACATGTGATCACACTACAATCCAGGGGTTGTAGCTTATGACTGCAGTGTTATTTATTTATTTATTTTTTAATTTTCTGTCTTACATGTGAAAGGTAATACCGTGAGATCTAGTTTGGACTGAAAATCAGTTGGTACAATTCCACGCAGCACATGAATAAGCATCTTCTCTGTTTGCTCTCATAGACATATCTATGGTTCGCTCTTGCCACATCCAATATGGCGGTGATGTCGACATGTGATTCAGTGCTCAATGCGGCATCTACGAATATATGTCTATGGTTACAACCCTCCCCATGCCAGGCAGCCACTAAAAAGCTAACCATTTTTAGCATTTAGCTTCAAAGCTAGAACAAATCCAACACATCAAAACTACTACTTGAGCTTATGTAAGTGAAACAATTGTATCTACAACACAATGGACACTATGAAAAAAAAATTCTGATGAAAATTTTTTACTTTCTTAACTGAAAATCGTTTTTTTGGCTCCAGTACAGACAGTTTCCAACTCAGAGACATGAGGCTTCACCAGTGAGCTCAATTTGTAAGTGGGCATGGACTGTATTGATGACATCACCAAAGCTTGTTTCTGATTGGTCAGATTGAACTATCCCTTTGTTACGACCATCCCTGGTCTTGAAGGTTCCAAAAATCACATTAATTCTAATGTTGATTTATGTGCAATGTGTAATCCAAAAGACGGAGAAGGATTTTGGCAGCAAGTACTGTGTGTCTGGAATCCCTAAAGAATTGAAGACTTCAAAGCAACAATATTTAAGTCTCGAAGGAAGGTTTTGAAGGAACACACAAAAAACAGCCCATCAAGACAGTGTTTGACAGGCCTTGCATGTAGGTGCATGTCATGAATAATTAGCTTTTGGGCCTATGCATCGACATAGACATGTTCTCAGCTATAATAATAAGCAACAATAATGAACAGCTCTAAACGGGAAATCTCTCTAATTACATGTCACCATTCAGATTCGTGAAAGACTTGCAAGTTAACTCATGACTTACTCATGTAGAATATGAGTGTAGCCTAGGTCACATATACATTTCAATGCAGATGGATATCGTCAGTCCGGCGACTGATGCCGGCAGAAGCTATGAATTTACAGTAAGACATTCAGAGTAAGTTAATCCCAGCAACTGTAAAATCTCTCAATATTCTCCACCATAATATGGAGATGCCAGGTTCAGTTAATAAGTATTCTTCTCAAGTATTATGAGTGAATTTTAAATGCTCAAACGGTAAATGTATGACATGATGTCTCAATTACCACAGTGAGTTAGTGCCAGCATTGCCTCTCCACTGTAGCTGAGTGCAAACACCTCATTCCTATGCTGAAGAAGATAGGCACTCTGTACCATTCATAATGAATTCAAACACCATGTGCTTGCAGATTGTTACTGTACTGTACTTAAAGCAGATTTTGATTCGCTGTTAATTTACTTGTTTATCCTCTCAGCTACTTTTGCAGACAAGCACCCTTAAGAGCTACAATGCCTGTGTAATGGAAACGTAAATATCGTGTCTCTTACTGTATTGAGATTTTATTGTACAACAATTATTTATTCATGTCTTTCAAAGTGGCTGAAGTTCAGTGGCAGTGTAAACAAGTTACATTCCTTCAGTGAGGTATAGGGGAACTATACTGTACCAGAGACATGATGCTTTGGATGTATTTTGTGTAATATGCAGATGAAATGGAAGCCTAAATGTCAAGTATCTCTGGTGGCTTGTGTTTATCTCATAAAATATGTTAGGTTAATTGGAAAATGGACACGTTATCTATGCAATTCTCTGCTTTGATTAAATATGTATGTTTTAGGCCTGTGCATTGAAATCTAGTGCAGTACTTCCAATTATGATTGAAGACCCTATTCACAGGGTTGAAAAGAAAATGTTCTTTTGTCTAATTTTACTGGTCGACAGTCAGAGACTTCCAACAACTTGCTTACCAACTTGTGGATTGTGGCTTAACTTCGACTCAAAGCCAGACTGCCATATTTCCTTCCATAAAAGTGGGGTTTTACTAACTTGATAAACTTGACTGAATATTCTCATTAGACAAAAAAATTAGAAAGAAATGCCTGTCTGTAACAACTCCTGCTGCCATTTTGCTGTTGAGATAAATAAAAGCCCCAGCCATTATTTGAAGAAATGATGTATGTAACTTTTGAACGAAGAAATACGTTCTTCCTCTTACAGTTTGAGATTTTAAATCACAAGCAATAAAAAACAACTTTGGTCATTTCAGTACACTCCCTGGTTTTATTGCTACAATCTCACTTGGTCTGGTATGACCAGTAGTTAGTGGCTAGTTAACATTAGCAACAGTTATGTAGACCAGTTTACGAACAGACTTGCCTTGACAGGCTTGAGTTGCACTTGCCTCAAAAGAAACATTGTGACAAAACCACTAAAACACTTATCCACTAAAATATATATTAACTGTCATTAAACAACCCTGGAGCCTCGTGCTTTTCTTATGAAATACTTTCAGGCTCGTATGAAAAAAGACATATTATTCATGTCATTAATTCTTTTCTCTTAGTCTGTTTTTTTCTCAGCCAGGTTTGAGGCTCTTAACGTTGCATTCAAATTGCTCAAACATTCTCCTGTGGCTAAGTTCAGGCAACTATTAATAAGATTTCAAACACACAGCTTATGAGTTTAGTTTTTTACAGTAAAGCAACATTTTAAATATTTATGTGGTGCATCACCTCCCCTGAACACCCCCTAGATCTCTCCTCAAGTGTCTTGAGTCACAACAAATATTGCAACGGAATAAAAGTTGCATGAACCCAATATAACTGTGACTGACTGTGTCAGATTTAGGACAACAAAAAGTTTCCAACATCAGAGTTGAAAATGTAAAATTCAGTGTGATTTATTTTGTTCACCGTGTGTTTCTAAAAGTAGATCTGAATGACATACTTGCTCCCTTCCTCTGCTGTGTGAAGATAGCCAGTGAGAGAGGCTGGTACTTTGTCTTACTGCACGTGTTGGCATTTAAAGGGCTGTTATATAAACTGTGACTTTCATTGACCCCTATTGATGACCCCTACTGATGATGCAATATCATCAGCGGGTCTGTGGCACAGCTTACATTGGCCCATCATTGATGCACTCAATAAAGTAACAATGGAGTGGCTTATTATAGCACATGGCCAGATGGAGCATGGGCTGAAACAAAAGCTTTGGAAGGCAGACATTTCAGCACCTGACTCGGTAATTGGTGAACCTCCACAGATGTGTAATGATTTTAGCTGACTCTCGAGAAAAGGGGATATGATCCCTAATAAAAGCTGAAGATAAAGTTCCAAACACCTAATGCAGTTCCTCGTCCTGAGAGGCATCTTGATGGTGATCATAGAAAGAATCAAATAGCGGAAGAATCATATTCCCTCAAGCTATACGCTGCAAGCTCAAGCCAATTAGTTGGGAGCTGCTCCTACACAGAACCTGTTGAAAGGTTCACCCCAAAATAACTTCATGATGGAAGAGCCAGACGGGTCAAGTCCTTCAAGAGACAACCACTGTGCACTGAGAAGACATGAGAGTGTTAGTCAGTGTGAGGAGATGACATATGTTCAATGGCTCACTTCATGTAATGTAGGAGGAAGTTCCTGCAGCAATTGCAGTGTATTACACAGTATTTACATAAAATGCATTATTGTATGTATGTATTGTAAATGACTGTCACGTTGGCAGGAGTTAGTTGGCTCTGGTTCCAATTCAAACCAACACTTGCTCCTGTAAAACTAAAACTAAACTGTACTAAACAATTAAACATGACTTTTTTTTTCAAATCAAAAGTCTAATTGTGTCTTTAACATATTCAGCAAACTGATCTGTATACATATCTTCTTTGATCTGTTGCTTTATTGGCAAGTCAGATCAGCCATTATAGCTTCATGGCTGAGTTATGAGGCGGCAGGAACTCATTACAGATTTACAAGAGTCCACACAGCAAACACAAAAGAGTACAGCTTTTCAGATAGATTTAATATCCAAATGACATATTTGGAAGGGAAATGAGGATAAACTTTAGCCAAAATGTCACAAACTGAATTTCAAAGATAGTAGATAGTAGTTCTGCTATGACTTTGACTTAACATACTTATCATATTGTAGTTAGCGAATGCATCTGACGTAAAGCCATTAGAATAAATGTAAATGAACAATAACTACTTTAAACTTGGTGCAGCATTCTTCACTTTAGGTGTTTTCACTGTCTGAACTAGTACAACCTAACCATTTCTCTCTCTGTCTGTCTGCCTCTCACTGTTTCAACCTACTAATCTCTCTCCCTGTGTGTGTCTGATAAAACAGTACTGCAGATTTTGCACCTGCTTCCCCCAGACTTTACATTCCTGATTAAATTTCCTCTGCTGCAGAGGTCAGTCAACAGTGATAAATCAGGTCTAGCTGCTTGTGAAATTGTCCATTTCCACAAAAAAAAAGCAGCAGAGTAAAATGTGAGCTCTGTGTGGAGGATGAGGAGACAGTAACCTTCCTCATGTTGAGAGATGAAACAAACATAAATTCCATATGTCCATCACATTTTCCACACGGTTTCCATCATTGGAGCTCTTTCAATTTCGTCATTTTGTTGCTGCTTCCTCTGCAGTGATTTAAAGGCATCCAACTGGAGAATTAGCACCACCAACTGTTCAGTGTTCAATATTTGCATAACAGTAGTGGATAGAAACTTGACTAATTAATCAAGGAATTAAGGTCCTTGATAAATAAGAACTAAGACAGTTATATAATGCAGACTTAAAGATACTCCATAGAATCTATGCTGAATGTCATCCCAGGTGACAGCTGACTGAAAGACTGAAACTACAGCTCCTGTTACAGAGAAAAACACTTGACCTACATCTTAAGGTAAAGTAAATCTATCACAAGTAAAAACAAGCTGTTAAAAATGGAGTGATCCTTGAAGTCCTTTAAGTGGCACAAAACTTATGAATGAGCAGACACTGTCATTATCCAACAGGGAGCCCATCACAGGGCTTTCAAAATAAGATGGTAGTGCTGATGTGCATTGGTTGTTACTTACACAAGTGGTTAGGTTGCAATATGGAATAATTCATTAACTATGTATAGGACATATATTTCCCATCAATGCACAGTGGGACATCATGCATATTTATTACGAGGCTGCATGTTTCTGAGCCTCCACAGCCTTGGCGCTGTCCTCTCACCTGCATTAGTCGTACCTAACGCTGGAGAGACTGAATTGGCCAATTGTACTTCCACATGATTTAATGAAGCACAAAAAGCCTAAGTTGCATAGAGGCCACATTCGTCTTGGCTTTCAGACCTTGGATTAAGCGTTCAAGGAGAGCAGGAGTCTAGTGGGACCTTGGCTCTCACTGTAGGGGAGGAGGGATAGAAGAAAATAGTGAATTCTCATTTCCATAGATGATTTGTCTGGTAATGGATTCGGTGGGAGCTGATAGAGACAGCAGAGGAAGGTCATTTCTGATCTGCAGTAGATTTGGCTCAAAGATCATTCAGGGATCCCCAAGATGAAAAAAAAGGGGATGTCTATGACTTGTTTTACACTAAAACCCACATGTGCGCTCCAGAATGAAGCAGTCAAAGATCCATCAGTGCAGGAAAAACAACATAAAGCATGTCATACAACACTGTGGTCAAGCCATTCTGCACACAAGTGTAAACCAGGGAATCCTCCGCTTTCACTCCTCGCTTTGTTTCCCATAGATTTATACTCACTAATCAAAACAAATAAGGGTGGCATCCTTCATGTTGACAGCGTATCGCACACAGGAGAGTTGAATCATTTGATCTGGATGGCTGGCTCTCCCTCGCCACTGTCTGTTGCTTGTAGCAAGGGGCTCACAAATCTCATTGTATTAACACTAGCTTGGCTGAGAGAGGGGATTTAGGCCTCAGAGTTGTGTCCACTATTGACTCTGTGTGTAGCATGCAGTGTTTGGGTTTAAGGACTTTGAGGGATGGAGGACTTTACAATATTAGGGTTGTCAAACTGATACGTTATCTTCAATTAATTAATTATAAAAGAAATAACGTGTCAAAAGAATGAATGCATATTAATCACGCTCTGTGATGCCCCTTGACTCCACACAGCACTGAACGTACAACCGTCCATAGTAACTACCATAATGGAAGCATCACAAAACATTGCTTGGCCTAGTGAATGGAAAATTTACACAGAGATTAATTAATCTCACAGCAAGCCTCATTATTTATCCAATATTTGCATGAAGAATTTTCTAAAATTCACGAATACCTCAAAGACGGCTGAGAGATCTAGTTTAGTGCCTTGAATTACCTGAGGTGGCGCCATGGCCACACCCTCAATTATGCATAGATTTAAGCCTAAATATGATTCAAATGAATATGAGGATTGACTCACTTTTTGGATCCAGCCTCAAGTGGCCATTTAAGGAACTGCAGTTTAGACTATTCTAAGTTGGCTTCATTTTTCAGCCCATATATAAAAAGAGAGCTAAAAGAGAATAAATATTGGACTGACATGCTTTAGGTTGTAAATAATGATGGTGATTATATGATTTCTGCAGCCCCCAAGTGGTAAAAGCATCACTTAATGCAGGTTTCAGTTTAAAACTTTTTATCACAGTTAATCAGTGTAGATTATTGAAAGTTTAGTCCTGGTATAAATTAACATACAATCCAAACCAATGACATTAAAAAATGTTGTAATGACCAAAAGTAACAAAGAAATGCAAACCTCCCTGCTTCTTCACTTACTTTTTAATGGGTGAGACTATGAACAGCCTAATAATAAATGAAGATGACTGTAAGTGTGAATTTTTCATGTTATGTATGTTGACTAAGCATGGACTTATCGCAGTCCCCTTAAAGGGTTAATGTTCTGCTTGGAGGAAACTAAATTGAGTGCGATTACAAATACATCACATACTATGATAAAGCTTGTATCATGTTGAATATCATATCACTGTTTGTGAAAGATGCAGGATGTGCAGTAGATATGTGGAACAGACAATAATACATTGAATGAATGAAGAAGGATACAAGTGAGTTTTCCTCATTCAAGCTAGCAGCAAGTCACATGGACATTACTTTGCCCTATTGCTTCCTTTAAGTCCATATACATTCCTCATCAGTGTCTAATTTGTTGTACTTGAAATTAAATAAGTGGCTGAAATAGACGAGTTTAATTAGTTCATGGTCTGTGGATACTGTAAGTAATTAAAGTGACAGACTGTAAGTCAGCCTGAAAAGGTTATCTTAAGGTGTACATTCAAATTTCATTAAATAGTGGCCATCTGTGTTCTGTATGTTCGTTCTGTTTCTACACACTTTCTCACCATCAACTGTGATTTAACTGTCAAGTGTTCGGCTTCACCTCCTAGGCTGTAATCCAGCCACACTTCATAGAGAACATACATTGATGTTAATGGCAACTCTTGGTCTGCTGTTCAATTAAGGCAGCAGCTCTGAGCGTTCCACACAGCCGAGTGCTCGGAAGATGTGATTCCAATGAATCAATGATGACGGGATGCTAAAAATGTCAAATGAGCTACATCAAAGCGAACACGCGGATATCGATCTCACGTTGAGATCTGAAAACGGTTACATAAGGCGGTGACATTCAGATGATGCGCATCAGTTTCCGCATCAGCATGATAGGTGGAGGAGAAAACACAGCCTGAACACTTCAAAGTCAAAAGACCTTTAAAGCTAATTAGTTTGTCTTTCCTGAAAGGATTAATGCTCAGGTGGTTTCTGACTCGGATTATTTTTAACATCTGTTTTATAAAACAGCATTTTTGTGGCTTGCTGCAGTATCACAGATCCTATGGTTTCCTAAATATTGTTTAAAGGAACTTAAATCAAAATTAAAAATACTTTATAAGCCTAAAGTAGATAATTAAAGATTAGTTGATCGCACTGAAATTATGTAGTGATGACAACAAGAAAACATGACCATCAATCTGTTGATCTGCATGGCAAGCGGAGGTCATTAGGTTCATATTAAAATGTATGTTTTTGCAGTTGAGCTTCTTCCAAAGTCTCAGAAGTCCACTTTAAATTCTTGTGATGATCTCAAAGTTTCTGAAGATTCAAAATATGTCAGAATGAATCGTAAGGGAATTGGTTTAACATCATAAATAAGACATCTAGTTTTTCCTCTTTTTGCCATGTTATGGTGCAGACGTCAAACATGATGTTTAAATATTTCACTTAATATATGAGATCACAAGCAGAACATACACTATGTGACAATGTTGTACAGTAGGAAAAATGTTTTTATAAGCTTGAAGCTACTAAATACTGTTTTAAAAAGCTAAGATTTAAAGGAAACTTCACAAAAATGTTTTACCCTGAATTATCACTGCAATCACAGAATAAATCTATAGTGGTCAGGTTTGTTTTCTTGACTTCATGTGGAAAACCAAGCTTTGCATCATTATTTAGCAGCTGAACTGATTCGAAATGTCATCATATATGAGGTCACCTCTTAATATCAAATGCTGCCAGTCACTCTTTTTCTGCCACAGTTCTTATTCACGTATTTTTTTTTCTATTATTTTGCAAATCACAGATGCAGAATAAAGCTTAAAGTGAGCATCATATCTCTTAAAGAACAAGATGATTCTGGGATGACAGAGCACAGCATTGTCATGCTGTCACGCTGCAACCCATGGTGACAGTCTTCTTTATAGACACATCACTTTACTTATCTTTCTTGTGGAAAGCCTTTTAATGAGAAATGCTGACGACAAGAAAGTGCTTCTAAGACAACAAGTTCTTATAGTTATACAAAAGAAGTTCAAGCTCATATTCAGTTTTATGAGTTACATCTATAAAGAAGGTATGGGGGAAACAGGCAGCTCTTTGATAATTAAAAATAAATAAATTAAAATCAGAGAAAATTTTCCATTAATACATGAAAAAAAACTTCAAACATGAGTAACGATTCAGTTATTTGTAGCTTATTTGTATGCTGTTCAAAGGAATGTTTAGGAGATTTTATTAAAACCTCTGCCCCATGTTTTTAGTCCCGCCCTCACACCATGTGCACTGTTATTGGCTGAGGGCTACACACCCACTGGCCAAACACTGATGCCCAGACATTTCCTGAACACAGTGAGGCAAAATCAAAATAGGAAATACAGCTAAATGCTAACATCTGTATGCTAACATGCAGACAATAAGTAAGATGATAATGTTTGGCTAGTATAATGTTTGCATGTTCAATTTTTGTTTAGTGTGTTAGCATGCTAACTTTCGCTAATTAGCCCTATACATAAAGTGTAGCAAAAGTTTATGGGAATGCTACTAGTTTTACATCTTCAGTTCAGGTTAGCATGCTAGTATTTGGTACTGGTATTTGGTATTGTCATCAAAATGCACTTCATATGTAAGTAGGTATTAAATAGTTATTATTATATTGTAGGTATTTGGTCAAAATTATGATGTTAGATGAAATACCAACAGAGAGTTTTAGAGCATAATCTGCATCCTTCAGAATATACAAGGATTGTATTTTGGCTCAAACATACAGATTCACAAACACACAGAAGTTTATTGCACATATAGTACACATACGCTTAAATATGCTGTAAGTATGAACCATCAACAGACACTTGTAGAGCTGCAGTAAAGCTGTAATCTTCTAATTCAGTTGGTGTTTTTCTTGTCGGCTTTATGTGCCTTTGTGGCGTTATTATTCACTGCCTCCTCTAAAGACTAAAAAAACAAATCACAGTCGTCCATCAGCTGCTGATACTGTCAAACACAAATTTGTGCACAGACGCAGCAGAATGATAATGAAATCTCACAGATAATAACAAACTATTATTCTTCAGAAACGTCCTACCTCTGCAGGCACGGCATCAAAACTAGATGATGATGAATAGACTGAACGAAAACCTTATGGGCGCCCGGCTCATATCTCCTCTTTGATTTGGCTTTCATAACTTGTTTTGAACTGTGCGGAAAAGGGGCTAAGAGTTCTGCTTTTCTTTCTACACACTTTATAATCAAATTCTGATGTGATATGTGAGATGAGCAGCCAAACCCTGCAGATGGCTCAGGTATTCCACTGCAGGGAGGTTTAGTCTGGCTTCAGTCCTGGCTGGCAAAGAGATGGAGAAATTAGAAAATAAGAACCTGGAGCGAATGAGTCAGCAGAGAAAGTGATAGAGGATCCTGAGATGGAGAGAAAGTGTATGCAGGTGGAAGTGGGGAGAACACATCTTTCCTCAAGCTGGGTGGTGGGAGCGGGGCCCATCATCCTCAGGGCCAGTTGTGCACTGACTGCTCTCAACTCAGGGATGGTTTTAGTTCAATTAGGTAGGTATTTGTCTCAGACAGACTCACATCAGATAAGGTCTGCCCTCTGGATGTACTGCAGCCAATCAACAGGATAAATGATAACCATGTGACTGTGACACTACTGGCAGGGCTAGTTGAACTACTAACTACTTGACTCACAAATGTCTGCAAACCATGCAAGATGAAACAAAGGTGGATGGTGCAATGCATCTAAATAGCTACAGCTGCTTCTCCTGGACTGCCCGGCTCTCTGTTCTCTCAATGGTTGGCACTGTCAGGCCTTTGGTCATGGTTACAAATTCACATATCGAAGTTCACCGGACCAGGGACCTCATTTATAAAACATTGCGTAGGATTCACACTAAAAGTATGCGTACGCCCAAAAGCTAAAAATGGCGTGCGCCAAAGAAATATCCTGATTTATAAAACCGTGCGTCCGCACACCTGCACGCAATGTTCCCTTTATAAATCACAATCCGCCTGGAAGATTGCGCAGCTGGATCCACCTCACATCCCGCCCTCGACACGCCCACATTTTACCATGAATGGTCAATGCAAAGCACCTCCTGAATGTTT